>CAJQZJ010032807.1:29407-76572 GCA_907164525.1 Lophiomys imhausi
GGATTCTAGGCAGGTTCTCTACCACTGAGCCACACCCCAGCCCCTCACTGGGGGATTCTAGGCAGGTGCTCTACCACTGAGCCACACCCCAGCCCCTCACTGGGGGATTCTAGGCAGGAGCTCTACCACTGAACCACAACCCAGCCTCTCACTAGGGGATTCTAGGCAGGTTCTCTACCACTGAGCCACACCCCAGCCCCTCACTGGAGGATTCTAGGCAGGTTCTCTACCACTGAGCCACACCCCAGCCCCTCACTGGGGGATTCTAGGCAGGTGATCTACCACTGAGCCACACCCCAGCCCCTCACTGGGGGATTCTAGGCAGATGCTCTACCACTGAGCCACACCCCAGCCCCTCACTGGGGGATTCTAGGCAGGTGCTTTACCACTGAGCTACATCTTTTTTTTTTGTTTTTTTGGTTTTTCGAGACAGGGTTTCTCTGTGTAACAGCCCTGGCTGTCCTGGACTTGCTTTGTAGACCAGGCTGGCCTGAGCTACATCTTTTCTTCTTCTTTTTTTTTTTTTTTTTTTTGGAGACAGGATCTCTTGAAGTGGCCCAGGTTACCCCTGTGTTCACTCTGTAACCCAAACAGTCCCTGAAGCTGTGGCTTTCCCATATTCATCTCCCAAATCCAGGCTTACAGGCTCATTCCACCATGATCAGTATATGGTATATTTTTAAAAGCAGAAATTCCTCATTTTTGAGCAATGGTATTTATTAGTTTATAATTGTGTGGACGAGAAGACATTCTCCCCTGTCACCACATTATTAGTGTATTTTCAAACATGATAACTTAATATATAAAATGTATCGCTGTATCATGCAATGTACAGCTCTCTTCCCAGGCATTTTGTGTGGTTCAGAGGCTCTTCTGCTACAGCCATATTCTCAGTTTTGAATGACTAACTTTGTTAAACATACAGTGAGCCAAAGGAAAAGAGTAAGTAGCAAACAGTAGATGATGAGTGGATGGAAAGAGAGAGTGACAGAGACAGACAGACAGACAGACACATACACACACACATCATCATCATCATCATCATCATCATCAAACCCAGGGCTGTGAACACCCAGTAGAAACCAACTGGGGAAGTTGAGGCAGTCAGTTTGAGACATGACTGAGCTTTCTCTCCATGGCTGAACTTCTGGTTTCTCTTTCCCTGTTGAGGTGCTTTCTGATCGTGGACTAGATAGTGACCTCTGGAAATAGCTCACTGTCCAGCTGTTTTCAAGGTCATGGTGTTCTTCCTCTTGGGCCATTTTTGCCACCGTCTTCCCTCCCAGTCACAGACTTAGGATGTAGCCCAGACTCATACAGACTGTGGAGGACGCTTTGCGACAAACATGGTGGATTTGAAACGGTGTAGATGAACCCCAATCTCGGAGCCAGCTTCCCAGCACATGACAGTCAATACACTGGGCGGTGTAAGTCTAGGCTCAGCCTGGATTGGTTGGAAGTGTGATGGGACCAGGGGACTCAAGTTCAAAGTTCAAAACAGTATTTTGCATTTAGATACCTGATTGGTGGAGGGCCATCACCTTTCCCTGTTGGTTTGTTATACCTCATCCAAGGGTAGATCATGGATGTGTCCTTGGGTGTTCCATCTGCCCTGTGGGCATATGGGAACACTAGTCGAAACTTGTGTTAATTCCATGTGATGTCAGTTGTCATAGGCTTTGCAGCCAGTTATCCCTACAGAACCTTGTTCTCCCTATTTTGAGCCATTCTCAAGCAGGCAAATCTTCAAAGAAGCTTGTAAAGTTCTACAAAGAAAGAAGAATCTGCTAGGTTTTTGACTGGAATATGGTTGAACCTATAGCTCTCTATGGAGGAGGTCTTTGCATGTGTGTGTGTGTGTGTGTGTGTGTGTGTGTGTAGGTTCTCACAGAGTCCAGCAGAGGGTGTCAGTTCTTGTGGCTGGAGTTGCAGATGATTGTGAGCTGCCCAGCCTGGGTGCTGGGAACCTGTCTCCAGTACTCTGTAAGAGCAGCATGCTCTTAGTGGCTAAGCCATCTCTTCAGCCCCGGATTTTATTTAATCAATATAAAACAGGTTTTTTTTTTTTTTTTTTTTTTGCTGTAAACGCATAGATACCCAATATACAGTAATATGTGGATTTTACATCTGTCACCTTGACTACCAATTACTAATATTGTAACTCACATAATTCTGACTTTTATATACATAATCATATCCTTAGACAGTGCCAAGAGTTTTATCTCTTCTTTTCTGAATCTTAGAATTTCCATTTCTTTTTCTTGCCTTGTTGGGGTGGCTGAAGTCACTAGGACAGTGTCAAATGTTCTTGATTTCACCATGAGGTGCTCTCTGCTGTGATCCAGGCATAGTTTCCTTTGTTCTTTAGAGTCAGGACCTTGCTCTGCAGCTTTGCTGGCCTGGAACTCATGGTCCTTCTACCTCAGTCTCGCAACTGAAACAAGGTATATTTTAAAGAGCTTTTAATTTGTACTCAGAAATGATTTTGCAAAAGTGCCTGGTCCATTCAACCACAGTCTCTTGAGCTTTGCTGGGCCCTGGGTTTGAGCCTTAGTTTAGGGTTTTGTTGTTGTTGTTGTTGTTTTGTTTGTTATTTAGATCAATCCTTAGTTGATGAGCACAAGTGAAATTTTATCTTATTTCATAAAAATATATGCGTTTCTGGGGCTGGTGAGATACCTCAGTGTCTAAGAGACTTGTTGCTCCTGAGAAGACCCCTAGTTCAGATCCCAGAACCCACATGGGGCAGCTCACACTACCACCTATGACTTCAGCTTCAGGGAATCTGATGCCCTCTTCTGGCCTCCTTGTGTACTGCACTCAGGTGCGCGCGCACGCGCACACACACACACACACACACACACACACACACACACACACACACTAAAATCCCTACAAAAGCACAAGGCTGAACATACCCATGTACTTGTTAGCCATCTGTGTTTTCTCTTTGAGTCTGATTTTTTTGCCCACATGTCCACATTGTTGGGGTTTCAATGCTGGTGTGAATGGGTGTTGTCCCACCTCTGCCAAACGTACTACAGATATTTCCTCTCTGTTCCACAGAGATTTTAATTTTTTGTTATTTTTTTATGTACCTTTTTCCTATTTTTTTTTCTTGGCCAAATTTGCTTCTCGAACTTCTTTTACAATTTATTCCACTCCTTCTGAGCTTGGAAAGCCAGCTTCTCTCCTGAGACCTCATAAGGATTGGATTGTGTTTCCATCTAGCTTTTTTTTTCTTTATGGCTTAATATTTCACATTTAACTGTTTACTTCATCTAGAATTTGTGGGGCTGTGGGTGTGGGGCGAGGAGTTAATTGCTGCTCGAAGCTTACCAGGGGAAGGGACCTCCTTTGCACTTAAGAGTCTCTGGGGTCTGGCTTCTGTGCATCTGTGCCGAGCAGGGAGAGACTGAAGGAAGGAGGGAGATAGTGTTCAGTGCAGGAAGCATGGGGACCATGCAGCTCTTATTACCATAGGGACTGTTCTGGCTGCTACTTCTGCCTGAGTTTAAGTTGAAAGCAAAGGATTCAGCCCAGCTTGGCCATGAACTGTGTAACCCTGCATGCCTCAGTTTCTTCTCTGCAAAATGGGGTTCTAAACTGGGCATGGATAACACACCAGTTTATCCCACCCTTGGGAAGCAGAGATAGGAGGATGAGGATTTTAAGGTCAACCTGGGCTACAGAGTGAGATCCTGTTTTAAAACACAATGAAACAGGGGCTGGGGAGATGGCTCCGGGTGTACTTTGTTACACAACACAAAGATCTGAGTTCAATCCCCAGCACCCCATATAAGAAACTGGGTGTGGTGGTGCACACTTGTAATCCCAGCACTGGGGAGGCAGAGACAGGAGGATCCCTGGGGCTCGCTAGCCATCCAGTCCAACCTACCTAGTGAGGTTCCAAGTCAATGAGGGACATTATCTCAAAAACCAAAGTGGATGGTACCCGAGGAACAGCACACACAGATGACCTCTAACCTCCACACACAAGTGCACACATGTATACCTCTCTACATGTAGTGTACAACTCCATACACTTGTACACGCACATGTGCATACATGCACACACACACACAATAAAGGGATTAATGACATCTTTGTAAGAGCCATCTCCAGGAGCCAGTATGCTGGGTCCTGTAGGCAGACAAGGACGAACTCTTCCGTGTGACCTTAGTCTAGTGACCTGACCTCTGAGAGCCTGAGTTTCTACATCTGAAGGCAGAGATCACAGGGCACTTGGGGGACGGTTCCACAGGATGCCCCACAATGAGAGTCACAGTGCATGGCCTTGGAGGCACCCTCTAGCAGGGTAGCACCCACAGTTGTTATCTTTGTTAAGATATTTGTTCAGGGGTGTGTGTCCATCTCTAAATAGTGGCCAGGGCTCATTATGATGGGGACAGGAGGGGGCAGTGTGTTGGTGAATGGGGCAAGCTCCCTGCCCAGCTCTAATCAGTCTGTGTCCTTCCAATTCTGACACTGGGTGGTGGGGAGGGACGTTCAGGCCGGCTCCTAGTCCCTCGACCAATTCATCCCTGACCCAGATAAAAGGACCCACATCAGCTGAGAAAGCTGACAGTGTTCACACAACATGCACACACATGCAACCAGACCTCTGAGTACACAGACACATACACAGGGGAATGAGCCTATGCACATATTGTGTAACTACACATACACATCACACACTTCTACACATAGCCAGAGCCTCAGCACACGCAAAGTCATATAGCAGACAGGCACAGGCCACACACACACACACACACACACACCAAGCTCACATTCAGGTCCCAAGCTGGGCCTGGAAGCTAATTGGGTTCAGCTGTCCCATCTCCATCATGCCTGGGCTTCCCCTGGTTGTCTAGTGGTCCCAGGACAGCTCCTCTCATGACCCCTGTGGTCACTATGGGGGGGTGGCAGGGGATGCCCACCTTGGTCAGCTCCTCGGCTCAACTAAATCCTGCTGCATTCGTATGTCAATCTCCTCAGCTTCCCCCTCTTTGCAGTCATGGGATGTTTGTGTGTATTGGGGTCCGACATGAGCCTGTGACATTCAGGCCCCGTGGGCTACCATCTCCTGTGAGAAGCCAAACTCTCAATTGTGTGTAGTTGTGAACAATGCCTAGAAACAAAGGGACCCGTCCATCCTTTGCTGGCCTTGAAACTTGACCTCTCATAACGTGACCCCTGAGCAAGGGAGCAGGAGTGGCCAGCTGGTTCTACCCTTGTTTCCATGAGCTCCGTACCTAGGGTAAGGTGGGTGTGGGATGGAGATCTGCATGGAGCAGAAGCAAGACTGCAGAGGTGAGCTCCTGAAGCTTGCCTCCTGCTCTCCCAGGTGGCCAGAAAGACCTGCCTCCATAGCCCTGGGATCCTTGGCTTGGGATCCTGATTGTAACTTGGGGTCGGAGTTGGGGTGAGAGGGATCAATACTTCTTCCCTTTCCCTTCCCAGTTGGAGGTCACCATGGGCTGGTTCTCCCCTTCAGAGCTCCATGCAATGCCTGGTGCCCTGATCTGCAAGTCCAACACTCAGTGGAAGGCAGGGAGGGACTTGAGTGGATCATTCTTTGTTGGCCTAGGCCACCTGTGGGACAAGGGAGGGCTGGCAGCCCCACCCAGGGAAGGCTCAAGTCTCTTGGTGGCCTAGAGTTACAGGAAGGGAGACTTTGCTTATTCCCATCATGGTGGTAGTGAAGACGCCCTCTCCCTAAACTGGGCTGCGAGGGGGGAGGAGTCAGCTGGAGACATCCAGTTCTGAGTCTCCCAGGCTGGTAGGGCACACTGAGTGAGGGGAGAGACACACTCCATGGGAAAGAAAGGGCTCAGCGGCGGTGTGATCTCAGGGTGGTGGGGGATGGATGAGGAGCTAGTGCCTAGCTGGGGTCCCGGGGTTGGGTTTGGTGAGCCATGCCCCCTCCCTGCAGGGAACCTGAGGTGTGGTCTTAGGGACAGGGGGTGGCAGGCAGACAGTGGCAGGCGGCACAGCTGTGCAGGAGGCTGGACTGCTGGCATCAGCAAGCACCCCTCCTCCCCCCACGCTAAACAATCATGGCACAAATATGCAAATGGTATAATTACTGTTATTTGTTTTGCTGATATAAGTGTTTGAAATGCAAATGTCAACTCTGGGCGCTGTTGGTTTTTCCCACCCCTCTCTCCCCGGACATTTGCAAGTCGATCAGTTAGCCCTCATCCTGGGAACATTGCGGGTGCCCCCATCGGAGAGAGTTGGAGCACGGGGCACCACCTGCCCTGGCCAGTGTATTGACTCAGAGGCCATGACCTTCCCAAAGGTACCTATCTGAGCCTTAGTTTGCCTCCCTATGTAATGGGCCCAGGCACTAACTGGCCCATTGCAATTCGACTAAGAGTCCAGCTCTCAGTTTCCTGTTACAGAGTCCTTAAATTTGGTCTGACTCCCTCTTCCCAGTATCAGAGACAATATATGTGTTTCCAGGCCCTGAGTTCTGACCCTGCAGCCTAGGTGGGGGCTGAGGCTTCCAGGTAGGAACAAGTGAGAAAAACTGAGGCACAGCAGTTCAGGGGCTTACTGAAGATCAGCCAGCCAGGGATGTCATTTGAATGCCACCACATGCTTGTGAGCCTGCAGGAACTCAGGCTCTAGTTGGAACCCATAAGCTGTTTCCTAACCTCATTCGAAGCAACGCAACTCAGGCCCAAGCCATCAAATCTTAGCCACAAGCAGGCCCAGTGGCCTGCCTCCCACTGTGTGCCTTCCATCACCTGTGGCTTCCCTGAGGGGGGAGGGGTCCTCCAGCAGAGTCACCATCTGCCATCCATGTTGTCTCTCAGACGTTTGTGAGAGGCCAAAGCCATTTAATCACCTCTAAGTCTGAGAGACCCTTCAACGAAGCCATCTCCCACAGAGCCAGTGAGTGGGCAGAAGCCCTCATGGACTTCTGCCTGTGTTCAGGTGTGTACGAATGCATGCATAGGTGCACTCACGTGACAGAGTCCTGGATAGTGCCTTGATTTGGGTGTGACACCCAGCACTAGCTGTGAGAACACAGAACTAGCTCATAGCAACAGAGCCCTCATCCTCCAATCCCCTGACTTCCACTGGCACTTTGTGGTGGTGTTGGTGTCAGAATTCCATAGCAGACAGCTTTGCTGCAAAGCCTGACTGTGGCAGAAACTGTCCTGGCCCTGCCCTGAGGCTGCTGTCTCTGGCAGGCCACAGACCCGGTCTCAGAACTCAATTTTCTCTCCCATCTCGGGCTCGTTGTGGGACTAACTAGGCATGCCCTTTTGCTTCTCCCCTGGGTGCCCCTGCATTCAGGCCTCTGTCTGCCAAGTGTTACAAGTTGGGTCTGCCTGGGGTTGACAGGTGGCTGAGAGCAGGGACCTTGACCAGTAACGGAGATGGAGTAGGTGGCGGACAGGCCTGAAGGGGGAATGATGGCCATTTTCCCTGGATTTCATTTCAGCCCTGAGGTCTCCTGCTATTTTTGTTCCACTTACCTTTACCGAGGCAGGTTCAGCCTTGTTAGCATATTCAAATACAGTCCATTATTATTTGAATTAGCTGTTAAGTAATTAGTTCTAATTGATGAGTGTTCCCCCCCCCCACCATTTCCCTGCATAGTTTTTGGTTATGTACATCCGCTCCTAACCCACAATTTTAGGTAATTACCGCCACTCACTGTCTATTTACACACACACACACACACACACACACACACACACACACACACACACAAAACCCTCCAGCGACAGGTTCCTTGTCGACTGCAACATTCCCTGCCAGCCTGGAGATGCAGTTGGGGGTGTGGGCACAGGTCCAGCTGGTCCTCCAGCTCTGCCAGCCTTCCAAGGACACCAGAGCCTCCTCGCTACCCCGATAACGACCTTGGCTTTCAGGGCCCGGGATGTTACCTCTTCTGAGGTGCATGACTCTGGGAGAAATTCTTCTTCTTCTCAGCCCCAGGGCCTCTAGACTGAATGAACAGGAAGAATGATATTCACGATTCAAGAGAATCTGCATACTCTAGATGCTCAGAGAGTAAAGGCCAGTGCATTGGATGGATGCATGTGCGAATGAGTGGATGAATGAATGAATGAATGAATGAATGCAGGAATGAACTACTGAATGCACATATACGTGAATGAGATTGTCGTCTCATAGGTGGGGAACATTGCTAGTGACCACCTTCCCCAAGATTGGCTGGTTTAGCTACAGGGATGCCCGTGAGCCAAGATTTCTGTCTCCTGACTCAGTTTCCCCAAGTCATGCTCCAAACACGCCTGTGCTCTGGGGATAGAGGGAAGGGCAGCTAGAGGTGGTGGTGGTGGTCTTTGCTTGGTCAGCCTCTCATAGAGATGGAGGTACGGCCAGACACTGGATAGAGAGGTGCCTTGCTCATAGAGTTCCATGCAGAAATGCTGTCCCTAGATAACAGACAGAGGCCAGTTGGGACTGAAAGGCAGCCAGGAGATGTCAGGACCATAAATATGATCACAGAAAGAGCTAGACCCTGGTGGGGAAGTGGGGGGAGGCTTCTGCCATTAGCAGATCTGGAACCACCAAGGTACTGTTTTTTTTTTTTTTTTTTTTTTTTGGTTTTTCGAGACAGGGTTTCTCTGTTTAACAGCTCTGGCTGTCCTGGACTCGCTTTGTAGACCAGGCTGGTCTCGAACTCGCAAAGATCCGCCTACCTCTGCCTCCCAAGTGCTGGGATTAAAGGCGTGCGCCACCACCGCCCGGTTCCAAGGTGCTGTTTTGACCAGGCATCCACCTACAGGTGGTGGAGGATGGACAAGATCCTGGAGGGAGGTGTGCCCTCTTGTGGGAAGGTGGCTTGGATTATTCCTCGGTTCTGGGCAATATGCAGGCCTGGCAGCTTCCTGCCTTGTCTAGCCAAGCTGGGTTGTAATATCAAACATGACCAGTAGGAGGTGCTGTTGGAACTCGAGGCAGTTCTCTGGAAAGTCTGGTTTTTGAGTGGGATTTTCTCCAGAGGTCTCTTGCCTGATGCATCTGAGCATTGAAGAATTTGACATTTCGAGTTACCAGACTGCAGTAGGAAAGCATTTGGAAATCTGTGGGCTGCTCTCCTGTGTCACATGGGGATGAGACAGGCCTGTGTGGCCCCTTTCTCTGCTGGAAATCAGAGGGCCACCAGACTTCTCAGGAAGATAGTCCTTGGTGCAGGTGGCCCAGGAGGCTTCTCTGAGGAAAAGTCAGAGATGTCCCCTTCACAGGGCCTGGGACTTGGGAAGGGAGACAGCAAGCACCGAGTCTCTGCTATGCCACACACAGAGAAGAGGGGGCAGATGCTCAGACAACACAGGCCCTGACTCACCCCTGATGTGGTGGTGGCTAGGGGACACGACTGCAGAGACAGGACAGAGACTCTGGGCTCAAGGACCGGTCATGGGTGGTTGTCATGAAGCTGAGCAGACGTAGCTGCCTGACCTTAGGTCATTGGCACAGCCACATGGCAGACATTATGAGCGCATGGAGCCTGGCCTCACCCTGGGCCATGCCTCTTCTCCCAGGATCCTTGCCTCCCACTCCCTCCCAAGCCTTTCTGCCTTTGGAGTGTATCTGCTGAATTTTGGGGAAGTCATCTCCCACCCCCAACCTCCATTTAAAAAAAAATCTACAGAGGTCTTCTTGGGCCTCTCTAACACAGTGTTCATGGAATGCATGGGTCCTGAGGGGAAAGGAGCTGATCAAGAAACCCCGCTGTGCTAAGCATACAGCATCCATGCCTGGATATGCCCACTCTTTGACCTTCTGGGGTCTCTTTCAGTCACACCCCCTTTCCTTACCCCCTTCTGTGACACAGGCTTGCCATTGAACTCATCAAAATGCAGTCTTCTGCTGGCAGACACAGGCCCTGGATGGGTGTTTGTTGAATGAATGGAGGATGGGACAGTTGCCAGACAACTACCTAGAAAGGCAGGTGGCAGAGCAGATGGCCTCCAGGCTCCTGCAGGTTGAAGGATGCACACATATGCTCCGCTGGGGCCTTCCTCAGAAACCCAGGGGTGGCACATACTGTTTCTAAGTTGCCAGTATTGGGTTATAAATTGGAGGGGTTGAGGATGGAACTGAGGGACTCCTGTGTACTAAGTCAGCACTCTACCACTGAGCCACACCCCCATCCCCTCACTGGGGGATTCTAGGCAGGTGCTCTACCACTGAGCCACACCCCAGCCCCTCACTGGGGGATTCTAGGCAGGTGCTCTACCACTGAGCTACACCCCCAGCCCCTCACTGGGGGATTCTAGGCAGGTGCTCTACCACTGAGCCACACCCCAGCCTCTCACTGGGGGATTCTAGGCAGCTGCTCTACCACTGAGCCACACCCCAGCCCCTCACTGGGGGATTCTAGGCAGGTACTCTACCACTGAGCCACACCCCAGCCCCTCACTGGGGGATTCTAGGCAGGTGCTCTACTACTGAGCCACACCCCAGCCCCTCACTGGGGGATTCTAGGCAGGTACTCTACCACTGAGCCACACCCCAGCCCCTCACTGGGGGATTCTAGGCAGGTACTCTACCACTGAGTCACACCCCAGGCCCTCACTGGGGGATTCTAGGCAGGTGCTCTACCACTGAGCCACACCCCAGCCCCTCACTGGGGGATTCTAGGCAGGGGCTCTACCACTGAGCCTCACCCCATCCCTTCACTGGGGAATTCTAGGCAGGTGCTCTACCACTGAGCCTCACCCCCAGCCCCTCACTGGGGGATTCTAGGCAGGTGCTCTACCACTGAGCCACACCCCAGCCTCTCACTGGGGGATTCTAGGCAGGTGCTCTACCACTGGGCCACGCCCCAGCCCCTCACTGGGGGATTCTAGGGAGGTGCTCTACCACTGAGCCACACCCCAGCCCCTAACTGGGGGATTATAGGCAGGAGCTCTACCACTGATCCACACCCCAGCCCCTCACTGGGGGATTCTAGGCAGGTGCTCTACCACTGAGCCACACCCCCAGCCACTCACTGGGGTATTCTAGGCAGGTGCTCTACCACTGAACTACACCCCCAGACTCTCACTGGGGGATTCTAGGCAGATGTTCTACCACTGAGCCACACCCCAGCCCCTCACTGGAGGAGTCTAGGCAGGGGCTCTACCACTGAGCCACACCCCAACCTCTCACTGGGGGATTCTAGGCAGGTGCTCTACCACTGAGCCACACCCCCAGCCTCTCACTGGGGGATTCTAGGCAGGTGCTCTACCACTGAGCTACACCCCAGCCCCTCACTGGGGGATTCTAGGCAGATGCTCTACCACTGGGCCACACCCCAGCCCCTCACTGGGGTATTCTAGGCAGATGCTCTACCCTGGGCCATGCCTCCATTCCCCTGATTCTTTCCACCTAGCGTTTCAGGTGCTGCCACATCTCACCTTCTCCATTCCTGCCTTTCTCTAGTTCTTTCTACAAAGACTTCATTCCTGGAAGTCTCTTTCCTGGAAGCCATGACTAAGAGTGGCCCTTAGAAAGGCCCCTCGTGTTACATAGTCCTTGGCGGGACTCTGTCCATGAACTGGGACTGAGCTTGTCTGGTGACTGTTGAAGGACAGCCTGGAGCTCATGAGGGGGCACCCCGACCCTCTATGAAGGTACCGGTGATCTTGCCATCCCTTCTTAGAAGGACCTCCTACAGAAGTCCCAGCTTGCCACACTCCTCTCCAGCACTGAACTGTTTATGTGTCCCAGGGCGACAGGGGATGACAGCGGCCGTGTTGGCCTGTGGGGCCGCTGTCTAGGGATCGGCTGGAGACAGTGCAGCAAACTGCTCCAGCTAATTAGCGAAAGGTCACCCCGGCTCCTGGAGCCCCTGCTTTTGAAGTCTTGCCACAGGCGGGTAGAACAGCTTGGAGAAGGCTGGGGTGACCAGATTCCTGCCCCCACCCAGCCCCAAATTGTCCTGTCTGTGGCTCTGAGACGGGCTTTCTAGAAACTCTCCAGGGCAATCGGGGCTGGACAGGCCCCTGGACAAGCAGGGCTATGTCCCCAGAAGGCAACAGGCAGCTGTGACCTTCTCGGCTCTGCCCTGGCCCTATCCCCAGAGGTGGCTCAACCATCTGAGGGCTGGGCAATGAGCCCAGACTGTGCCTACCACTGTGCCCCTCATGAACCCCACTCCCCTGCCACGACACCCTTTACAGCTTCTCTCTAAATCAATCTGCTTTTTAAAAACTTAAATACATTTATATAAAGGGAAGTTTTATAGCAGTACACAAATGGAAAACAGGTCTCCCCGGCCATAAATAGAATTCATAATCATAAAAATAAATTCAATGGAAAGAAAACAATATTATTAAATTCTCATTGGACGCTGTAGCCCCAGGGAGGCTCAGAGCCCAAGGCTTGCTGCTGCTGTATTAGAGAGAGAGAGAGAGAGAGAGAGAGATTAAGACCTATCAACCCTGGTTTGAGACTTCACATCCAACAGTGTCAGAAGCATTTTTGGGGAATTTGAATTGAGAGCCAGTTCCTAATGAAACAGCTTGCCATTCTTTTTTGCTGTGACAAAGTACACAAAACAGAGACCTGCCCTGTAGAGGTGAACCCCACATGGGGCTCTTCTTTCTCATGTGAAGAGTGTGGTGATGGGGCAATGTCCTGACAACTAGTCAGTGTTTCTGTCATCATGAGCATTTGTCCTTGTGGTCTAAGATGGCTGCTGTACCTCCGGCCATTGCATCTGTGTCTCAGGCAGGAGAGTGCAAGAAAGGAAAAGGAAAAAGAATCTTGAAGATGCGTCTGTTTCTTGTTGCCAGGAAGGCAGCTGAGTTTGCCGACTATACCAGCAATACGCACTGCTGTGCCCATATTTCCCAATGGCTGTGCCCCTGCTCCACTCTCCCCCACCGTCCCAGCATGCCTCAGGGCATCACTGTGAGCTGTGTTAGAGCTTCAGAGGAGGGGCAGGCCATGACGAAGAAGAATGGGAGGGGGCAGAGTGATCCGTGGGTGGCCTGAACAGGCAGCAGGCTGAGAACGCAGAGGCAGAGGCTGTCGCCAGCGCCAGCGGTGGCTTCTTCAGAGCTGGGATGCGATGAGGGTAGATGTGGCCCAGGGCTGGGGAGCTTTCTGCAGGAGAAGGCAGCATTTACTTAACTGCCAACTTGGGTAGTGCAGGTGCCTTGCGCCCTCTTGTCCTGTTGCCCGACAGACACAGAGCTGGCCTCTGCCCAGGCTCCCGCAAAGTTGTCTGTCACTCCAGCCCAGTTGTCTTCTACTTGTTGCGCTGAGATTGCAGGCATCCGACAGGACTGCCTGGTCATGAAACACCCAGTAGGTAAATAAGATAAATGTCTGTATTCCCCCCACACACTATGGGCAGCAAGCAGTCTTCGCCTGCAGCTTCTTTGTCTGGGCCAAAGCAGTTGCCTTAGCTCCTAACCACTGCATCTGAATCCCAGCTGGGCAAGGACTGAGTGCATACCCGTGGGAAGAAACTCAGCTCCACTCATCCCATTTGAGGCTTCTGCAGTAATTGTAACCGGTTGCAAGGATATCACGAAGTGTCATCTTTGGGTGGATCCTGCTTGAGCTCCTGGGTTCGGGTTTCTTATAGTGTGCGCATACACACACACACACACACACACACACACACACACACACACACACACACTTGCTGGCATCTGTTCGCTCCCACCATGCTAGTCCCGGGAATTGAACTCAGGTCATCAGAATTGGCAGCAAGCCCCTTTACCTGCTGACCCATCTCACCCTCAAGTTTAAAGGATACTAAGGGAATAGACCCTTTAAACCCTCAAGTTTACAGGATGCTAAGGGAATAGAAGTTGATGGCTAACCAGGATTCTTGGACATAGTTTCTCCATGGATGTCCTGGATCTTGGGACCTAGTGGGAGACAGCAGGCACAAGGATGCTTTAAGAGCCTACGCACGGTCATTTCTAACGCTCTTCTCGGTCCCTTCCAGAAAGCCCTCTCTTGCTAGGAGTCCCCAAACAAGATAAAAAACAATATACTTAGAAAAGAAGAGCCCCAGAGAGAGAGGGGCATATATTCAGCCCACCATGCACACAGCATGTTAGAGTAGAAGAAGACCCATTAACATCACATTGAAACCATAGGATGTGTTTTCAGCTAGAGAAGTTTTCCGACCATGTTCTGAATGGGGATCTAAGGCCTTAGGTGACATTCAAGTTACTGAGAGAGGTTGGGGAGGTCGCTCAGTAGATAAAATTCTTTGCCATCCAAGCATGGGGACTGAGTTCAAATTCCACCATATCAAATGGTGGAGAAAGAACAGAAGACAACATAGAGAGGTCAAGATTGCAGCTCTCCTGTTCCTGACTGATCTGGCTGTGTGTCTCCAGGAAAGTCCTTTGCCCCATCTGGGCGGAAAGCAGCAATTACAGGCTCTTAGGGCAAGGGCTGAAGTGGGCAGGTGGCTCCTGGGTGGCAGGAGAGATGTGTGGCGATCTGGATGGAGTTGAACTGCTGAATCCAAGTTCCTCTACAGTAGTGGCTCTCAACTTTCCTAAATCCGTGACCTTTTTGCACTTCCTCATGTTGTGGTGACCCCCAAACTATAAAATTAATTCCGTTGCTACTTCATAGCTATGTTTTTGCTATTATAAATTGTAATGTAAACATCTGTGTCTTCCAATGGTCTTATATGACCCTGTGAAAGGGTCATTTGACCCCAAACGGCTCAAGACCCACAGTTTGAGAACCGCTGCTCTAAAGCCTCCCTGGCCAAGTTAGGAGGGTCGGGAGAGTTGAACCCACTGTCTGCAGAAAGGGGGTGCAGCTTCCAGAACCCATGACTCTATTGCGCTGTGGTGGTGGCCAGCTTTGTCCCTCCGCAGCTGATGGAATTTGTCCTTACAAAGGCAAAGAGACAGACTGAGCTCCTGTTCCTTGCTGCCTGGAGCCCCTGCCATGACTTGGTATCCCATTCTGGTTCTCAGAGTAAGAGAAAACTGCTTTTCTCCAGAAGGGCCCTTAGCCAGAGCTGGAGACAGACAGACAGAACATCATCCCCACTCCTCACTCACCCCAGCAGGACCCCATGAACCACTATGTCAACCCATCTCCCTCTGAGGCTCAAGGCCTCCCTGATGCAGCCCATTCTTGTATACCTCCATGGACAGGGAACTCAGTCTGAAACTACAAATCATTCCTTTTCAAAACATTTTAAAATTTATTATAAAATATTCAAGACATCTCAAATATTTAAGGAATCCCTAATAAATATTTCACTAATTATAAAATATTTACTATGACCAAAGGTATAAAGAATAACACAATGGATATCCCTCCCAGGTGGCTTTTCATACTCCAGTGGCTTCCCGAGGTACAGTAGCAGGTTTGTCCCTCTTCTGTGCTTGTCTTTCAACTTTTAATTTTGCTGAAGTCCTCAGAACAGAATTTGCCATCATAATGTCTGGGGAGGAACACAGCATGGGCTCCTATGTAGCTCAGGCAGGCTTCAAACTTGTAATCCTCCTGCTTCAACCTTCTGAGTGCTAGAATCATAGATGGATCTTAGTCATTTCTAAGTATGGTATATGCGTGTGTGTGTGTGTGTGTGCTTCTGTGTGCATGTGTGTGAGTGTGCACATGCATGTGTGCACGTGTGTGTCAATGAGTGTGAAGGCTAGGAACTGACTGTCCCATGTCCTCAATCACATCTCTGAAACAAGGCCTCCTTGTGAACCTGGAACTCACTGACTGGCCTGGACTCTCTGGCCAGTGAGCCCCAGGGATGCTCTTGTCTCCGCCTCTCCCTCCTCCCTGCGGGGGTTACATGTGTTCTGAAGACTGAACCTAGGTTCTCATGCATGTGTGGTATGTTACCCACTAAGCCATCTTCCCCTGAGCTGGGGACCTTTCCCCACAGCCACTGGGTCAGTGAACAAAGTCACATGGAGCCCCTCCTCCTTCCTTAATGTTGTGCCTCTTAGCCTCAAACAGTTTTGTGTTTATACTTCCCCAAGCCCAGCAAAGGACACTGCTGCAAATTCTAAAACGTAGACACCAGGGACAGTACAGCAGATGTTTTCGGTGACATGCTTTTGGCTGGGAGGCTTGTTTCTCTTCATCACCGTGTAACTTTATATGGTGTCCCTGCGATGCTTCCACCCAATTCTCTGTGGACTCCTGGAGTCCCTCTTTGGACCTCCTGAGCAATACTTCTGTGTGTACCCTCCCACACTTCTTCTAGCTTCATCAGGGAGTAGACTCAGCCTGGGATTTGGGGTCACGGGCATGTATCTTTTCCTGAAAAGTTTCACCAAGGTGTGCATGTTTCCCACTCGTCGAGCAGGCTTGAAGAAGTCAGTACTCACCTGCATCCTGGGGCTGTGGCTCTGTGTATGCTCTGTGGATTCCAGGCCCCAAGAAGCTTTTCTCAGGCAGCTCCCTACTTCTTCCTATTACCCAAAAGCCTCTCTGTCTTTTCCAGTTGCGGGGTTTCTCATTCACCTTGGATTTCACTCTGTTAACCTGTAGGCCATAGGACCTAAAGTTATTCATAGGCTCTGCTCCAGGCTGCTTGGCTTGACCTCTGACCCCGCTGCTGTGGGAACCCAGGCAGGTGAACTAGCCTTTATGTGCGCCATCTGTATAAATGGGAACCATCCCTTTTGCCTCACGGGATGACTATATATGTTATGGATGTATGACCAGATGTGAAATTCTCAGGACAGCACCTACTCTGAAGCAGGGGTGACAGGTCCCTCAAGGTCAGAACTGACTGAGCTCAGCCAAATGCCAAGAGTGCTGGACAAACACAAGTGTCTACTCAGGGTTACTATTGCTATGATGAAACACCACGACCAAAAGCCACTTGAGAAGGAAAGGGTTCATTTACTCACAGTTCCATATAATAGTTCATCAGTAAAAGCACGTGAGGGCAGGAACTCAAGCAGGGCAGGAACCCGGAGGCAGGAGCTGACACAGAAGTCACAGAGGGGTGCTGCTTACTGGCTTGCTCCTCATGGCTTGCTCAGCCTGCTTTCTTATAGAACCCAGGACCTTCAGCCCAGAGATGGTGCCACCCACCATGGGCTGGGCCCTCCCCCACCCATCACTAATTAAGAAAGTGCCCTACAGGCTTGCCTACAGCCTGATCTTATGGTGGCATTTTCTCAATTGAGGCTCCCTCCTCTGCAATGACTCTACCTTGTGTCAAGTTGACATAAAACAAGCCAGCACAAGGAGCATCTTCTTCCCTATTCTGCTCAGTATGTCTCTATGACGTTAACCAAGCTTGCCTCTTGAAGTTCGTCTTCTGTCTTTCTGTTTCCTGTGGGCGACACGGGGCCATGCTTCTCTGCCCACATCTTTGTGCTACAAGTTTGTTGCACATCAGGGCTTGGGCTGCTAACCCAGCTGGAAGGAATCTCCCTGGAGGTTCTTCAAGCTTGCCACAGCGTGGCTGGCTGGGGCAGAACTGAGAGTGCAACCTATCTTTGGGAGGCTGTCTGGGGTCTCCCAGAGCAGAGGTGGGAAGTTGAGCTGCCTAGCTCCTTAAGGTGATTGCAGGAAACCTGCCTGGTATTGACAGAAAGAACCTGGGAAATGGGACAGTGGCCTCAGAGGAAGGCTGCCAGCCTTAAAACCTGCCTCAGCCGTCCCTGAGGTCCTAGCAACAGTGTAGGTCTTTGTCAGAGAACAGAAAGATTGTGTGTGTGTGTGTGAGACAGAGACGTTAGGGGACTCTGGTTGGGAGTTGCATGGCCTATAAGCTGCTGCCTGCGGGTGGTAGGTGACAGACAGGGACATGGGGAGATAGGCAGGGAATCATGGACCAGGATTAAACCAAACCCCCAAGGGCTTTATCAGGAAGTGAGCCTGGTGCGACCCTGAGACTGTGCTCACACCCCAGTTGGGTGGTTTCCAGGCCCAACTGTGACACCAAATATGGAAGGTTCCCAGCTGCCAGGCGGCGGCTGAGCTCCTACTGTGAGACAGGAAGCAGACTGGAGTGTGCAACATGTGCCAAGGGCCGGGCACAGCAGGAGACAGGGACTAGGGGTGGAAACCACAGGGGCATACACACTGGCCCTAGCAGTTCTCAGGATAGAAAAGTCTGGACTCGTGACTCCCATCCTGACTCTGTCTGTGGCTGCTCCACCCCTTGAGAAAAGAAAAGACTTTTATTCTGGTGGGGAGATCCTTAGGCTCTGACATTGCCAGAAGCTGTGTGACCTGGCCAGGCTTACATTCTCGTTCTGTCCAATGAAAGGCTGAAGGGAGTTGATGGCTCTTGAGGTATTCGCTGGTGGCCAAGAGACCTAGGGACCAACCTGCAAGTCCCAGAGTTCTCACCAGCTCCTGAAGAGGGCTTCTATCCCCACTCTCTGACTCCAAATTCTTACATTTGCCTGGAGGCTCCAGCCTCACCCTCAGCCTCCCTGGAGAAGCTGGAATTCAAAGGATCCTGACCTCTGGGTCTTGGGCCTCCAAAGGAAGCTGTGTACCTAAGGACTTCATGTGAGCCTGAGGCCAGGCCCACTCACCCATGGCCTCCACATCCCTCCTTCCCAGCCTACGTAGGGGGCCAGATGGTAGTTTTCCCCTCTACCTCTGCTTTGCATCTCCTGAACTTGTCCCCCTCACATTTCTGCATGCCCCCCCCCCGCCTTTGCCCTGTACTTCAGCCCTGCTGTAAACACCATTCTCTGGGTTATTATTGGGCTATTTTGTTTTTGTTCATTTGTTTGTTTTTAACACTTGGAGAGCTGTGTGGCTTCACGGGAAGCCACACCCTGCTCCAGCTAGATGCAGTACATGTCATGCAGCAAACCACCAGCAAGCCTGTCCTCTTCCATCCTCTCCCCTCCTGAACCTGGGCTGCACTCCCTCTTTCCCAGTCATCTCCCTCCCATCACAAGTAAAAGAACCTAGGAGCCATCTTGTGGAACGCTGATGTGGCTGTGTGAATTCAGTGGGCAAGTGAAGTTTTTGTCCCTATTTCTAAAGAAAGGAGACAGAGGTGGGAGCAACTGAGCACTTTGTAACCGAACTTTTAAATTATTATTTATCACTTATTTATTTATTACTAAATTCACTTATAACAAACACCAATAATTTCTTAACTATTAATCTTATAAATTCCTACAACCCCTTTAACCTATCCATTAAACCTATTGATAATCATAACAACTACTTTTATAACTTTTTAGAATGATATAGTCTCTGGGGCAGGTCCTCAGTCGTCAGGAACATAGTATTTGTTGTAGATTCTTTAACACACTTAGCAGTCCTTTTTTTGGATCTCTCAGATGCAGGTTTGTCAGGGTAAGTTGGTTATTGCAGTCTCACCTTAAATAAGGCTTCATGCTTTCTTCTCTGTGGGAGACCCCAGCCGTCTGCAGGCCAACTTACTTCTTTTGAATCAGGAACTCAGCTGCTCTGCCTCAGTCCTTAAAGCCAGGCACTGTTTCCTTTAGGCCATTGTTTGGACAGATCAAACCCCTCTAGGCAAAAGTTGAGCCATAGGGTCCAGTCCTTGGCCTTTTGGTGTCTTGCTCAGGCTTTCTTTGCTCACCGGCTTCTTTCTGCTTCAGGGAGAGAGCTGGCCATCAATGGCCAGCCCTTTTTTTAGCAGGACTCTTGGAGCTCTCTAGCATCAGGGGCCTCTTCTCCTCTGGGCTCCATGCACTGTCCTCAAATAGGAGGAACTCTGTTTTAGCTTAATTTGGGCTCCGCCCACTTAGCAGCTGAAAACAATGTCAGGCCAGATACTTTGTTTCTTCAAGTCTTGAGTCTTTCCTGTTTTCCTGACTTCAAACTTGTTTTTCAGTCTATTGAGTCTTTCCTGTTTTTGCTGACTTTATGCTGATAATGCTCTTTAGGCCCCGAATTAAGAGACAGTATCAGAAACTCCTATATATTTCCTAAATCTAATTTATCTAACTCCTACAGAGACAGTATCAGAAACTCCTATATATTTCCTAAATCTAATTTATCTAACTCCTACAGCACTTCCCCCTAGGGAATTGAAGGTCTGCAGCTGTTCACTCCCATGCCCCATGTAGGCCCTTTTCCTGTGCCCTGCATGGCCACAGAAACCCTCAGTACTAGCTGTCATGGTGGCCCTGTTCAGTTATGAAGTGGCCCACTTGTCAAAATGAAGGTCAGAGATGTTTAGGAGAATCCTTGGGGCTGGGGAGATGGTTCAGTGGGGGGCAGCATGAGGAGCTAAATTTAGGTTCCCAGCACCCACATGAAAAGCCGGGTGTAGAGGCACAAGAGGATTCCCTGTCTAGCTAGTGAGAGACTGGGTCTCAAAAAATGAGGTTGACAGAGCCTGAGGGGTGATAGCCTAGGTTGCCTTCTGCCCCCTACCCCCACCCACCCATACACACACAAGAAGAAGAGGAAGAGGAGAAAAGAAGTTGTTTGTTTGCAGGGAAGCCTACAACTGGCAGGTGTCTGAATCAGGAAGCAAAAGGCTCAGGAGTGTAAGGGTCCTGGCTTTTGCCAACAGTGCTACCCAGAGCCCCTGGTCCTCAAGCCCTGCAGAGGGGCCCTCCCAGCCTCCACCTCAGCACCAGATGTATGAAGCTGTTCAGCATGGCTCTGAGGGGTGGGGACTCCACTTGGCAGATAGCAGACTGGGAGGAAAGCTGGGAGGTGGGGGCCACCACCCACCCTGTCCCTGCTCCTGCTTGTGTAACATGTGGTCAGCTAGGCATTAAGGGGGCCCTTGGCCTCCATCCCCCAGTTCCCACATGGGCAGCCCACACACCCACAGCAGGACCGCATGGAAGTTGCTTCCAGGGCAAGCTGGAAGCTACTGGTCCAGCTGCAGGGTGACTCCACCAGCTGCTTCAACCAGTTCTGTGGCCTGGTAAGTCCCAGGCTGGCCTGGGCTCAAGGTTGCTGAGGTAGAACCACCCAGGAGGTGACACTGATACTGTACTTTATACACTGTCCTTGCTGGACACTCTGTGTCTGTCTGTGTGTGTGTGTGTTTGTGTGTGTGTGTGTGTTGCAGACACACGTCCTTGCACAGATGTCCTGAGGATTAGCCCTGTGGGCCCTGGAGAGTCAGTGCAGGGACTGGCTCCCAAATCAGACCTCACCAGTTGGGGCCTGTCTCCCCAAAGTTTCCCCACACCCCCCTGTTCTTGCACCTGCCAAGAAAGATTCCTTCTAAATTCCTAATGAGTTCTCAGAGACCACCCTGTCTCCTGCCCTCTACGGCATGACTCCACATAGTGATGGTATATTTAGTTATGTTCACCCACATAGCTTCACAGAAAGTCCCCAAGCCTCTAAAAGCAGGAGTTCTCCTCCAAGAATGTCAGAGGCTGACCCCACGACCACCAAGTAGAGGATGTAGAAAAGGCCAACACTCCCCAAGTAGCAAAGACACCCCAGAAATGAAACCCCACACCATCCTTGCCCATGAATATCACCAAAACCTCCCTGGGAAAACAAGAGCAGATGTGGTCTCAGGTCTGACAAATATTAGAGAGATGATCCACCTTGATTACACAGAATTCATACAAAGAATTCAGAGATGGCTTCAAGCTAGAGCAATCTATTAATACAATATATATTATCAGCCAGTCAGCCAGCACGTCGGGTTAATAAATGACAAAGGGCGTTTGACCAAGCCCTGGTGCCAACTTCTGGTTTTAAAGGAACATCTAAAAATAGATCTGGAAAGGTATTTTGCTATCAGAATGAAGGATCTGCCTCAGCATTGCAGCCAGGACTGTTCCAAATGATGGTATTAAAAAAAAAAAATCATTCCCGTTC
Source organism: Lophiomys imhausi (assembly GCA_907164525.1). NCBI lineage: Eukaryota > Metazoa > Chordata > Mammalia > Rodentia > Muridae > Lophiomys > Lophiomys imhausi. The sequence continues at coordinate 51,152 of CAJQZJ010032807.1, forward strand.
AAAACTTTCTATTAGAGAAAAGACAGCACCTTTCTCTTTGTACTGTGACGGTAGACATAGCAATAAGACAGGAAAGCGAATTGAATGGCCGTCTCTAGGAAAAATTGTAATTATTTGCCGTCAGCATGATTTGAGACCCAAGAGAGGCAACTGAAAAGATAATTTAATATACGAATTTAATATAAAGGCGCAGAGCCAGAGACAGAACACGTAACACAGATCAATAACTTTCATTTGCGCTACAGAACAAGTGGTCGGAACAACTAATGAAATAATTGGTCCCCGCTTGAGATGGGTACAATAAGACAACAGCACAGAAGCCCCGAGGAATTTCCAGAAAATTTGACAAGAAAAATTTTGGATCATTATAAAGAGCTCGATAATGTCTTTCTGAGGGACAAGGAAGAAAAAAATAACAATACGAGGATGCTTGCAGGAGCATTCCCTGGGAGTTACTCCAGAATTCATTTACAGTTTGAACACAGTCTCTCTGCACTAGGTAACCAGTTTTGAAAACCAGGAGAGAACTGTCCTCAAGGTTCATCTGGAAGGATATTCAGAGGCGGGTGTGTGGACTCCCAGGGCCCAGGAGGTTGAGGCAGGAAGACTAAGAGTTTCAGGCCAGCCTGTGCGACATAGAAAGACATTGTCTCCAAACAACTATTCCCTCCCCCACGAAAATGAATATTCTAAAAGGAAAATGAGGAAATGGGGCTAGGGATGTGGCTTAGTTGGTGGGATGCTTGCCTGGTGCACGAAGCCCTGGATTCCACCCTCAGGACCATTAAACGGAGTGAGATGCTGCAAGGCCGCAATCCCAGCACTTGAGAGATGGAGGCAGGAGGATCAGAAGTTGGAGGTCATCCTTTGCTATCCTTGGCTTGTGGCCAACCTGGGCAACATAAAATCTTGTCAAAACAAAACAAAACAAAAAGACAAAATTAAGAAATCAAGATATATCAACAATTTGGTATCATACGTTTGTCTTCCTAGACATGGAGCTAAATATATGAAGGACAATGGTGACCAGTGACAGAAAATGTATGGTTTTGGTGAAAAGGAGAGGGGTAGAGGAGTGTCCTGGGAGACTGTGCCACAAGGCTTCCTTCTGTCAAGGCTGTTAGTGGAGTTCTTATCATTTGTTTATTTAATTTAGTGTGTGATGTGTGTGTATGTTGTATGTTTGTATGCATGTGTGTGTGGTATATGTGTGTATATATATATGCATGTGTGTGTGTGTGTGTGTGTGTATATGTATGTGTGTGTATGTTTGCACTTAGGTATAGAGGTTACCCTCAGGTATCTTTCCTCGGTACCAATCACCTTGTTTTTTAAGACAGGGTCTCTCCCTAACTCAATGTTTACTAATTAGGCTGGCCAGAGAGCCCCAGGAATCCCCCTTCCCTTGGCTTTGCCTTCTTAGGTCTGGAATCACAGTGCCACGAGGCCCGGCTTTTTATGTGGGTTCTGGGGGTGAAACTCCGGACTCTTGCTTGCATGGGAAGTGCTATACTGATTGAGCCATCTCCCCAACCCTGGTGGGATTGTTGATGATAATATGGAAATGTCCCAGAGGATCCTTGGAAGCAGTGCAAGGCTGAGGAGGGAGGGAGAGAGGACAAGATTGGAGAATCAGAAATCAACCAGAAGTAATAGATTAATCAATACATCTTATCAGGACCATTTGCTGCTACTTAGGAGGAGGAGGATGGAGTCGATTGTGAACCTTTTTCCATGAGGAGGAAACCCTTCCATGTGGAGTGAACATTACAAATGTAAAGGAGTGCCCCCTCTGAGAGGGTGAGCCATTGTTCTCATTCTGCAGAGCTGTGGGAGCCAGGGCTGAGATCTCAGCTCCAAGGCTCTGCTGACAGTGAACTTACAATCCTGCTTCATCCTCCCGAGAGCTGGGGTGACAGCTGTGGACCACCACACCACTTGTGGCTCCAGGGAGCCTCTTTGGTGACTGAACGTCATTCCCTGGTGTCTGTCGGTATGGCCTGAGAGATGACTGGTGGCTGAGGGAGCTTTCCAGGGGACAGGTCATCCTGGTGGTGGCTGCAGTAGTAGATGCCATTCCACAGAAGCAAGGTGAGCTGCAGGCATGAGGATAGCCTTCAATTCACCTCCTCAGCCCCCTCCTCAGAACTCGAAGCGTGGTAGTTGCTCTTGGGACAAACAAAATGTGGGCAGCCATGAGTATGAGGTGGATGGTGTGGGCTCTTTTCCTCCCCACCCACTCTTGTCCAGGCTGTGGATTCTGTCAAGAGTCATAGACCCATATTGGGTGGAGGTATGTCCCGTGGAGGGACAGCTGGAGGCTCAGACACACACTGATTCCAGCTACACGTGTCTCAATGCCAATACCCTCAGGGTGGACTTCGTGTGTTTTCCTTAGTTTCCCTAATTAATTTAATGTTGGAGGACTAATTGCTCATTAATTAATTGTGTGTGTGTGTGGGGGGGGGGGGTGTCTGGCTGTATGCAGAGTTCCAAATCTAACGGCCTCCTCAGTCCCTCCACATTGTTTTTGAGACAGAGTCTCTCATGGAACTTGGAGCTCCCTGATTCAGCTAGATTGTGTGGCCATCGACCCCCGACCCTCCTGGCTCCATCTCCTCAGCACCCCTTGTGTGTGTGTGTGTGTGTGTGTGTGTGTGTGTGTGTGTGTGTGTTTAGTTCCCAGATAATTGTAACGTCTGAAGGCTAGTGGCTCATTTATGACCTCAGCTCAAAAAATGGTGTCTCTAAATCTTTAGTGCAACGAAAAATTGCCAGGAATGAGTGCAGATCCAACAGCCAGTGTGCCACGGGCACAAGGGTCAGCCTGACCCAGTGAGTAGTTTGCGGATGGTCACTGTGTCTTTACCCAAGCCTGGATAGTGGAGTATAGACACTGAGATCTGGCCCATGCTGGCCCCCGAGTACCAGCCAGTCTCCTGCAATAACTCCTCACCTTCCCACCAAGCCAATATCAAGCCCCCTCCCATAGGGTCAGAGATCTCGAGGTCAGGAGAATCGAAAGGGGCTCTCAGATGTCAGCAAAATTCTAGAAGAGGACAGCAGATCTCAAACCAGCCTTCCCCCCAAACAACTGGAAAGATCCAGGTCAGACTAAAGATAGACCATCCTGGCTGCCAGAGTTACGGGTGGTGTGATGGGACACCCAGACCCACGGTTGCTTTCAAATGAGGCTCTCTGTCTGACGATGGGGACCCATGGCAGAGTTCCTGGAGAGGGTCACACATTGTCTGTCATCTTCAGGGACCAGCCTGGCACTGTCCTACGAAGGCGCCTGCCAGCGCTTGAGCACAGAGCCTTTGCAGACTGATTTCTCCCTTCAATGGTGCAATACATCATCTTTTTTAATTTAAAAAGATGCCCGGTGGAAGCTTCAGAGACCATTAAGTGTTTGGGTCCCTAATTAACTTCAGAGCAGCCTGGAGCAGCAAAGGAAGGGAAGGAGGGCCACAGGGAGTGATCCAGGGGTGGGGGCCCAGCTCTAGTTGGGAAGGAAACCACAGATCAGACTCCCCCTCCCTGCATCTCTAGGCCCGAGCCTCTTGGGGGGAAGCTGGTTGCCTTGGCTCCAGCTTCACGGTCCCCTCTGGAAGTTTTGAGTGAATCAGGAGACTACTTATCTGCAAATTGCCTGCTGAATTCTTTTGCTGGTCTCTGCTTCCTGGCAGGCTTTCCCTCTCTGAGCCACTCCCTGTCCCTCTCCCCCTCCCCGTCCTCCTCTTCCTCCCTTCCCTTCCCTTTCTCTGTCTCTGTCTCTCTCCATCTCCCTCTCCATCTCCTCCCCCACCTCTCTCTCTTTCTCTGTATCTGTGTACTGAGGTCAACAATGATGAATTTGGTATCCAGTAGATGCTCAATAAATGTAGATTTTGTGTGTGTGTGTGGGGGGGGTTGTCCTGGTCACATGCTTGCAGAGTTTCTCTGTTCTGAGTAAATGGCTGGAGACTCAGGATTCTCCTACAAGGTATCTGGCATTGGACAGTCTCCCTGTCACCTTAACCCTCCTTGGTGACCCTCTGAGCTCTCACAGGGAGGGACCTGGCGTTGACAAGGGTTTTCTCTAGCCTCTAGTCACTCACCAGTGGGAGAACAAGGTCAGGGCCAGCCAAGGTCCAGGCCATGCCAGACCTGACCCTGTGGACAAGTCCCAAGGTGCCAGGATGCTGATTCAGCCATTCTGCACTCCTGGCCAGTCTGGGCTTGAACTGGGGGGAGGGTTCTAAGAGTGCAGGCAGGATCCAGACAGCCTTAGTGGGCTATGAGGAAATCCCCAGAGCTGGAGGGGGTTCCCTGGGGCCTTTCCTGTGTAAAGCCAGGACTACAGATATGCTCCCAGGCTGTTTTACAAGGCTTCTTCTTAGATCAAGGAGAGTCTAGAAAACCGTCCATGAAGAACACAGAGAATGCCCCCACCTCCCGTACAAAGTTCTAGAAACCTTAAACAAGCAAGGTCACACTTCCTTACCCTACACTAGGAGGGAGAGCCAAGCTCATCTCTACTTGACAGATTAGGAAGCTGAGTGAGCTCAGAGATGGTCAGTAACTTTGCCAAGGACACCCAGACAGAGCTTGGCCAAACCAACGTTAGCACCTCAAACTGAGCTGAGGAGCAGGCTGGCCCCTGTCTGCTCCAGCCTCAGCCTCTGGGACCTGACCATCATAGCCCGAGGTCTCTGCCGCAGAGCACCAGACAGTTCTGCCTGGAGCCCTGCTGCAAGGCCAGGCCAGCAGCATTAGCAGTAAACATGATCTATTGGCAAAACATTGGGATGGTGAACAGTTATCGATCAATAGCTTTCCACCGTCTCTCTGTGTCCCCACCCTGGCCTTCAGCCCCTGGGGGTTCTAGATGGGGAGGGAAGTCCACTCCATCAGTGGAAGCCTTGGCTCAGCTGCAGCCCTGCCCCAGCTTCTCTTCTAGCTCAATGATCGAGGACAGAGCTGTATTTTTAGACACATGGGATCAGTCCCACTCATCCGCCATGATTATGCAAATCTGACCATAAGAAGTTTAAAAGCCTGGAATACCATACTCTACTTTATCATCATGGAAGAGCTGTGGGCTTGGGACAACATGACAAATGCAGCATGGCTATTGGTCCATTGTCCCCATCGTTCCCTGAGCTACAGAGGTGTGTGTGTGTGTGTGTGTGTGTGTGTGTGTGTGTGTGTTCAAGAGTCATCCCCATACACTAGGCCCTCCCTGGCCCTCTCACACTATTTAAAGAACCCCTGCAGACAATGAAGGAATCTCAGGTAGGGAAACTGAGGCCTGGGTTTGGAAATGGAAGGTTCTGCACCCTGTTTGTCTGGCCCCTGATTGTGCCTTTTGTTCTAAGAGGAGAGAAGTGGTGAAGAGCGGGGAGGGGAAAAAGTGGATGGGAACTAAATCTCCTCCCACCTCTCCACCCCTCCCCCACTCCTCACCCCTGCCTCTCATTGCTCTGGGCCCTTTTCCAACCCTGTCCTAAAAGCCACCCACTAGAGCCTGGAGTACTACTACCTAGCACTGCCTACTCCTCTCTGCCCTCTGAACATCCACCCCACAGCCCCTAGAGGCTGATGAGGCTCTCTGATCACATGACTGTGTACTCCCACCTCCTCCCCCTGTCTGGTGTGCCCATCCTCCTTTCTACCCGACAGACCCCTACTCAGCTGCTAAGACCTTCCATCTAATGTCCTGCCCATCAGCCTGTGGTCAGGCCGCACGTCCCCAGCTCTCTTTCCTGCCAGACTGTACTCCTCTGTGCGTGGTCCTTTGAGGGTCCTCTGCCATTCTTAAACTCTATGCCCAGCATCCCCCTGCTGTGGGGAGAGAGCACGGTACAGAACTGGGTGTGACTGGAGGTTGTCTTGCCGCCCAGGCCTGTCAATCTACGAGTCTGATGAGAGTCCATTAAAAAAGCCACACTCTTTTGCTCATTCCTAGGGTATCTTTGAATGCACCTTTGGTCTGTCCTCTCCCCTTCCTTCCTTCCTTCCTTCCTTTGCCTCCTCTTTCCCCCCCTTTGCCCCTTTCTTCCTTCTGTGTGTGTGTGCATGTGAGTTCAGATGTGTTATGTGTGCATGCACGCACACGCATGTGTACCTACCTGCACATGAAGGCCAGAGGACAACCTCAAGTACCATTCACTTTATCTTTTTAACTTGGGGTCTCATTGGCCTGGAATTCACAGATTCAGCAAGGCTGTCTGGCCAGCCCCAGGGCCCCTCCTGTCTCTGCCTTCCAGTGGTGTGATTGGTCTTTTTAAATGGGTCAAGGGGATCCGAATCCAACTCTTCATGCTCATGTGGTGAGCGATTCACCAACTCAGCTATCTCCACCTGTGACATTTCTTTAAATGACTAATTCACCCCCTCAGGGACCTCTGCCATCTCTGTCTAGGCTTGGTGGCCTGGCCTGGCCTGCAGCTCCAGCATCAGTTTAAATTCCTCCCTGTGGTGTGAGGCTCCCTGCCTCTGATATCTCAGTGGTCAGAGCTGTCAAGTGGTCCTGGTGAGCTGGGCCAGCACCTGGAGTTGGCCCCATGCATGTGAGTGGACTCTACCCTCCAAACTAGGCCTTGGAATTCCCCATTGGTCCTTACATCTGCATGCCTTATCTGTAATCTAGGAAATGTCAGGGCTGTGGAGTCCACTTGGGGTTCAGTCAAGTGGAAGGCATTAGGGGACAGCATTAGACAGTCCGGCTGAGGGTCATCCACAGGTCCACTTGAGAACCCAGCTTCAGGGGCAGGATAGGGGTACAGTGAGCATCAGATGCCTGTGCCAAAGGCCACCATGGAGTGAGCAAGACACTAAGTCAGGAGTTAGTGGCCCAGAGATCATCTGCAACAGTCAGACATCACTCGCTCAGATCTGGGATGGAAATGGCTGAAAAAAGGTAAAGCCAAGAGATAGATGGAAACCATGGGTCCCCCGTTTGAGAAAGTTTGCTCTAAAGGGCAGGAAGAGGTGAATGGGGAGGGAGGCACACAAGGTAAGTGTGTTGGTCGTTTCAGTGGAAGATTCTAGAAGGATCCTGGCCAATAGCCATTGGCTACACTTCTGACATCAGGTATGCGCACACGGGCAGAGGAGCCCTGACACAGAACGTGGACCGTGGCCCAGGACTTTATGGATGTCTGTTCCCTGTGGTGGACTGGGCCTGGTGCCAGGAAGTAGCTCCCACAAGCAGGGTCTACATGGAGGCTGTGGACTGATGAATGAATTACTGAACATAGAGTGAGAGAAGAGACGTGGGCGTGGGAGGGGATTGCAGAGGGAGGTGAGTACCAGGGGAATGAGTGAACTGTGGAATGAGGAAATTAATAAATGGAGAAGCTTGGCAGGAGAGGTTGGGTTGGAGGTGGGACACTGTCCTGGGCCATCAATATCCACCTAGGCAATTTGGCCTGTTCTCTTGATAACTCCTCCCTGTGGTGGCTCCATGGCCTCAGTACTCCGGGCCCAGACCCATAGTATGTGGTCTGTCTTCCACTTACTTCTACGCCTGTGGTTCTGCATGTCATTGGGCCAGTCCTCTCAATCTGTCCTTGACCAGGACAGGGTCAATTCACTGTATGGGCCTTTCTTTCTGGATCTCAATTTCCCTGATGTGTAAAGGTAAATGTGGAAGAAGAATTGGGGGGGGGGGCATGAGGCAGAGCTTGTGAGATTCCCCGTGAGGCTGAGGCAATGTGTCTTTCCTTGCTAGAGGGGCTGCTGACCATAGTAGAGGAGACAGTCATGGGTTCCTGACCTTCCGTGTACTGAAGACCCCTTTGCTGTTGACAAGCCTAGGTGTGGGGTGGCAGAAGGCTGGAGGAGGAAGATACAGAGGACTACTCCATGGCTGGAGGTGGGGGCCCCATATTCTGCCTGCCCACCATCATACTGGCAGGCTCAGTTCAATGGAGTTGATGGGGAGTGGGGGCTGTTTCCCTCACGGCATGTCACAGCCCAAATGACTAAACCATCATGCATGAGGTGACATGGTGACAAAGGAGTAAGAGAGAGGCAAGAGGGGACAAAAGAGGACCACAGGGTCCCCACACAACCTGTCCCATGTGTGTAGGTGAGCTTGGGCATGCAGACCCATGCCTTGGAGGACACGGGAATGCAAATGTCATATACACACCTGCAACTGGGAGTGTAGGAGCCAGCATACTGCAGGAGACATCACGGCGCCTCCTTGGGCCTGTAATCCTGCTTAACTCTTAGTTATTTTGAGCAAGAGATTACAGCCGATTAAGATCTCTCGCCAGGCGCCACCCCTCCTGGAGGCTGAGACAGAAAGGCTCAGCCCACCCAGGCCAGTGTCCTCAAAACCAGGCTCTACTAGCCTCTCTCTGGCTTGAGCTCTCCTGTGGTGATGGTACAGGCTTCAAGGCATTGCGGATAAATTGTACCCCCACTGTGCACTTGACGTTGGTGTCAAAACCCAGGAAAAGGATTCCAAAAGAATTCCCAGGCTTCACTGGCTGAGAATCACAACACCCAGCTGTCCTGTGTCCCTTTTCCTGCTCCAGTACACAAAGTCCAAGCAGGCCCCAGGCTACTGAACCCCAAGGCAGTGCCTGAGTTCCTCTGGGCCTCCAACCTGTCCCCTTCATCTTTCTCAGTCAGAAATGGGTTCTCTTGAAAGCCAGGTCCCATTTATGATGTTTGCAAAGAGGGGACACACACACACACACACATTTTTCCCCTCCCCATTTTAGCCACCTTAGTGCAGCCTAGTTGCGGCTGTCAATATTGGTGAAATAAACTCAGCTGGCTGCCGGCCAGGTCACTGAGCAGTGACGGAGGCTGCTGTAAATCCCTGTGTTAACAAGCTAACACTCATTTCTCCATCCCGCAAGTGGGCAGAGGTGAACCAAGGTGTAAAGGACCCCAGTTCTACCAAGAGGTCTCCTCCCAGGACCCCACGGTCCTATTCTCATGCACTTTGAGCTCTGGAGATTGGGGGAAGAAAGAGTCCTGATCCTGGGGGATGGGGGGTTATGTGGCTGAGGGGTACATGAGACACAAGAGGCTGCTTGTATAAAAATTTGGGGTGTGAGGTGGAAAGAGGTGGGATTGACCCTGGGAACTGGGGGATGTTAAGCCTGGAAAGGATTTCTTTTTTTTTTTTAAATTGTGTTATATTTATTCCTTAATTGTGTGTATGGGGGGAGGAGGTCAGAGGTCAGAGGACAACATGCTGGAATTGATTCTGTCCTTCCACCACATGGGTCCTTAGGATTGAACTCAGTACTTGGCAGCAATCACACTGGCTTGTGGAGCCATCTCATTGTCCTCCTCAATCCCAGAAGGACTCCTTGGGAGAGCAGGCTGTCCCTCCTTTATTGTCTCTCAGGGACAGCTTCAAGTCCTGAGTACCATGTGGTTGGATGGCCTCAGAGATCAGCCAGCTGATTCATCTGAAGAAACTGAGGCCCACAGGAGGGTGGCTTGCTGGGCCACATGCATGGCAGGATCTCTACTGGTGATGGGGCCTGAGTGTGCCAGGCCATTTCCCCTGCCTGTCTCCTTGAAGGCAGAAGAGCTGATCTGCCTCAGGCTGGGACATTGGCTGGGTGTTCGGCACCCCCTGCAGGCAGTTCTGAAGGTGCTGTGGCTGGCTCTTCTTGGGGAGAAGTGACATCTAAGTGCTCCAGGTGGCGGGCACAGTGCCAATAAGTCAATGAGATGGATGTCCTGCCCTCAGCCAGCCCTAGCATTCATTGCCTGATGACCTCTGAGTTTTTTCTCTAGGTTGTTTCCCTGTGGTTCCAAGGTTATGTTCAGTGACCTATATCACTCCTCATCATAATGCCCCTGAGCTACCCACTCAGGGGACGTCACATCCTCCTTGCACATGAAGAAACTGGACACGGAGGAGGGTCTGTTTTCCTTGGTGATCCCAGACTCTCTCGGCCCAGTGCCATGACCTGGGACAAGGATCATGGTTTCCATTTTATAGCAGACAACTGCTAGTTCTTCAGACATGGTGACTTTGGACATGGGTCTTTTCTGTGACTTACTCTCTTCTCTTTTGTCTTGCAGCAGAGAGTACTTCAGACAGAGGAGCAGGGCGAAGCCACCAGGACACACAGGCCCATGGGAAAGCAGGCCGTGGCCACCTCAGGACCGGGGAGGACGACGAGGGGCGGTGGGCAGTGAGGGAGCCACTCTCCCTCCCAGCGCTTGCGCCATGCATCTTGGGACAGGATATCTCTGACAGTGCAGGAAGTGCCCCATCCCACCCCTAAGTCCCCTGGGGCTGGGCCACTGCCGGGCCCTCCCACCCTGTCCCCATAGGCAGAGAGTGTCCCGAGATGGCTGGGCACGGGTGGGGTGCACCATGGGTGCTTGTGGCAGCTGCCACCTTACTGCATGCGGGTGGGCTGGCCCAAGGCGACTGCTGGCTGATCGAGGGTGACAAGGGCTTCGTGTGGCTGGCCATCTGCAGCCAGAACCAGCCGCCCTACGAGGCCATCCCCCAACAGATCAACAACACCATCGTGGATCTGCGGCTTAATGAGAACCGCATCCGCAGTGTGCAGTATGCCTCGCTGAGCCGCTTTGGGAACCTCACATACCTCAACCTCACCAAGAATGAGATCGGCTACATCGAGGATGGGGCCTTCTCCGGGCAGTTCAACCTCCAGGTGCTGCAGCTGGGTTACAACCGGCTACGCAACCTTACGGAGGGCATGCTGCGGGGCCTAAGCAAGCTTGAGTACCTGTACCTGCAGGCCAACCTCATTGAAGTGGTGATGCCCAGCGCCTTCTGGGAGTGTCCCAACATCGTCAACATAGACCTCTCCATGAACAGAATCCAGCAGCTGGGCAGTGGTACTTTCGCAGGCCTGGCCAAGCTCTCGGTGTGTGAAATTTACAGCAACCCTTTCTACTGTTCCTGCGAGCTGCTGGGTTTCCTGCGCTGGCTGGCCGCCTTCACCAACGCCACACAGACCCATGACCGGGTGCAGTGTGAGTCTCCTCCCGTCTACGCCGGCTACTTCCTCCTGGGCCAGGGCCGTCATGGCCACCAACGCAGCATCCTCAGCAAACTGCAGTCTGTGTGCACTGAAGACTCCTACACTGCTGAGGTGCTTGGCCCACCCCGTCCGGTGCCAGGCCGGTCACAGCTGGGACATTCACCACCGCCACCTCCACCAGAGCCCAGCGACTTCCCATGTCCCGATGACGAGTGCTTCTCCGGAGACGGCACCACACCACTGGTGGTCCTGACTACTCTGGTCACTCAGACAGAAGCTCGTCCCTCCATGAAGGTCAAGCAGCTGACCCAAAACTCGGCCACCATCATGGTACAACTGCCAAGCCCATTCAACCGCATGTACACACTGGAGCAGTACAATAACAGCAAATCATTCACAGTGTCCAAGCTGACGCAGCCTCAGGAGGAGATCCGCCTCACCAATCTGTACACACTCACCAACTACACATACTGTGTGGTCTCCACCAGCTCTGGCACCCACCATAACCACACCTGCCTTACCATCTGCTTGCCCAAGCCGCCCAGCCCACCCGGCCCTGTGCCCAGCCCCTCCACAGCCACTCACTACATCATGACCATCCTGGGCTGCCTCTTTGGCATGGTGCTGGTTCTGGGCGCCGTCTACTATTGCCTGCGAAAGCGGAGGCGACAGGAGGAGAAACACAAGAAGGCCGTGGCCGCGGCAGCTGGCAGTCTGAAGAAGACCATCATTGAACTTAAGTACGGCCCTGAGATCGAGGCTCCTGGGCTGGCCCCGCTGACCCAGGCCCCGCTGCTGGGCTCTGAGGCTGTGACTCGAATACCCTACCTGCCAGCTGGCACCAGTGAGGCGGAGCAGTATAAGCTGGTGGAGAGCAGCGAGACCCCCAAGGCCACCAAGGGGAACTACATTGAAGTGCGCACAGGGGAGCCGCAAGAACGCAGGGCCTGCGAGATGAGCCGGCCTGGTCACGAAGGCCAGGGCTCCTCGGTAGCCGAGATCTCCACCATTGCCAAGGAGGTGGACAGAGTCAACCAGATCATTAACAACTGCATCGACGCACTCAAGTCTGAATCCACCTCCTTCCAGGGCGCCAAATCAGGGGCTGTGTCCGTGGCTGAGCCGCAGCTGGTACTGCTGTCCGAGCCTCTGGCCAGCAAGCACAGCTTCCTGTCCCCTGTATACAAAGATGCCTTTGGCCATGGTGGCCTGCAGCGGCACCACAGTGTGGAGGGTGCGCCCGGGCCCGGGAGGGCTAGCACTTCATCCAGCGGTTCTACACGCAGCCCTCGCACCTTCCGGGCTGAGGCCGCCGCCGCCGGCACACACAAGGCCCCAGCCACCGAGACCAAGTACATTGAAAAAAGCTCACCTGTGCCCGAGACCATCCTCACTGTGACACCCGCGGCCACCGTGCTGCGGGCCGAGGCCGACAAGGGTCGCCAGTATGGCGAGCACCGGCACTCGTACCCTGGCTCCCACCCTGCTGAGCCACCTGCTCCACCACCACCTCCACCCACTCACGAGGGTTTGGGTGGCCGCAAGACATCCATCCTGGAACCTCTAACCCGACCACGACCTCGAGACCTCGTCTACTCGCAGCTGTCCCCACAGTACCACAACCTGAGCTATTCATCCAGCCCCGAGTACACCTGCAGGGCATCCCCAAGTATCTGGGAGCGTCTCAGACTGAGCCGTCGGAGGCACAAGGATGATGCCGAGTTCATGGCGGCTGGCCACGCCCTGCGCAAGAAGGTCCAGTTTGCCAAAGACGAGGACCTGCATGACATCCTAGACTACTGGAAAGGCGTGTCTGCCCAGCACAAGTCCTGAGCCTCCCTCCACCCTTCGGCAGGGCCCAAGGCAGCCTGGTCCTGTCCTCCGAAACTCGTGATGCCCATTGGACCAAAAAGGATAGACCATCGCAGCAGCTATTCCTGACTGAGACTCAACACTGAATCCAACGTATGTGCACAACAAGGGGCCGCTGCGTTTTGCGCCTGGCCTGCAGGGACAGCTTGAGGAGGCCGCAGGTGGCCATGGCAGTAAATATACTAACTTTCATGTAAACTGTAATGTGCCTGCTGCCTGGTGCAAGCAAGCAAGCCACACATATATACACACACACTCACACACAGACACGCACACATACACAAACACAAACATACACACGCATGTGTGTGCACACACACAGACATATATATGCACACGCATGCACACACTCACACACGGGACTTCGGAAAACTGTGTCTTACAGGTGGGGGTGGGGGAGGGGAATTTTTTCCATTATCTTTCCTGTTTTGAGTCTTCCTTTTCTTCCATTTTTCTCTCTTTCCTCTTTATTTTCTTCCTTTTTTAAAAAAAAATATATATATAAAAGTGAAAATCTTAAAAAAAAAAAAAGAAGTAAGTCACCTACTATGGGGCACGTGACCGAGTGTGGCCAGCTTCGTGGTACCCCTTATAGATGATCTCCCAGTTTGTGGAGTGCAGAGGGGTGAAGCCAAGGAAGAAAGGCTGCCTGCCTGTTTCTGGTAACATCCTGAGACTGTGGGACTCCAGAGAGGAGGTGGAGACTGTGCCTGGGGACAAATCCGGGTGGCAGGAGGGGTGCAGGCTGGGAGACAATGTGTGGTCCCCCCCCCCAGCCCCATCTTCATTGTACGCTGTAGCCGTTCTATTGTACAGAAGAAAAAATCTATATTTGCAAAGTTTGCTGTAAAATGAGAGAGAAAAAAGACTATGTCTACTAAAAAAAAATCTTCAAAGGAAAAAAATCCAAATACATGTGTTCTGTGGGTTTTTATTGGGGGTAGTGGTGGTGGTTCGAGGTCCCATTTAGGCAAACCATTGTGGATAGTGGCTTTGGTGGACTCAGTGGGAACCCATGGGAACATTAGTGGCTCACACTGGGCAGGGAAGAGTCCAGCCTCTTTGAGGGTGGGAACCAGTGTGGATGGATCGGGGTCTGATCGGGGCTGTGGCTATACCAGGGCCCACATGCTGGTGCAGACATAGTGGGCGAGGGGGGGACAACCAGGAATAAAGAGAGACCTCTCTGAGGGTAGTGGTGATGTTGGGGACAGTGTGAGGATGAGATGGTTAGATGATGCACCTGGGAAGCCTTTCCTGTGGGAAGCCCTTCCATACCAGAGCACCACCCATATGGAGAGAGACCCTTCTCTATTCTGCAACACAAAGCCAGCCAGCCTCCACTCTCCCACAGCCATTTCCACCCTGCCAACCCTTCCTTGGCTCTTGCCCACGTTCTATCTCACCGCTGTATCTCATGTGGCTTTCTCTGGGTGGTCCTATCCTCAGGGGATGAGCAGTAGGAGCTTTTCTAGGTTCTTCAGTTTCTGGAACTGGTAGGAGGAAATCCCGCTGCAAAGCTAACCTCAGTACTTCTTGCTATTGAGACCATAGTCACCCCTTACCCAGGACATACTCCGCCTGCACCCCTCTAGCCCAATGCTATGATCACCCCCCACCCAGAGCTGGTTCTCTTCCAGAGAGTTTTAGTGTTGCGTAGGGAAGGGACACCTTGTGCCTTCATACCCATGGAACCCTGGGGCCATTCTCTTACCAGGGCATCCAGGAGGCATGCCTCCCAACCAATATTCCCAAACTGGTTTGAGGACCTTCCCCTCGGCCTCCTAAAAGTCCTAGTCACTGAGGACTTCCCTCCCAGAGGAAAAAAAAAAAAAACAAAAAAACTCCTAATATGGACTTCTGACAAAGACCCAGCAAGACACCGACGTCCTGGATCCAACAAGGTGATTGGGGTCTTGAAGAAAGAGCCACAGTGAAAAGAAGTCCCAGCTTGGCCAAGATGAGGGCAGAGAGGGTGGGGGAGGGCTGGAGTCTAACAGCCTCTGCTTGCATCCTCTCAGGGACCAGAGACTCAACTCTCTCCCCCAACTTTAGGCACCTTCCTTATATCTACACGGCCCCAGGATCCGTTCAGGCTCCCAGGTCCCTACAGGGGAGCATGGAGCTACACACGGGGCCCACACTGGATTCCTAACCAGGATGCACTTGACAGGCACCCTGCCAGTAAACTCATTAAACAAGTCCCTTTCAAGGAAGACATGTCCTGTGCTTTCTTGTCTAGCCTAACAGGCATCAACCACATCAGCCTGTACCTTCCTGAGCATGGAGGGACAATCCATCAGCAGTCCAGAGACAATGTGGTCATACCCAGAGGTGGATGTAGGATCCAGAGCTAGTGGTAGAGGCTCAGGAGAAAGGCCTTTCCTGCTCAGGGGCTCTTAGCCACTCAATGACTGTTTTGGTGACAGGACAGAAGGAGGTGGCCAGGTCTGCTCAACATATTTCCTGCCACCAAGGAGACAAAATGGCTATTTATAGGGGATCAGGACAGACAGAACAAAGGTGGCAGGCTTGCAAGCTAGGCAACTGGCCAGACAGTGCACGTGTGTGAAGGGACAGGGCAGGGAGAGCTGGTGCCAAGATGGGGTTTGGTGGAAGAATAACAGGTCCAGAGAGGGCTGAGGGCCGAGAGGCAAGAGACAGAAGAGGCACACAGGATGCTCAGCTGCCAGAGCCAGGCAGCAGCTCCTAGTCTCCCAGGGTCTCTTGGGGGCAATGGAGTAAACTCTGCATGGAGTGTGAGCCAATGACAGAAACCCAAAAAATACTACACCCTCACGAGATTTCAGAGTGCGTTTGAAGAGGTGCTAGGAGAAGACTTACACATTAAATCATTTTTTAGGCTTATTTATTTCTTTTTATGTGTATAAATGTTTTGCCTTCATGCATGTATGTGTACCATGTGCTTGCCTGGTGCCTGTGAAGGCCAGAAGAGGGCATCTGATCCCAGTCCCCTGGAACTGGAATTATGGATGTTTGTGAGCCACCATGTGAATGCTGGGACTCAAACCTGGGTTCTCTGAAAGAGCAGCCAGTGCTTTTAATTGCTGAGCCATCTTTCCAGCCCCGGAGAGGTTAAGTGCCTACTGTGTGCAAAATGCTGTGCCCAGCTGAAGTCAGGAACTTGCAGGCTGGCAGCTACATGGCATGGAGGAGAGGAGTCAGCTCAGAGGTAGGCAAGGGATGCTTGGGGGATGAAGGGAGAAAGCCAGGGGTGGGGGACTCCTGAAAATGGTGGTACTTGGCTTGGAGAAGGGAGTAAGAGAGCAGAATACAGGCCCTAGGTGGGTGGGGTCTGAGCCAAGTTTGGAGTGGGGATGTGGGAACTCTGTCCATGGTCCCTGTTCCGTGACTTCCCAGTGGGAAATGGAGAGTCCAGGAGCTTGAATTAGAGTGGCTATTCCCACAACCATCCACATGGCTGCCATGAGTCCCAACCATCTCCTCCATCCAGTGTGGGAATGGCATCCCCCAGCCTCTCCTCTTGTTAACAGTCTCACAAGTGACCCTGTCTGCTATCCTCTGCCACAAAATCAGTACATAGGGTAGCCACGGGTGGCACAGATGAGAGGACTCAGGAGGACAAAGAGTACACAGCATGCCTCTTAGCTTCCACAGCCCATCCCTGAGGGGGTGACCCTGGGGTCACATCAGCCACAGGTATCTGTTCGGTGTGGTTCAGAGGATGATCTGAGAGCCGTAATTTTGTTTGAATGAGTGAGTGTATTTATTAAATATATAGCAAGCCAAAGGAAAAGAGAGAGAGGGTAAAACACCATCAAATCGGGGCCTTAAAAGATTCAACAGAAACCAATTGGGGAAACTCCATTGAGGCAGACAGCTGGGGCTTCCCCTAGAGAGAGCATATCATCCTCCCCGACTGCCACAGACCAGAGGCTGCCATGGAACAGAAAACAACAGCTAAAGATCATATCATCCAACCTGGGCCTCACAACATCAAGGAGAAAGCAGCTGGGGAAGTTGAGGCAGTTGGCTGGAGTTCAGGCTGTTTCTGGCTTCTCTTCCCTTCCACAGCACAGGATAAACATAGTTGAAACAGTTCCAACTCTTTTCAGGAGTGTGGCATTTTGGGCTGTTTGTTCTTCCCTCCTCTCTGACACAGAGTTAGGAGGACCAGTCCATCCCCAGACAAAGGGTCTGGGAGGGCACATGGAGACAGACATGCTTGGGTCTGAATTGCAGGGCACACCCCACTTGTGAGCCAGTGAGCTCAAACAGCAAGTGGTAATTCATCAAGATAGTGTACATTGCAGGGCCCCATTAGCCTGAGCAGGCCAAAGCCACAGGGAGGGACAGATCATTTCCTAGAGGACAGGGTGGGGGGAGAACTGGGCATCACATAGAGATTCCCTGCAAGAGGGGAGTCAAAATCAGAAAATCATTTATTCAACATGCAATTATAGAACACTTACTGTGTGCGACAGCTTGGGAAATATCAACAAACACTACTGTCATTCCTGAGCTTGTAGAGGACCACAGGGTAGGTGAGCTACCTGGAAACAGGAAGGAGATAAGCCCATAGGACCCTGGAGTGGGACCATGGGGGAGGGTCACGGCTGGCCAGGGTGGGGATTTATCCTTGGTCTCTCATCTTTCTGTGAGCTCCTCAGTGGCCATGTGGCATGACATCAGGGGTGAGGGGGGCCCTGTCCTGATGTCCTATGTCAAGGAGGCAGAGCATATAGGGAACAGTCCAGCCTGCGATCCCAACATGCTAGCCAAGACAGTGGCAGAGGAAGCTACCAAGGGAGACTCTTCAAGTCTCATGTGAGGCCTTGAAGGACAGACAGGAGCTGGCAGCATTGAGACCGGAGGTGGGACCAGGGAAAGGGGATGGACCAACCCCCCCCCCCAGGGCACACCCAGTAGGGAGGCAGGTGGGAGGCAGGTTGTCACTGCAGTTAGAAACTGGGCCAGGTCGTCATCTGGGCTGGGCAGCCTTCTTTGCAAGTGTGAAGAAATCCGAGTGAGCTGTGAACCCCAGGGAGCCTGCGATGGTATTTTAAAGCATAGTAAGTTTTATTGATTCTGCTTATCTCAGAAGTAATCCTTTTATTACATAAGCCTGAGAACACAGCTGAATATAAAGAAAAGAGAACTCATGGTGTTGCTCTACCCAGCCACAAAAATGGTAATTTGAGGTCTGCCCAAGACCACTGGGATCCTCCGACTTTCTCCCTTCTTAGGATTCCTCTCTCTTCCGTGGCAGGGATTGGGGTGCCCTGTGCAAAGGTGGGAGGGGGTTGGCAAGGAAGTAGGCGTGGGCAACGTGTACTGGAGAGTGGAGGGCTAGAGCCACAAGGAAGGATTCAAGACAGGAGAGGCTGGTACTGCTCAGCACCACGGACAGCTCCTCCTGCGACCCTGTAGAAGTCCCAGCAAGTTTCTTGGCCTTTTTGCTTTACTTCCTGGAAGACTTTAAAATTTTTAATTTAAAAATGTGTATGTGTGCATATGGTGTGTGAGTGTATAAGTTTGTCTATGTGTGTGTGAGTGTGTGTGTGTGTGCGTGTGCACAGCCCAAAGGTCAACATCAAATGACATCATTTATCATCTCCTTGATCGCTCTCCACTGTAATTTTTGAGACGGGTCTCTCACTGAACCTGGAACTCATCAATTTGACTAGACTGGCTCACCAGCCAGTCCCGGGGATCCTCCTGTCTCCACCCTTCCACTGGTAGGATTATAAGTGTGCCCCGTCATGCCCAGTTTCTATGGGGGTTCTCATGCTTATGAGGCAAGCACGTACACCGAGCTGTGCCCCCAGTTTGATGGGGGTACAGTTTACATTTGGAAACTAGAGTTACAGAAAGTTGCAGAGTATCATAGCATCACAAGCTGTTGCCATGGTGACGTCTTGCCCCGCTCGCTCTCTTACAGGATCAAAACCTGGAAACCAGACTGCACACTGCTGCAATGTATTTGTGACCCAGCAGAGCCCATTATGTGTGAGTATGTATGTGTGTGCGTGTGCACTTGTGTGTGAGTGAATGCATGCATGTGTGTGTGCACACAAGCAAATTTACTCTCTTTATCTAGACATGTGCAGTTACCACCACAAGGGAGAAACAGTATGAACACTGGACTTTTCCTCACACAGATTCCCCCCACCCCCATCATATTTCTGTTGCTAGTGGTACCTACAGACCTCTTTCTCACTTTCTCCTCAGAACGTCACATCTGCTGTCCCATGCCATGTGACCTTTGGGCTCCTCACAACCATAAAGTTTTGGAGAGCTGTCTGAGTTACTCTGTGTTGGCACTTTTCTCTTTTCTTTGGTGGCTAATATTCCACTGTGTAAGTGACTGAGTAGGGGCTGTTCAGCCACTCTCTGTGTAAGGGCATTTGGGATGTTTACGCTTTGAGCTCTTGCAAATAAAACCACTATAAAAACCCCCACATTGGCTCTGTGTGACCACACATGTTCGTTTCTCTAGGATAGTTATTCATGAGAGCAACTGATGATCTATGTTTCGCCTTCTCTCCCAAGGCGGGGAATATACCATGCTCACTCAGCACATGATCATTTCAGGTCCTTGGCTGTTTGTCTGTTTTTGAAACAGTATCTCATGTAGCCCAGGCTGGCCTCAAATTCACTATGTAGCCTGGAATGATCTTGAACTCTTGATCCTCCTGGCTCCACCTCTCCAGTGCTGGGAATACAGGGTTGTACTTCTCCTCCTGGCTCATGCAGTGCTGGGGATGGAATGCAGGCCTTTGTGCATGCCAGGCAAGTGCTCCACCAGATGAGCCACATCCCCAGTCCTCTCACATCATTAACAACTAAGACAGTCCCCTAAAGACATGGCCACAGGCCAATCTGACCTGGAGGACCCCTCAACTGAGATTTCCTTCTCAAATGACTCTAGGCCAGCCGTTCTGAACCCTTTGAGGGGGGGTCCCATATCAGATATTTACATCTCGATTTGTAACAGTAGCAAAGTTGCAGTTATGAAGCAGCAATGGAAATAATTTTACGGTCGGAGGTCACGACCACAGGAGGAGCTGCGTTAAAGGGTCTCTGCATTAGGACACAGCTCTAGGCTGTGTCTACTTGACAGTCACCGCTAACAAGGACACACATCGGCTGTCGCCTAAGTTGAAGGTTATCATGTTCGTTTCAATCAGCAAACACACATTTTAAAGTTCACGTGGTGGAGGTTAGCCCTTTATATTTGTTTCCACCCCAGCGCCCCAAACCTCGTCGTTCCCTTCCTGACGTCATCAGCTTCCCTGTTTTCTTTCCGTTTGGAGCTTTTGACAATTAATTAAAGGCGCATTTGCTGATGACCAACCCTCTAAAGAATCAAAAATGAGTTCCCGGTCCCCGAAGGGAGACCGGACCTTCAACACCTCTTTTTTCCGGAAGGGGGATTCGGGTGTGGCCCTTGCTCTCCACTTAAGCAGTGCTCCCCTCCCACCCTCCGTGGGTCAGATGAAAATGGCCAGCATTCAGGTGGGTGCTCCTCTGTAATAGCAAGCGCTTCTCCCACTTGCTTTCGGTGTTATTTATGTATTCGGTGTCAGGAGATTAACTACACCTGGGTGTTTTGTTGTTGTGGTTGTTTTTTAACTTGGAGTTTGCATACCCTGAATCTGTAGCCTTTTATTTAATTTAGGAAATGGGAATTTACAATGTGTGTCTATCCCTTCAGCTTCTTGCTCCTGCTTTTCCCCTTCTGTAACCTCCTGACACATGTATTCCATCTTTCCTTACCACTCTGTGGTGGCGGTGGGGGTGGGATGTCTCAGGATTGGTTTGCCATGCGGTCTGCGGCTTAGTCTTTCTGATTGTGTAGTTTTCTTTTTTTTTTTTTTTTTGTTTTTTTCGAGACAGGGTTTCTCTGTGTAGCCCTGGCTGTCCTGGACTCACTTTGTAGACCAGGCTGGCCTCTAACTCGCAAAGATCCGCCTGCCTCTGCCTCCCAAGTGCTGGGATTAAAGGCGTGCGCCACCACTGCCCTGCTTGATTGTGTAGTTTTCATAATCCTCTCAGTGTATTGGTTCTCTTCTCCTGAAAATGACAAGCCAGCTTGTCCTGTGGACTTTAATTAATTAATTAACTCACTCACCCACTCACTTATTCTTGGTTTGTTTGTTTATTTTTGTTTTTCCCCCCAAAGCCTTTTTTATTTTTTAAAAAATTATTTATTCATTTATTCATTTTACCTCCTGATCATAGCCCTCTCTCTCCTCTCTACCTATTCCTGCCCTCCCACCCTTTTCCCCTTTTCTCCCCTCCCCTTCTCCCCACAAAAGGGAACTACCCCATTAACCCACCCCAGCTCTTCAAGTCACATCAGGACTGAGAGCATCCTCTTCCACTGAGGGCAGACAAGGCAGCCCAGCTAGAGTAAAGTGATCCACAAACAGGCAAAGGAGTCTCTGTCAGGGACTGTCTCCCCTGCACTTGCTAGGTAATTGACTGAAGACCAAGCTGCCTTTAAGTGACATATGAGCAGGGGGCCTAGGTCCATGCCATACATGCTTTTTGGTTGGTGCTTCAGTCTCTGTAAGGCCCCAGGAGCCTCTAGGTTAGTTGACTCTGTTGGTCTTCCTGTGAAATTCTTGTCCCCTCTGGGTACCTCTGTTCTTCCTCCCACCCTTCCACAAAACTCCCCGATCTCCTCCTGTTGTTTGGCTGTGAGTCCCATCCTCTGTTTGGATCCACTGCTGGGTGGGGCTTCAGTTATGCTAGGTTCTTGTCTGCAGACATAGCAGAGAATCACTAATAGTGTCAAGAGTTGGTTCTCTCCCGTGGGGTGGGTCTCAAGTTGGACAACTGCTCCTTCTTTATCCCTGTACATCTTGTAGGCAGGATAAATTATGGGGTCGAAGGTTTTGTGGGTGGGTTGGTGCCCCCCCATCTGGAATCCTGCCAGGCTAGGAGGTGGCCACTTCTGTCTCCATGTCCTCGGCTGCTAGGAGTCTCACCTGGGTCACCCCCATCCTCCCGGGAGAACACCCTTTGGATGGTCTCTCCCTTGTTTCAGAGGTGCCCACCATCGGTTTCCTTTCCACCCACTCTCACCTCTCACCCCTGCTCTCACCACACCTGATCCCCACCCTCGTCCCCTCCTCACAACCCCTCCCACTTTCTTCATACACTACCTATGTCTGTGTCTACTTTATTTACCTTTTGAGTGAGATACAAGCAGCTTCCCTTGGACCTATGGGTTGTAGGATGGCATCCTACACAATATGGCTAAAATCCACTTATAGGTGAGTACATACCGTGTGTGTCTTTCTGGGTCTGGGTTACCTCACTCAGGGTGATCTTTTCTAGTTCCATCCATTTGCCTGCAAATTTCATGATGTCCTTGTTTTTAATAGCTGAGTAGTATTCTATTGTGTAAATGAACCACGGTTTCTTTATCCATTCTTCAGTTGGGGGACTTCTGGGTTGGTTTCCAGTTTCTGGTTATTATGAATAAAGCTGCTATGAACATAGTTGAGCAAGTGTCCTTGTGGTTTGGTGGAGCTTCTTTTGGGTACATGCCCAGGAGTGGTAGAGCTGGGTCTTGAGGTAGAACTATTCCCAATTTCTGAGAAAGTGCCATATTGATTTCCAAAGTGGTTGTACAAGTTTGTACTCCCACCAGCAATGGAGGAGTGTTCCCCTTTCTCCACATCCTCGCCAGCATGTGCTGTCATTTGAGTTTTTGATCTTAGCCAATCTGATGGGTGTGAGATGGAATCTCAGAGTCATTTTGATTTGCGTTTCTCTGATGACTAAGGATATTGAGCATTTCTTTAAGTGCTTCTCAGCCGTTAGAGTTTCCTCTTTTGTGAATTCTTTGTCTAGCTCTCAACCCCATCTTTTTTATTGGATTACTTGGTTTGTTGGTGTTTAATTTCTTGAATTCTTTATAAATTTTGGATATTAGCCTTCTGATGTAGGATTGGTGAAGATCTTTTCCCAATTTGTGAGATGCTGTTTTGTTCTATAGACAATACCCTTTGCTTTACAGAAGCTTTTCAGTTTCATGAGGTCTCATTTATTAATTATTGATCTTAGTTCCTGAGCTGTTAGTGTTCTGCTCAGGAAGTTGTCTCCCGTACCAATGAGTTAAAGGCTTTTCCCCACTTTAGTGTATCCAGTTTTATGTTGAGGTCTTTGATTCACTTGGACTTGAGTTTTGTGCAGGGTGATAAATATGGGTCTATTTGCATTCATTTACATATAGTCATCCAGTTAAATCAGCACCATTTGTTGAAGATGCTTTCCTTTTTCCAGTGTATGGTTTTGGCTTCTTTGTCAAAAATCTAATGTCTGCAAGTGTGTGGGTTTATTTCTGGCTCTTCGATTCAATTCCTTTGATCCAGTCTGTTTCTATGCCAGTACTATGCAGTTTTTATTACTATTGCTCTGTAGTACAGCTTGAAATCAGGGGTGGTGATACCTTCAGAGGTTCTTTTATGGTACAGGATTGTTTTAGCTATTCTAGGTTTTTCTTACACACTTATCGTGTATGTGAACTTGTGTGCACACATTCTTGAGGAGATCAGAGGACAACTTGTGGGAGCCAGTTCTCACTGTCCACCATGGGAATCAAACTCAGGTCAACAGGCTTGGCAGCAATCACCTTTGCCCAATGAATCACCTCACTGACCCTCCAGAGGACTTTAGTCTTAGGCTATTATATTTTTTTCAGTCTTCTATTTCTATTAGATTTGTCTTTAACTATCTCCTAAGTGAGATTTCCCATTTCTTTGTTTCAAAAATGTCTGATGGGGGCTAGAGAGATGGCTCAGTGATTAAGAACATGGACTGCTATTCCAGAGGACCCAGGTTCAATTCCCAGTACCCACATGGCAGCTCACAACTGTCTAACTCCAGGATCTGACATCCTCACACAGACATATATGCAGGCAACAAACCAATGCACATAAAGTAAACATAAACTATTTTTAAACAAAATGCTTGACGATTCCATGTATCAGAGTACTTGCTACACAGCCATGAGGACCCGAGTTTGAAACCCACTTAAAAGTCTGGGTAGGCCCATGCATGCACCTGTAACCCTTTCAACCGAGCTCCAGGGTCAATGAGAGGCCCTGTCTCAAGGGAATAAAGTGGAGAGTGATGGAACGGGGCACTCATGTCCTCTTCTAGAGTCTGCGAATAAACAAACATGCATATTTACACATAATTGCTCATCCCCTCACACACAAGTACTCATCATGGCTGTTTGTTGAACCAGACTTTACAATTCCTTCTTTGAACCACTTGTCACATGATTTCAGCATCCAAGTCCCCTCAGTGCCCCCGTCTAGAGGGTCATTTTTTTTCCCCTCAGAGTTTGAATTGTCTGGTTCCTAAAAGGATGCTGTGCTCATTTTGTGTGTGTGTGTGTGTGTGTGTGTGTGTGTGTGTGTGTGTACTTTTTGAAAGTTTGTAAACATACAAAACAGTTGTAAACAGGCACCACCTTAAATAACTGAGACCATGAAGAAACGGCAGTGAGGAGGGGGAAATCACAGCCCACACTGAACCCGTGAAGACTAACTAGCCACACTGAGGGGAAGCCATTCAGCTTCTGTGTGTCTGAATGTGTGTGCATCTGAGCGAGTTCATGTGTACCACGTGTTGCAGTGTCCTTGGTGACCAGAAGAGGGCATCAGATTCCCCTAGAACTGGACTTACAGACACTTGTGAAACATCATGTGGGTTCGTGGAACTAAACCCATGTCTTCTTCAAGATTAGCCGTTGCTCTATGCCACGGAGCCTTGAGAAAGGGTCTCTCCCTGGAGCTTGTTGATTAGGCTGGACTATTTGGCCAAAGACCTCCAAGGATCTCCTGCTTCTGCTTCCTCAGCGGGCACCCCATTGCTGCGCTCTGCTGTCGCGTGGTCACACCGGGACTCTGGACCCATTCTCTCACAGAAATCACTTTATCCACCAAGACAGTTCCCCAGCCCCTTAATGATCATCTGAGATGAGTCCTTTTTCTCCTTGGCACCAGCTATTCCCTTCTGAGACTCTCTGCTCAGCCCTCTGTGTCTTGGGTCTCCTTTTATAACATAAAATCCGGAGAGAGCCTTTTGTACCTCAGCGGGGCCACTAACTTGAGGGCCAGGCCGGTGATCCAGTCAGGCACTTTGGATGGAGACATAACTGTCTTTTCCCTTTGGCTGGTTTCTCTAAAAACCATGCCTTTAATCTTCTGAGTGCCCCCGACTGGGAGAGCAGCAGCAGGAGCAAGTGGGAGGCTTGGGAACCTTCCCGAGAACTGCCACTCAATCTCCATTTTTAAAATAGGCCTTCACCTTTGGCTGTGCCTGATGTTTTCAAGCACAGAAGTTTCGTGATCCCTTCTCTCCCAGGACATAACTTCTAAACTAGATGAGGCAGACAGTTGTTCTGGGACTAAGGGTGATGTCTCCTTCCCCCCATCCTCTCCTTCTCTTCTCCCCCATCCTCCTTCCTCCCTTCCTTTTCCCACATCTTTCCCCCCTCTTCCTTTCTCCTTCTCTCTCATTTTTCTTCCTTTTTCCTTTCCTTCCCTCCCTCCCTTT
>CAJQZJ010032807.1:76582-95209 GCA_907164525.1 Lophiomys imhausi
TTCATAACAGTAGCAAGACTACAGTTATAAAGTAGCAATGAAATGATTTTATGGTTGGGGGTCACCACAACATGAGGAACTGTATTAAAGGGTGGCAGCATTAGGAAGGTTGAGAACCACTGCCTTAGGGTCATTACATCAAATGTGTGTGGGGGGAGGGTGAGTGTGTGTATGTGGTATGGTGTGGTTTGTGCATGTGTGGGTGGGTGGGTATGTGTGTCTGTGCATGTGAGCATGCGTGCATGTGTGTGTGTGTGTGTGTGTGTGTGTAAGCATGCCTGTGGAGCCTGGAGGCTCACATTGAGAGACTTCTGTGACTGACTGTTATCTCTGTTGCTGTGGTAAGATATGCTGATGAGAAGCAGCTTAGAGGAGAAAGGGTTTGCTTTAGTTCACAGTCACAGGTCACCATCCATCATTGTGAGGAAGCCAAGGCAGGAAGCCAAGGCAGCCGGTCACATCACATGCACAGTCAGGAGCAGAGAGAAGTGAATGAACGCAGGAATGATCAGCACTCCACCAGCCTCTGATACACACTGTGGCACACCCACACATTCCTTCCCACCCCCATGGGACAGCAGCTGCCTCGCTTCCCCTGGCTGAACACAACCAAGCACTCTTGCTGGCCCAGGAGAGACTCATTCACACCATGGGGACCTAAGCTGTGAGGATGGAAAACTAACCTCCTCTGTGAGTCATCAGATGTGATGAGCAGTGGGCCAGGCCCATCCCTCTGGTTCTCTCTTGCCTTTTCGATGGTGCTGGGGATTTAATTCAGGATCTTGTGCATGCTGCTCAATTGGTCAACCATTAAGCTATACCCACAGCCCCTCACTGGGGGATTCTAGGCAAGTGCTCTACCATTGAGTCACACCCCAGCCCCTCACTGGAGGATTCTAGGCAGGGGCTCTACCACTGAGCCACACCCCAGTCCCTCACTGGGGGATTCTAGGCAGGTGCTCTACCACTGAACCACACCCCAGCCCCTCACTGGGGGATTCTAGGCAGGGGCTCTACCACTGAGCCACACCCCAGCCCCTCAGTGGGGAATTCTAGGCAGGTGCTCTACCACTGAGCCACACACCCAGCCCCTCACTGGGGGATTCTAGGCAGGTGCTCTACCACTGATCCACACCCCAGCCCCTCATTGGGGGATTCTAGGCAGCTGCTCTACCACTGAGCCACACCCCAGGCCCTCACTGGGGGATTCTAGGCAGGTGCTCTACCACTGATCCACACCCCAGCCCCTCACTGGGGGATTCTAGGCAGCGGCTCTACCACTGAGCCACACCCCAGGCCCTCACTGGGGGATTCTAGGCAGGGGCTCTACCACTGAGCCACACCCCCAGCCCCTCACTGGGGGATTCTAGGCAGGTGCTCTACCACTGATCCACACCCCAGCCCCTCACTGGGGGATTCTAGGCAGCTGCTCTACCACTGAGCCACACCCCAGGCCCTCACTGGGGGATTCTAGGCAGGGGCTCTACCACTGAGCCACACCCCAGCCCCTCACTGGGGGATTCTAGGCAGGTTCTCTACCACTGAGCCACACCCCCATCCACTCACTGGGGGATTCTAGGCAGGTGCTCTACCACTGAGCCACACCCCCAGCCCCTCACTGGGGGATTCTAGGCAGGGGCTCTCCCACTGAGCACTGAGTGTGAGAGGGGGGTATGGGCTTGCCACAGTGCACACATGGAGGTCAGAGGATAACTTAAAAGAGTCAGTTCTTTCCTTCTCTCATGTGGGTGTCAGTGATTGAACTGAAGTCATCAGGCTGGGGCAAAGGTGCCTTTCCTATCTTGTAGGCCCCCAGGGGTCTATTTTTAACATGCTAAAAACAAACAAAAAACCCAGTCCACTCCTATTACAAAATAATAGACATTTTCTTTTCACGTATATATACACATGTGTCCTTAGCTTGAATATGTAAGATCCATGTCATAGTTTACCAGGTAAAGGCATTTGCCACCAAACCTGATGGCCTGAGTTCAATCCTGAGACCCACAGGCTAGATAGAAAGAATCAACTTCCAAAAGCTGTCCTCTGACCTCCACGGGTAGGCCATCACACATATGCCCACACATATACAGTCACACAATAAATTCATAACGTGTAATAATAATCAAAGAAGACTCTGGACCTTGTATAGTAACAGCACAGGACTGTTGTCACCTTCCCGGCGGCTGACCTGATGCTCCTCAGTTTGTAGTTACTCTCCCATGTTCGCTGCCTGCAGGTGCCCTGGCTGCACCCAACAAAACCTTATCTTCATTCCCAATCAGCTCCTGGACCGGAGTTCTAACTCCTCCATCCGTCCAACCCCATCCCACTGCCGGCATTCGAGCGAATTCAGTTAGCTATGAGTCTGAACAGCAGACACGGTGAGTCCCTGCATTCTTCGTTTATCTCGTCAATCTCTTTCTGTGCCCCTCTCTCCCATGTATTCTTCCAGCAGCTGCTGGATCACTTTCCAGTAGCTGTGCTGGGTTTTGTGCACGATTGCTTCATGTGTATAGAGTAACTCCGGGGAAAGCGATCTCTGTACGGCATTTACAGCTCCAGGGAAGCAGCACCGCAAGTCTGGCCTTTAATCCAAAGTCTTTTTCAAGATGCTTGGGTGAGGGTCAGGGCAGAAGCAGTTTCTTTTTCCTCTTCCTTTGGTTGGCTGTGTGTGCCCATATGCCCCCTTGTGGGATGAGCCCAGCAACTGATTCTTGTGTCCTGTGTTCCACCTGGAAGGTCTTGCCTTTCCTGGTAGAGATGCATTTCTCATGTTCTCAGAGAAGGTAGAGCCCCCCAAGTACCCAGTGTGGACATGTGACCCAAGTTGAGCAAATCAGAAGCTCAGTTCTGCAGGCCACCTTATCTGGTCCATGATACAAGTAGGAGAGAGGTGTGAGGGAGGGAAGGCCAAGGGAGGATAAATGTGTGAATAAACCTGAATATTGGCTAAAGGTCAACTTCAGGTGTTATCCCTCAGGATATGTTCACTTTGGCTTCTTTGAGACGGTGTCTCTCACTCACCTGGAGATCACCAAGTAGGCTAAGCTGGATGGGTGATTCACCTGTCTCCATTTCCCTAGTGCTAGGACTACAAGTATGTGCCACCATGTTCAGCTTTTTCTGGAGACTGAACTCAAGTCCTTGTACTTGGATAGTGTTCTCTATCTCATCTCTGAATGCAATACATACCATATCAAGAAGCAGCTAGGGGAAGAAAGTATTTATTTGTCTCACAGCTTACAGCTCATCATTGAGGGCAGTCGGGAGAAATTCAAGCCAGAGCCTGGACTTAGGAACTGAAGTAGAGAGGCCAGAGAGGAGTGCTGCTTACTGGCTTGCTTCCCATGACTTACTCATCTACCTTTAAAAAGTATAACTCAGACCCACCTGCCTAAGTATGAACTACCCACAGTGAACCAAGCCCTTGTACATTAATTAGTGTACACCTTTAATCCAAGCACTCGGGATGCAGAGGCAGGCAGATCTTTATGTTACAGTCTAGCCTGGTTTACAAAGTGAGTTCTAGGACAGCCAAGGCTACATGGAGAAACACTGTCTTGAAAAACAAAAAGCAAAGCAAAACAAGAAAAAAAAAAAAAACAAAACAGAGCCTCATATATATATACTCACAGGCCACTCTGATCTGGATGGTTCTTCAGTCGAGTTGCCTCTTCCAAGGCGACTCTAAGTTTGTGTCAAGTTGACAGCTGAAGATAACAATGACATTCCGCCCCTTGTCAAACTTGACGTATGAACATATCACTTTAAACTATAACCTTTCCTTTCTTGTTTGTCCCCACTATCTCATGCTAATATC
This sequence comes from Lophiomys imhausi, assembly GCA_907164525.1. Taxonomy (NCBI): domain Eukaryota; kingdom Metazoa; phylum Chordata; class Mammalia; order Rodentia; family Muridae; genus Lophiomys; species Lophiomys imhausi. Next base: position 80,406 of record CAJQZJ010032807.1, read on the forward strand.
ATAATATAAAATACAGTACAACTTTAAAGTTCAACACTTCCCACCAGCAATGCAGTAGGGTACCCCTTTCTCCACACCCTCGCCAGCATGTGCTGTCATTTGAGTTTTTGATCTTAGCCATTCTGACAGGTGTGAGATGGAATCTCAGAGTCGTCTTGAGTTGCATTTCTCTGATGATTAAGGATGTTGTGCATTTCTTCAAGTGTCTCTCAGCCATTAGGGATTCCTCCTTTGTGAATTCTCTATTTAGCTCTGTCCCCCATTTTTTGATTGGATTATTTGGTTTCTTGGCATTTAATTTCTTGAGTTCTTTGTAGATTTTGGATATTAGCCCTCTGTCAGATGTGGGGTTGGTGAAGATTTTCTCCCAGTCTGTAGGCTGCCGTTTTGTTCGAATGACAGTGTCTTTTGCCTTACAGAAGCTTTTCAGTTTCATGAGGTCCCATTTATTGATTGTTGATCTCAAGTCCTGAGCTGTTGGTATTCTGTTCAGGAAGTTGTCGCCTGTGCCAATTAGTTTGAGGGTTTCTCCCACTTTTTCTTCTAGTAGATTTAGTGTGTCCGGCCTTATGTTAAGGTCTTTGATCCACTTGGACTTAAGTTTTGTACAAGGTGATAAGTAAGGGTCTAATTTCATTCTTTTACAAGTGGACATCCAGTTGGACCAGCACCATTTGTTGAAGATGCTGTCCTTCTTCCAATGTGCCGTTTTGGCTTCTTTGTCAAAAATTAGGCGGCCATAAGTGTGTGGGTCTATTTCTGGATCTTCAATTCGATTCCATTGATCTACTGGTCTGTTTCTATACCAATACCATGCTGTTTTTACAACTATTGCTCTGTAGTACAGCTTGAAATCTGGGATGGTGACACCTCCAGATGTTTTTTTATTGTGCAACCACTATGGAGGTCAGTCTGGCGATATCTTAGAAAACTTGGAATAGCTCTACCTCAGGACCCAGCCATACCACTTCTGGGTATACACCCAAATGCCTCTTCACGGAATCATAAGGAAGTTTCCTCATCTATGTTTATAGCAGCCTTATTTGTAATAGCTAGAAACTGGAAACAACCCAGATGTCCCTCAACCGAAGAATGGGTTAAAAAACTGTGGTACATCTACACAATGGAATATTATTCAGCTATCAGGAACAATGAAATTATGCAATTTGCAGCCAAATGGATGGAACTAGAAAAGCTCATCCTGAGTGAGCTAACCCAGACTCAGAAGGACACATATGGCATCTATTCACGTATAGTAGGATTTTAGCTATATAGTAGAAGGTATCGATACTACAACTAACAAACCAAAAGGAACTTGGACACAGACTTCTTATTTTTAATTTTTATTTATTTTTTATATATTAGTTATATATTTTTTTCTATTTTTTAGTCTTTTTTATCTATTGTCTGTTTATTGGTTTGTTTGTTTAGTAGTTCTCTCTCCCGGGCAACAAGACACTTTTCACTGATGGTACTGCTTCGTAGACCCCCAATGAATGAGGAGGCTCTTGGCCCTCATACAACCTCTCAACTGAGATTAGGGACTGTTATATAAGGACACCCCACCCCAGAGAAATGGGATGGAAGGGTTAGGAGGTAAAGAAAAAAAAATGAAATGGGATGTTTCGGCCTTTTACTACTAATTGTCATAAATTGTTTAGGATAATTAAGAAATGCAAACTAATGGTTATGCAAGCCGGTCATTCTGTTAGGTACTATGACAGCCTATTATAGTTACTTTCTAAGCTAATCAGAAATAAACCTGCTACGAGACAAGCAACATCTGCTTACCCTAATATAAGAGATAGATAGGGCCTCTTCAAAAACCTCAAGAGATCTGCAGAATATGGCATTCAAAGATGTTTTCGTAACTTTAGATTTTTTTATATCAAGACATATCAACTCCTGACAGCACCCCCTATTCTCCTCCAAGTAGAAGATGAGCATCGAAGAATCTCCAGTGGGAGATGACTGAATTAGTCGCAAGCCTATCTCTTGGTAGGAAAAGCCCCTTGCTCCAACTGTAGACAGAATGCCGTCCAAAAAGAACAATACCTGGAAGCAGGTAAGTCGACAACCTAGCTCTGCCAAGACAGGGTAGGTAAGTCCTTCATAATCCCTGCTCTACAATCAATGTCTGTCAGAGAAACGGGGCCAAATGACTGAAGATCGATGCTGTAATGTATGGAGAGAAAATAGGAATTGTCCAGGCAGCCACAGGTATGTCATTTCTTAGTTTGGGAAGCTGCAGGCCCTGTACTTCCTATAAAATCAGATATATTTATCCCTCTCAGGTCTCTGAGGTGGTTGAAGAACAGATAGCTAGAGTCTCATAATTAAATTTTGAGTTGTTTAGGAGTCAAGAGAGTGTTATAGATCTAAGAAGATACTTTTAAAATTGTGTTGCAAGTTAGTGTGAATGTTGAGTCAGATATAGAAATTTAAACTCATGGAGATGGTTAGATAGTGGAATGTTAAAGTCAGGTACCAAATACAAATGGACTGGACATTGGGAATGTACGCTAAGCCATATAACCCTCATAACTGTGGCCTAATTACCTCTGTTGTTTTGTATTGTATTTATTATTATAAGAGAAATAGCCATTTGTTGGACTGAAAGGGGAAACTGTAGGGGGAGATAAGATATACCTTAAATTTAAAAGAAAAAAAAGGGAAGAGGATGGGAGGTTGAGGGTGGGAGGGTGGGACTGGAGAGGGAATAGGGAGGGGACTGCGATTGAGATGTAACTTGAAGAAATAAAAAATGAAGGGAAAAAAAAGAAAAAAATAAAGTTCAACAGTTCAAAAGTCCCCAGGTCTCTTTAAAAATACAACTCATGGAAAATAGAAAATAAAAAACAAGTTATTTACTTTCTCCCTCCAAGAGGGAGGAAGCAGGGCATAATTACAATCATATCAAAGAAAGAACAAAAATATAATGGTGTAGAAAGCTTGATGTCTAGCATCTTGGATTTACTCATGATCCTCTGGGCTTCAAAAGTCATCCTATCTCTTCAGATCTGCCTTCCACAGCACACATACTTTGTCCACTCCATGGCCTTGGTGCCTCCAATATGGTATGCCTTCACCAGCGGTGTCAACTGACTTCTCTTCAGGGAAGTCTCAGCTTCTTCCTATGGCTACTTCAACCCTACAGCTTTTTTTTTTTTTTTGTCACCAAAACCACTACTATGTGATAGGTTCTTAAACATTGCCAAGTTTGGCTTCCAGGTTGAAATGCCACCTTGTCCCATTCTGGATCATAGCTTCTATGTGCTGATCCTGAGGAACTATTCCCCAAGGAAACTTTGTCTCAAAATGGCACTGACCTCTTTTCAATCAGAGCTGGTTCTTCAGCCCCAGCTAACCAGCACCCACTGTCCCAGTAAAGCACAGAGGGTTTCACGCCCACAAATTCTTAATTTAAATGTGCTACACAACAGACTTTCATACTTCTGAAACTTCACAAGCCAGGCCTCCATCACTGGCATTTCTTTCATCATTCATATCTTCCAAACTTCCACGGAAAACTCCATTGTGCTTTGAACACTCACTGGGTTTTCTAGCTCTAATTCCAAACACTCCCATAATCCTCCCTGATATAACAAATGGGTTTACTGGCTGAGCCATCTCCTGAGCTCCCACCATGACAGCAGATGTCTGGTTCTGCAAAGCAAGGTCTGGACCTTTGTCTGGAGAAACAAAGAGGGCCTGAGAGAGTCTTCATAGCTGGGAAATGTACCCACAGGAATAAACACCCCTTACCCAGAGCCTGCTCTGAGCTGGGCGCTGTTTCCTAAGTTTTATCAGATCCTCAACTCATCCTGACACTAACACTGGGCTCTTCCCGCATTGTGAGTCTGAAATGTCCCCCACAGGCTGGTGTGCTTGAACGCTTAGTTCTCAGATGGTGGCACCGTTTTGGGAATTGCTCCCTTTGTTAATAGGTAATAATTACATTTTAAAATTACCTGGGCTTATTTTTGGCTTAGAATCTTCTCAGAGAGAATAGTTATGCCAGCTAGTTTTGGAACTGGGATACTGACTTGCTCCCCCCTCTGTTGGGTGTACACAATTGCAATGGTGCATACATCCATGCCTGTGTGTTCAGAAGCCAGAGAACACTGTTTAATTACTCTCCATCTTATTCCCTTGAGACAAGGTCTCTCATTGAACTTGGAACCAGGCTGGTGGCTGGAAAGCCCAGGAAATCCTCCTGTCTCTGCCTCTTACAATGCTGGGATTATTGGTAACTCAGTTATGTCCTCCCTTTTACATGAGCGCTGAGGACTTGAAATTAGGCCCTCAAGGCTGTGCAGCATTCTCTCTTACCCATGGATCCATCCCCCCCCCCACTTCCATCTTTTGGTTCAGATTATTAGTGTCTTTGCCAGTGAGGTGTGTTTCTTGGAGACAGCAGATATGGATTGTGTTTTCAGTCTACATGTTTGAAATGAGTGCTTGAAGTCATTTTCATTAAAGGTCAGTATTGAGAGGGGTTTGCTGTTTCCTGTGTTTTTGCTGGCTATTTTCCTGTTCTGTTGGGTTACTGTATGTTTGTAGAAGTATCCTTTATTCACCTGTCTAATTGTTATCTTGGAGGCTTACTGCCTCCATCTGCTGACCTAGGCTTAGTCCTGGAAACTTCGAGCCTCTGTACAATCTAATCCACGCCTAGAATGTTTTCAGCCTCTGAGACTCACTGCTGAATATGTTCACTCTTTCTAGTTCTTTCTGAACTCTGGCTGGCTGGTTCAACTCAGCTGTTCTTGCTCAAAACTCCTCTCCAAGATGACTGATTCAAATTGGCTTTTCTCTCAGCCTCTGACTGAATTGCTCTCTCTTTGGCCTTAAACAAACTTTAGCATTCTGTTCTAACCTTCTGGCTCCTTATCATTCTTTGACTAGTTCTGTCTTCACCTGTGTCTAGCTGGTTCTCTCTTCATCCTGCCTCTGTAGAACTCTCTTGATAAAACTGCCTCTGAATTCCACATACTGAGTGGCCATGAACTCAACCTCCACTTACTCCCTCTCAACTCACTGACTCAACTGAACTGACTGAACAGAACTCAGCGATCTTCATGCCTCTGCCTTCTGAGTGCTGGGATTAAAGGCATGCACCACCTCATCTGGAACTAAGGCTTTCTTTACTTGAAACTTGCTCTATACTAATCTGGCCTTGAACTCAGAGATCTGCTTGTCTCTGTCTCCTGGGATTAAAGGCACGCCTGTATTCCAGTCAGAGTAGCCATGTTGCTGGATTAAAATTACTCTACATATGTTCTTTTCTGCCTCCCCTGTTGGAATTGGGGCCAGCTGATTTACTGTGTTGAACAGAGGCTGTCTAAGTAGGAGTCAGTGAGCCAGCCAGCAAGGTTCCTCCATGGTTTCTGATTCAAGCTCCCCCTTGAGTCCCTGCCCTGACTTGCCTCGGTAATGGACTGTGGCCTGGAAGTGTAAACCTAATAAACCCTTTCCTCCTCAAGTTGCTTTTGGACAGTGTTTGTCAGAGTAACAGAACACAAACTAAAACAGGTACTGGTGAGAGTTCTGATGTTACTCTGACGTGTTCCACCTGCCACACTTCTGCCTCTGTCTCCCTGGCATGATTGCTTATGGGTTGTTGTCTGCATCTGTTATGTCTCTAGCTTGATGCTCTTCTGATACCTGTGTCTGGAGTCTAGAGACCTTCCTGGTAGCTACAGCTGTCCCTGGCTGTCCCTGGTGTGAGCAGTGTCTTGCAGCTGGGAGCCAGTGACTGCTTTTCCACTGAGAAAAGCCTCCTAGACTCAGGTCTTCACTGTTACAAACTTCCCTCCAATTTACAGGATTCTGTAGTTATCCAGAAGTTGGTTACTTTGTTTCCCAAGTCTCCTAACAGATTTTTGTCTGCCTGTTTAGTCAACAGCTGAGGGAGGAGCTTTAAAATCCCTGCTGTAGCCGGGCGGTGGTGGCGCACGCCTTTAATCCCAGCACTTGGGAGGCAGAGGCAGGCGGATCTTTGTGAGTTCGAGGCCAGCCTGGTCTACAAAGCGAGTCCAGGACAGCCAGAGATATTCAGAGAAACCCTGTCTCGAAAAACCAAAAAAAAAAAAAAAAATCCCTGCTGTACTGGTGAGGTCCATGCCTGCAGTGTGTGTGTGCATGTGTGTATGTGTGTGTGTGTGTGTGTGTGTGTGTGTGTGTATTTCATTTGTTTGGATGTGTGCATGTGTGTGCGCTCTCCTATGTTTGTGGAAGCCAGAGGCCAACATCTGATGTCTTCCTCAGTCAGTGAGCTTCTGGGGTCAGCTTGTCCCCTCTCTCCTATGCTGGGGTTATGGAGTATGCCACCACATCCAGGTATTCAGGTGAGCTCTGTGGATTCAAAGTCATGCTTTCCTACCTGTACAGCAAGCATTTTCCCAACTGAGCCACCTCCCCAGCCCTTTGCCTTCTTTAGGGTGGAAGTTATCCTAGCAGGAATGTGCAGATTCAGAATTAGTGTAAGTGGCAATGAAATTGCACGACACTATAGCCCAATCCTCTGTATCCCTAGAGGCACATTTTGCATTTTGATTAAAGACTCTTATCTCCTTCCCTTTTGCTTTTCACTAAATTTTGGGGAGTGTCTCCTATAGACACTGTAACTCTGTGTGTGTGTGTGTGTGTGTGTGTGTGTGTGTGTGTGTGTGTGTGTTCCTGTGTTGGAGAGCTGGCATGTACCTATTACAACTTCAGGTGTCAATCTCTCCTTCTACTTTTATATTCTGAATTCATTAAAGGTTTTGGGTTTAAGATTTTCCATCTCATTGCCTTTTAAAAATTGTACTTATTTTCTTATTAAATGTGTATCCATTGATAGGTTACTTATTTTCTTTTGTTTTTGTTTTTGGGGGGTTTTCGAGGGGGGGATTTATTGTTATTTTGACACAGGTTCTTACCATGCAACTCTGGTTGAAATTCACAATAATCCTGCCTTTGCCTCCTAAGAGCTGGGATTAAAGGGGAGCACCGCCACATCAGATCTCCTGGGTTATTTTTGGCGAGGCGTGGTGGTAGTGGTACACCCCTTTAATCCCAGCAACTCAGGAGGGGAGAGGCAGCCAGATCTCTGTGAGTTCAAGGCCAGCCTGGTCTACCATGAGAGTTTTAGAACAGTCGTGGAAAAAAAAGTGAAACTGTCTCAAAGAAATAAAACAACAACATTAACCTGTGGTTTTTTACTTTGTCCAAAAACCATCCACCAAGGCTCCAAAACTCCCAGAACTTCTGCCCTGTGGCTGGTTGAAAGACTTCAGTCCTGTGTGCATTGTTGGTCTCATTCTGCTTCAGCTTTTTTTCTTTTTTGTTTGAGACAGAGTCTCGCAGAATGCACCCCATCTGGCCTTGAACTCATCCCTTCTGCCTCAGCCTCCCCAGTGATGAGATCACAACAGCTTTTCACTGCACTCACTCTCATTAGAATCTATGTAATCAAAACTTGGAAGCATGGAGGTAGATGAAAATTTTCTTATTCGGGAGAAAGAGACACCCTGTACTATTACCTGGAAACATTAGATGTGGTGTTTAAAGACCACAGGGGCTGGGGAGATGGCTCTGTGGGTAAAACGCTTGCCGGCAGAAGCATGGGGTCCCAATTTTAACCCCCAGTGCCTGCACAAAAGCCAGCTGCAGTGACCTCCAACTAACCCACCTGGGGAGGATCCCTGAGCTTAATGGGTGACTTCCAGATTCAGCGAGAGAACTTGTCTCAAAAACTAAGGTGGTGGCCTGGCGAGGTGGCTCCGTAGGTAAAGACAGCTGCTGCCTAGCCTGACCTGTGACTCACGTGGTAGAAGCAGAGAGCTGTTGGCTGAGGCTGTCCTCTGACTTCCACCCACACAGGTACACGGTTGGTCCTATATATGTAAGAAAATGTCAACACATAAGAGGGAGAACAGGGGAGGAAGACCTCTGATGCTGATCTTTGGCCTCCATCACACATGTACATGTGTGTACACACCTGTACACATGTGTACACACATGCACACACACGCACACCAACAGGTACATAGACTACATATACACACCAATAAAACAACAAATTGAAACAAAAATCACCTACACAGTGAGGTCTCAACTACCCTACACAGACCCATCCCTTCCTGGGCTGCCGTCCAGGGCTTCCCTACCCTCTGCTGTGGAGTTCAGTAATTAAGATGGTTCTGTACAGATTTGATGACCCAGAAGAAAGACCAAAGGCCCAGAGGCAGCCCTGTTCCTACGTGGACTCCTGATTTATGGCAGGCCAGGCCCACCCGGGAGCGAGGAAACTGTTTAATAAATGCTATGGAGACAATTCGCTATTCATGTGGAAAAAAATGAAATTGAATTTCTGCCTCAAATCATAAATAAAAGTCACTTGTGGAAGACAGGGTGGGAGAGAGGATCTCCATGTCCTCTCCGTGGCAGAGAGGCCTGCTTAGACAAGACACGAAGAGTGCCAACTGTAAAATACAAGATTGATAAATTTCGCTATGTGAACAGGCAAACTTTGCTCACCAGGAAACTAACAGAAGGGGGGAGGTGAAAAAAGCAAGCGCCTCAGGACTGGAAGAGGCTCCAGTGCCAAAGAGCTCACCAAACAGGAGGGCCTGGGTCCATTCCCCCAAAGTCACATAAAAAGCTGGATATGGCCGTACCTGTTTGCAATCTCAGTGACTGGTCGGGGAGGTGGAGGCTGGAAACGGGCGTGGCAGGGCTGTCTGACCAGCCAATCTAGGCAGATCGATGAGCTCTGGGTAAAGCAAGGGACCCTGACTGGAGAAATAAGGTGGGTGGCAGGCAGTGAGGTGGTTCAGCAGGTAAGTTGCTGCCAAGCCTGAGGACCTGAGTTTGATCCCCAAGATTGAAGTTAGAGGAAACTGATTTTCCCTTTTCCCTCAAGTACCAGTTGCAAATAGTTTCTTGGTTAGGGGTGGGAGCCCATGCCCACTTCCTCACCTCAGAGCTGGGACCCTGCTGAGCTGTTGCTCAATTAGAAGCTTCACCCCTACCGACGACTAGTGCTATGGTGGGCACTTGTAGTTAAAACACTTGGAGGCAGAAGCAGGCCATCTCTGTGAGGTCCAGGCCAGCCAGGAGTGCATAGTGGGGCCCTGTCTTTAAAAAAATAAAAACAAATTAAAATAAGGCAGAGATTGAGAATGGCATTTGACGTGGACCTCTGACCTCTCCACACGTGTTATACATGAGCATGCATTGTACACACATGAATATGTGCACACACATACACATCACAGAGCAGGAAGGAAGACATATTTCCCACACATAGACCATCAGAGGGGATAAACCATCCAGGTTATATAGATCTACTAGCCAATCAGTGGAAAACATGGGTGAAACACCGGAGCAAAGTGTGTTGTAAGAGGCACCCTGGATGGCTCATTGTCCCAGGAGACTGGCAAGGCACACCTTTCACTGTGTCTGTGAGGGCGTTTGCATCGGAGGGTTGACTGAGGCCACGTGAAGGTGAGTGCTGAATGTCAGCATGGCAGGACCTAAGTCACCCACGAGACCAGTCTCCAGGAACACATCTGAGAATTAGCTTGGCTCCTGGGTGAGGCTGTGGGGGAATCTCCTTATAAGGTTAAATGAGGTGCTGTGACGTTAACCGTCAACCTGACAGAATCTAGACTCACCTGGAAGGTGGGCCTCTGGGGTCATTTTGGCCACACTCATTGATGTGAGAAGAACTGACCTAATGTGGGAGAGATAGTCCCCTGGCTGGGAACCTGGGCTTTGTAAGTGGAGAAGGATAGCTGAGCCCCAGCATTCATCCCTTTTTGCTTCCTAACTGGGGACACCATAAGACCACTTGCTTCAACATCTGGTTGCCTTGACCACAATGGTCTGCACCTTTGAACTTTGAGCTAAAATAAGCTCCATCTCCCTTAAATTGATCTTGTGAGAACAGTGGATCACAGCAACAGAAATAGAAACCAAGGCAAGTGGGAAGGCCTGCCGTAAATGTGGGTGGCACCATTCCCTAGGCTGGGGTCCTGGATTGAAAGGATTTGAAAAGGATAAAGTAGGCTGGGCCCCAGCATCTCTCTCTCTCTCTCTCTTTCTGCTTCCTGACTGTGGATACAATGTGAGCAGCTCTTACTGCCATGCCTTTCTCATCATGATGGACTGCGCGCCCTCAGACTGTGAGCCAGAATCAACCCTTACTCCCTTAAGTTGCCTTTGTCGAGGATTTTTGTCATAGCAATAGAAAAGTGATGCAGAAAGGGAAAGCCACCCTGGATGTGAGTGGTCCCACTCCATGGCCCTGAGGAGAACAAGGGGAGGAAGGAGGAAGCCTCCCTGGTAATTGGTGCGCTCTTGTTTTTTGTTGCTGCCCACTGTAACGTGAACAGCTCTCTGCCACGATGCCTGCCACCAGATGATTTACCAAGCGAGGGGGCTGAGAGATCTGAGGCCCTTGAAACTGGGAGCCAGAGAAACCTTTCCTCCAACACTTAAGTTGTTTGGTCACAGTGGCAGAGTGCTAACACATACAGCCTCTTTATATGCAGGCACGCAAACCTGGAAGCTACTCAAACTCCTTTGTGTTCAATGGCATACATTTGCTGCTGTCCCTTCTGGATTGGCAAAACTTGGAGATGCAAATGGTTAAGATTTGGTGATGAGGCAATGCAGCAAGCTCTTGGATCTTGGCAGGGACGTAAACTGGTCTGGAGAATTCTGTTTGACACTATGAGCTGCCTGTAGGTGCTGGGAGTCGAACAGTGGTTCTTTGGAACAGCAGTTTTTGACTGCAGAACCATCTTTCCAGCTCCCCACCTCATTTGGGAGGGCGGTGGAGTGGGGACAGGGTCTGTCATCGAACTTGGAGCTCACTGATTTGGCTGGCCTGGCTGGCCAGTGAGCTCCAGGAATCACTGTGCACCTCCTCCCCTCGGCTCTGTGGTTACTGATGTAAGCTACCACACTCAGCTTTTTATACCGGCTCTGGGAGAGACTCAGGTCCCCACTTTATACACTGAGCCATCTCCCCGGCCCCTGACTACCCTTGACAAGTTCTATCTTGTTTCTTAGATTCCCCATCTCCCTCCCCAAGCAGCCTGAGTCACAGACCCACAGGCATTGCTGAGCCTCAGTTTCTCCCCTGCCCTGGCTGTTCCTGCAGAGGGTGGGAGCCTCAAACTGCCTCCTGCCTCCTCCCATGGTTTTTAAAGTGACTGGTGTTCGCCTGCCGGAGGCTCCTGCAGCTTCCCACAGCCCAGCTAATAATCGCTGAGAATAATCTTCATAAAAGGCAAACAAATGGCCTAATTTCCAGGCAAAAGGGGATCAGATTAACGAGGCACATAGCAGAGCACCCCGCGGCCACAGACCAGCACTTCTAAAATGTAAGCCACGGAGTTACTGGAGCCATAATTTAGTGCAAACAGAAGTAATTCAAGCCAGCATGGGCAGCCTGAGCCTGGTGCCTGGGAGAAACCACTGTGCGGGCATGTGAACACACACACACTTACTCACTCACTCACAGACATACATGTATGCACACGGACATGCATGCATACACACACATCCACTCACACACACTCACAGGCACACACGCATGGCCCATACCAATGTGGCCCATCTAATGACTTATTCATAATGTGGGTATATATCTGTGCGTTACTCTATGCACATATTCGATATAGATATGAGTTATGAACAAATATATTTTTTCTATATGACTCCCATCCATCCATCCATCCATCCATCCATCCATCCATCCATCCATCCATCTATTCATGCCCTGAATAAGTCACCTGTCATCACCACCTCCCTGCAGAGTGAAAGGTACCCACGGAACCTCTGACTCTTCCGTAAGAGAAGCGAAGGGCAGAGCGTAGTTTGTTGCTTCCCTGGTCATGAGCCTTATGACCAGTCACCAAGCATCTTTGCTGTTTGGTGCTGGGGATGGGATCCAGGCCCCTGGCTCATGTCAAGCATGCGCTTGATTGCTGAGTGATAGCCCATCTTATTTTATTTTTTAACGCATATGAGTGTTTTGCCTGCGTGTGTCTGGTGCCTGCAGAGGCCAGAAGAGGGGTTGGATCCTCTGGAACTGAAGTTACAGATGGCTGTGAGCTGCCATGTGGGTGCTGGCCCTTCATCTGAAGCTCACTTTATGTGATTACTGATGTGATTTACCTGCCCTTGTTTAATTGGGTCTGTTGGGACACAGCGTGGGAGCTGAGCCCCACCCATAGGTTTCTCTGAACAGTATATATGTTCTACATAGAACTACATGTAAGAATATATTGTATCTAGTGGGGCATAGTGGCAATGCCTGTGATCACAACATCAGGAGGATTGTAAGTTTGAGGTGAGCCCAGGCTACATATTGAGACCTTATCTCAACATACAAACAATAAAGCAAGAATTCTAAGTACATTGTATCTATAAGTATGTGTACACACATTGAATATGCATGTACATGGTATTATGCTAAATGCAGAACTATGTGTATGGTTATGTGTAAGTGTTTATAAGTATCTATATTATATACTTAATGTGTACATATATATCTATAACTGCATATACATGTGCATATATAAATATTACATATGCCAATAACCCCTTTGAATGTGTGATATGTATGCAACTCAAGTTCATACACACATATACACATATATGCTGTACCAATGACTTTATGTAAATACATGGTCTATGTACAGGCCTAGGTGCACACACCATGGGACTCTAACTCCATGTGTGTGTGTCACTAGGATCTGGGTCACAGGGGAGTGTCACAGGTCACAAAGACAGCCTGTATCTACCATGAAGAGCAGGTCGTGAGGCAATACTTGAATGCTGCAGGCCTAGGGGACAACTCCATGCATTCACATGTATGTACATATGTGCACATGTGAACACACAGGTGATAACACACAAGTGCACCGTCCTGCACACAAACATGTACACATGTGCACCCAGGAGGGCTGGCAAACACACACACACAGGTTTTCATTTCCTTCGTGAGCCCCACACATTGTTCCCATTACCCTGACTTGTCCTGCCACAAAGCAAACAGCTGAGAAGACCTTCAAGTCTAGTTCTTGACTCTCAGGACCAGTGCAGTGGCTGCTTGAGTGCCAAGTATCACTGAATCCTGAAGGAGGCTCTGGCTTCCAGGGCTGTATGGCTGTGTGGCTGGGTGGCTTTTGTGGCCATAAGGGAGGGGAAGCCAGGCTGGGCATCTCTCACTTGTTGCCCTGAGCCTCGGCAGCCCCTGGGTCGCTGGTCCAGCTCCTAAGGGGTTAAGAGGCTCACCAATGCAAATTAGGCTTAATTAATCCTTTTCATCAGCTGCAAATATACCTTCTGAACCCTATTAAGAACATGAATATGCAAATGCAGACCTTTTAAATTTTCATTTTCAAGGACTTGGGTGTTGGGGTTTGATTAGTGAATTCCGTTAACAGCTTGTAAACCTTGTGTAAAATTTAATTTTCTATTTTAAGTATAATATAAAAAAGGAAGAGGGAAGACATTTGGTGGTGGATGGCCATTGGATATTTGTGGGATGGTATTGGAGGCTGGTGCCAAGCTGATTCTTAGATGGTGTTGATATCCCTCGCTCCTGCTGTTAGCCCATTATCCAGGTGTGGAGACCAAGGTCACAAAGGAAGGCTGGTGCTGAGCCAGCATGGAGTGGGGGGTCCTGATGTCTGGGCTAGGGTATTCCCAGCTGGAAGACCCCACTGGGCCAGAAGGACCTTAGACACTAATTATGTCCTTCAAACCCCTGGGTGCTTATGTAGGCTAGTTATCTTCTGTCCCCACCCCCTGAGCCGGGCCTACTCTGACACTGTACACAGGAGACATGTGTGCTGGCTAGTTTTATGTCAACTTGTCACAATTGGAGTCATCCAGGCCAAGGGAGCCTCGACTGAGAAAATGCCCTCACCAAATTGGCCAGTAGGCAAGACTGTGGGGCATTTTCTTGATTAATGGTTGATGTGGGAGGACCCATCCTATTGTGGGTGATGCTGCCCATCCCTCGGCTGGTGGTCCTGGGTGCTAGAAGAAAGCAGGCCAAATAAGACACAAGGAGCAAGTCAGCAAGCAGCACCCCTCCACGGCCTCTGCTTCAGTTCTTGCCTCCGGGTTCCTGGCCTGACTTCCTGGATGGTGGACTCCAGACTGTAGGCTGAAATAAACCCTTTCCTGCCCAAGTTGCTAATGGTCATGGTGTTTATCATGGCAATAAAAACCCTAAGACAACATGCTTCATTCACTCTAGGTTCCATCTTCCCGTTAGTCAACCAGGAAGAACCAGCAGCCTCTCTCTGCGAACGTGGTCTGCCCAGTGAGTGTCCACAGAGCCTGACAAGCCAGGACTACTGTTGTTGGGCCCACAGAGAACAGATGGCCATTTATGGCCACTGAGCCCCAAATGTGGCTAATCCAACCAGAGGTGAGCAAAAAGTGGAAGAGATACCTCAGTTTCCAAGACTCAGAACCAGCAAAAACTGACCTATGTTTCACTTTTTGTTATTTTATTTCAGATCACAGGCTGAAATGGGAAAACTTTAAATGTATTGTGTTATGTAAAACACATTTGAAAACTAATTCCAATGGCTTCTTTATTGTCTTGTCTCTGCTTTTTTTTTGGGGGGGGGGTTGAGAAAGGGTTTCTCTGTGTTTCCCTGGCTGTCCTGGACTCACTTTGTAGACCAGGCTGGCCTTGAACTCACAGAGATCCACCTGCCTCTGCCTCCCAAGTGCTGGGATTAAAGGCGTGTGCCACCGTGCCCAGCTCTGTTTTTTTTTTTTTT
>CAJQZJ010032807.1:103544-125663 GCA_907164525.1 Lophiomys imhausi
ATACATACATACATACATACATACATACATACATACATACATACATACAATTCAGCCACAGAAAGGGACAATGCATGATGTATGATAGCTCAGGGTCAACTCTGAACATAGAAGGCTGTTTATCATGAGGTGTGTATACAAGACAACATGGCAGAGGCAGGAGGCAGGTTGGTGTGTACCAGGGTGAGAGAGGTAGGGGGTGCCTACTTTGGGGACAGTGTTTCTCTGTGGTTAACCTGTGCCAAAGAATGCACAATGGATGTGCTAATGAGAACCTGAATGTACGGCCATGGTGAAGCCATGAAAGGTCCCTCCTGCCAGCTGCTCTTCAGGACCTCCTGCTCCCAGGAGCCACACAGATGGTCAGGCTGCTCCCACAAGTCCCAGCAGCCCATGGCTGCCACTGGCTCCCTAGCATGAGCAAGAGGCGACCTGGGGAGACTGCAGCTGCTGTGTCCCCAATACCCCGTTCTCCCCACCCCTCGTCATCCACCACATCCATCAGGACATGTGAGGTTCTGTGTCACTGTTTCCCCAAGCTGTATCCTGTCTTGCTTGTTACCTGAGTTTTCCTCCTGTTTTCTCGCATAGGCCGACCCCCAGTCTGTTCCCATAGCCCTTAATACATTTAGCCTTGTCATAGTTCAACACAAACCACCTTTAAACAAAAATAAGAGAAACCACTCTGACCTTTTCTTGAGAAAATCCTTTCATTTCTCCCTTCTGCTCTCTATTCACAATGTTTTTCCCGAAATGTCAGAGAGGCTGACTCTGAGGCAGCAGTTGGGGAAGGAGCAGGCAGAGCTGGCTAGTAACAGGGTGGGAGGAGAACCTCCAGGATTTTTTCCTGTCCAGCACCCCCACAGTCTGGGTCTCCTCAGCAGGGTATTCTGGGTGTCATGTCTCCCCTGATCCTTCCCGTGTGTGTGTGTGTGTGCGTGTGTGTCCATTTAAGTGTGGTATGAGGGATGGAACCCAGGGCCTCTTTCAGGTTAGGCAAGCACTCCACCACCAAGCTACACTCCCAGTCCTTTCAGAGGAGGATTCTAGGCAGGTGCTCTACCACTGAGCCACACCACAGTTCCTCACTGGGGGATTCTAGGCAGGTGCTCTACCACTGAGCCACACCACAGTTCCTCACTGGGGGATTCTAGGCAGGTGCTGTACCACTGAGCCACACTCCAACCCCTCACTGGGGGATTCTAGGCAGGTGCTCTACCACTGAGCCACACCCCAGCCCCTCACTGGGGGATTCTAGGCAGGTGCTCTACCACTGAGCCACACCCTAGCCCCTCACTGGGGGATTCTAGGCAGGTGCTCTACCACTGAGCCACATCCCAGCCCCTCACTGGGGGATTCTAGGTAGGTTTTCTACCACTGAGCCACACCCCAGTCCTCTTGTTAATACTGCTTTACTTTGAGACAAGGTCTCACTAAGTTGCTCAGGCTGGGCTTGAACTATGGTCCTCCTGCCTCTGTGTCCCAAGTAGCTCAGGTCATAGGCTACAACACCCACTCTTTATTTGAAAAAGACCTATCTCAGCCGCCAGCACTACTCTCCTGTTCTTGATACACAGGCAAGAAATAAAGAGGGCATATGAAACCCACTCCAGCTCCATTGGCTATGTGCTCATGGAGTCTCTGTGTGGCCAATACAAATGCTGGCAGGTCCCTCTGGGAGGATGTGGGGAGGGCAGGAAATGTCTCCCTTTGCAAGCCCCAAACAAAACCAAGTCTGAGGTTTGTAGCACAAGTTGGGTATGGCCCAAGCAGGCCCTTCCACACTCCCTCTATCCACTCTCTCAATTTGGTTCCCCTAGTTGCCCTGCTCCTCTTGGCACTGGTAGGCTCACTTCTTGATGCAGACACACCCAGGGAAGTGGTCCTGGCTTATCAGCATGTGCAGGTTGAATGACACCCCGCCAATCAATCCCTGTACTGCTCTGCCGTGTTCAAATGCCACCCGGTCCCCAGGTGCCTGCAAATCACCATAATTAGGGGCTGTTCACTTAAAATTAGAGCGCAATTTTTTAAAAAGCAAATTGCCCAGTCAGACGTGCTGGCTGCGGTTAGAAATACTTATGGGCTACGTGCATGTGCTGTCTCCAGTTCCCTCACCCTCTGTGCTGGGGATGGGCCAACAGCACGGTGGGCCCAGCCAAGCAGGGACGAAGATGCCCCGCTGCCCACAGTTGGTAGCCTTTGACGGCTGTCTCTCTCTCTCTGATAGGGGTCTGTTCCCAGGGATTCCGGTGCTGAAGGCTTTGGGCAGGGGATGTGATTTGTACGTGTGAAGCCAAGAAGATCCAGACATGGATGTTCGGTAGCTGGGCACATGGCCAGAGGATGCTAAGGATCTTCCATGAGCCAGCACTAGGTGAGTCCCTATTTGCTCAGGCCCAGGGAACATGGTATTCTCCATATTCTCCCTCCTCCTCAGCATCTAGACCTGGGTCTGTCCCCTCTACTCTGCTGACACTACAGTGGCTGCCATTCCCACCCTGCCTTGTACTGTTAGAGTGTGCAGTGTGCAGGGCTCATGAGCCTGTGCTGTCTGGGTGGTGGAGACAGTGAACTGCTTCAGGATGCTAAGACCAGGGACCCCTCTTCATGATATCCATCTTGTCCCTGAACCCCAAGTCCCCACCTCCTTTTCCCACCAGATACTCCTCCCGCCTAACCTGGGGCTGGTGGCTCATGGGAAGAGCTGTGCCAGTGTGCGCTGGGACACCAGCACAACCTGGCTTCTGTCTTCTTCCTGTGCCCCCAGTGGCCAGACCCCAGGAGGACTGGCAGCCACTGGGTCAGGATGATGAAGGCAGAGCTGAGATGGCTGTCCTGCATGCAGTCCCAAGGGTAGATAGCTGTGTCTGTGAGGCAAATGGCTTGCCTGGTGTCCCTTCTGAACCGTGCCAAGGAAAGTGTCCAATGTAGTGTGGGCTAATGACAAAGCGTGAAAGGAATTTACCATGCAGGCTAGGGGTGACCTTTCCCTCTGGAGCTGTGTTGGGGGCTGGTGCGGCAAGGCTGGGCCCTGCAGCCCCTGATGATTCTCAAACCCACAATTATTATTATTAGCTGCTTTCTATTTATGAGCACTACGTCCCCCAGGCTTGCTCTGTTTCAGAGTTCCACAGCTGCTCCTGCAGCTTTGGGAGGGAACAGAGGGCACAGGGCAGGGACAGAGCTCATGGGTCCTTCTGTGAGGTCTCACCCATTAGGGCAGACAAGGGGTCCCTGGCCCTTCAGGGGCCCAGGGTGTGTTGGAGAAGTGGGGGCATGGAGGAAAATGGCAGTGGACAGGAGGGTGTACGATTCAGCCGTGCCCTGAGGAACGGGGAAAGGCTGGGCAGTCAGTCACTCTTCTGCCTGGACACTGGAGCTGGGAAGAGCCAGGTCACCCAAGCTGCTCTGCTTGGAAGCCTTGGTCACCTCACCAGTCAAAAGGACCAGGAGATGGAACAGTTGGGCTGGTCTCCTCAGTGGTCTGCCTCACACCCACAGGGCACTGGGTCTCTGGGAGTGACTTTTCCTGGAGCCACCATGCTTAAGAGTGTGGACATCACCTGGTAAGATATAACCCAGCTGCCACTCTTATTTGCTGCATGACCAGGGTGTATGCATTATTTTCCTTCTCTGAGCTCGTATCCTCACATAAAGCAGGGGTTAGTGCCTTTGGCCCTTGGTTGGGGTTGGGGTAGGCAACTCAGGGGATCCGACCCGTACACACAGCTCCCAGTCAAGGCAATGTGGCAGTGACAGAAATGGTCCAAATGAGACAAGGTACCAGGGAGAGGCTCAGCAGATAAAGAACCCATGGCACCCATGAGGACCTAAGTTCAGATCTCTAGAATGCTTCTAAAGCCAGCCATGGCACTGTACATCCGTAACACTGACACAAGGCAAGGCGGACACAGGCAGGTTCCTGGAGACCGTGGTCCAGCCAGCCTAGCTGAGTCAGTAAGCTCCAGGTTCATTGAGAGACCCTGCCTCAAAACACATGGTGAGGAGCTGGACAGAGAGCTTAGCAGGTAAAGGTGCTTGCCACCAAACCTGATGACCTGAGTTTGATCCTTAAAACTCACATAGTGGAGGCAGAAAACCAACACCTCCTCTGGCCCCAATGAATACTGTGCATGTATGTGTCCACCCCATAAGTAATACATGAAAAAAAAGGTGGGGACATTGAGGCAGATGCCCCCACATGCACACATGTACTCCTGCAATCCCCACATGTGCACATACCACACAAACATACATACACATACATGAAAAATGCCACAAACCCCAACTATGAAGCATGGTTTTCAAGTCACTGGACCTAAGGGGACAAAGAATAGAAATGGGTGGCCTGAGGCCGAAGTGCAGAGAGCTGGTTGGGGAGAGGAGGAGACGACTTCAGGAGTGCTCTCAATGGCTGTGGTAGTGCATGCCTTTAATCCCAGAACTTGGGAGGCAGAGGCAGGCAGATCTCTGTGAGTTTGAGGCCAGTCTGGTCTACAGAGTAAGTCAAGGACAGTCAAGGATACACAGAGAAACCCTGTCTCAAAAAACAAGAGTACTCTCTTTTGTTGGAGGGTGACCGGCACCTGATGGAAGAAGCTGCCAGATCAGGACAAATTAAAGGACAAGAGAGAACCAAGCCAGCACTTGTAGCTCAGAGGGCTGAAAACTGTCCTCTCTTCCAGCCCCAGGGCAGCTCTTGGGGACCCAGGAGACAGTGAAAGGGTCTGATGTCAATGGCAGGGTGGAAGGTTGAAGTCCTGCTGTTTGGTCCCATCTCACAATCTTAAACAAAGGTTCCTGAGGTTCAAACCACTTCCAGGCAACTCTACAGCAAAGTCAAAAATATTTATTGTAATCTAGAAAAATCTAGGTCCCAGCCAAGGGAGGTTCAGTATGCTAAGCACCCACTGATGGTCAGCTGGTCCCAGGAAGATTCAGGAACATGGCTCACAGGGAAAGAAATAAGAACCAGTGGACAGTCTTGACTGAGATAACATTAACTCATCATCACTTCATACCCTATGGCCAAAAGCTCAGGGAGAAAAGCAAAAGGACCCCGGCCTACCGCAAGGTGAACATGGCACCATGAAACATGACGAGCAGTGGGTGGGACTAGGGAGGGCCAGACACTGCTCCGAAAGGATGGGTGATCCCAAAGATGATATGGGAAGACATATCCAAAATGACAAAGGAGAAATCATCCAACCACGGGCAACTGCGTCACATGACAGGGCTCCACATAGACCAAGAGTCTCAAAGGAGAGGTCAGAGTGTGCTGGTGCCCAGGAAACAGCTTCCAACAATCCACATCTGGACAACACAGTCCCATCGCCATCCAGTGGGCTCTGCTTCAGACCATCTGTGTGGCACAAATGCTGCGACGCTTCTCTGTTGCCTCACACGCAGCTCTGATGGGGTCGCTGTGCTCTGTCCCTCTGCTCAGAAGCTCAGATGAAGTCAGCAGTACCCACCGCACTGCAGCAGGGAATCGACAGTGGCCTCCAGGGAAACATTCCTGGTGACACCTTTGTGTGAGGGTCTGCACCCATCCTTCCCAGAAACCCCTGGTGACTTCGGCTGTGGGAGACCTTGAGTAGTGGCCCGCTTAGATCCTGGCCTTCAGAACTGGTGGCTGTGAGCTGTTATTCAGTGACATGTAACCAACACAGGGGATGGAAAGATGGTTGAAGAAATAACATCTGCATTTTGTCCAGTGGAAGGACGAGTCTAAACCAAAAGACCCGAGAAGCCTAATAAACTCCAAACAAAGCGAGAAGAAAACGGCCTCAAAACACACCATCAACTTGCTCAACTCCAGGGAAAAGACAAAAAATCTCAACTCAGTCAGCAGAAAAAGAAATGCTTTCTCTACAGAGGAATAAAGATAAGGATGACAATCCCAGCACTGGGGAGGCAGAGAGAGGTGGGTTTCTGTGAGTTTAAGGCCAGCCTGGTTTACAAAGCAAGTCCAGGACAGCCAGGGCTATTACACAGAGAAACCGTGTCTCAAAAAACAAAACAAAGGCCGGGCGGTGGTGGCGCACGCCTTTAATCCCAGCACTTGGGAGGCAGAGGCAGGCGGATCTTTGTGAGTTCGAGGCCAGCCTGGTCTACAAAGTGAGTCCAGGACAGCCAAGGATACACAGAGAAACCCTGTCACGAAAAAAAAAACCAAAAAAAAAACAAAACAAACAAATGAACAAACAAACAAAAAAGATGACAGATTTCTCCCTGAAAATAATGATGGCAAGTAGACAGTGGGGCAACAAAGAGCAGACCAGCAACCCAGAACTCCACAGTGGGATAACAACCTTGAAAGATCTTCAGACACACAATCCCTATAAGACTGATTCTCAAGCTGGTCTATACTATAGACCACCCACCCATCCATCCACCCACCCATCCATTCACTCACCCATTCATCCATCTATCCATCCACTCACCCACCTATCCATCCACCCACCCACCCATCCACCCACCCATTTTGCAGTTCTGGGAATGGTGCCCAGGGTCTTGTGCATAATAGCAAACACTCTACCCCTGAGCCACTCCCTGGTCTTATGGGAGGATTCTGGTCTACTCTACCATCTAGCCACACCTCTGCTATAGATCAAAATCTGAAACCCTCATGAAGAAAAGGCAAAAATTACAAAACATGGACCCTCAGGTGACACAAAGTTCCCAGAGGGCATGGCTACAACCCAGGTACCGCAGCGTAGAGCACACTACCTCACAACTGTGTGTGAGTCACTTGCGTGTTTAGTTGCCCTTGCACATGTATGCTCATACATGTGAAGGCAGAGGTCAATCTTGGGTGTCATTCCACGTGCAGTCCACCTTGGGTTTTATTTTTTGAGACAGAGTCTCTTCTTGGCCTGCTGTTCACTGATCAAGCTAGTCTGCTGGCATGAGCCTCAGGGGTCCTCCAGTCTCCATCTCCCCAGCAGAGACTAGAAAGCTGAGCCCCAACATGTGGCTTTTAAAAATGCAGGTTCTGGGTTCAAACTCAGGTCCTCATGCTTGGAAGGCAAACACTATACCAACTGAGCCCCTCCCCCTCTGCATCAGTCACATTTGTGTAGCTGTAAAAAAATAATGGCCGGGCGGTGGTGGCGCACGCCTTTAATCCCAGCACTTGGGAGGCAGAGGCAGGCGGATCTTTGTGAGTTCGAGGCCAGCCTGGTCTACAAAGCGAGTCCAGGACAGCCAGAGATATTCAGAGAAACCCTGTCTCGAAAAACCAAAAAAAAAAAAATAATAATGAAAGATGATTCATTTCCCTCACATTTTCTTGCTCAATTATGGCAGGGGCCATAGAAAATAGAGCACCTCACTTTATCTGGGAAGCAGAGAAGGGGAATACCAGGCTCAACCAGGACAACATACAGTGCTGAAAGACACGCACCTAGTGACCTGCTTCCTCTAGCAGGGCCCCACCTCCTAAAGTTTCTAGACTTCCCCAGGTAGTGTACCTGCTGCGACCAAGCATCTGCCTCTTAAGCCTGCAGAAGACACTGTCCAATCCAAACAATGACCCAGCCAGGCTTCTCCAAGAATACAAGGCTGCTTGGCACTGGAGACTCTTGGGAACTCAACTATTAACCATGAAAAAGAAACTATCCACTCATCTCAAGGCAAATATATATCATGAACAGGTAACATACATTCCATGTGTGTCTGTTTGCTGAGGTGTATGTGTTTCACGCGCATGTGGGGACCAGAGGACAACCTCAGCTGTTCTTCCCCAGCAGCCGGTCATCTTTATCATGAGACAGAGTCTCTCGCTGGCCTGGAACTTGGCTGGCCAGAAAGTCCCTGGATCTGCCTTTGTCTGCCTCCCCAGTGCTGGGTGACAAGTGTGTGCCACTATGCATGGCTTTTTTTTTTTTTTTTTTTTTAATGTGGGCTGTGGGGCTCAAACTCAGGTCCTTATGGCTATACAGCAAGTGTTCTTATCCACCAAGCCACTTTTCCAGCATGCATTTTTCAAAAACAAAACCAAACATCTTGGCCAAACAGGGTGAGACCACGGTCGGCTGTGACCAGCACATGGTGCAGTGAATACTTCTCTCAGGTGAGAGAGGAGGTGGAGACACCCACTCACCCCCTCTATGCAGGCATTCTAGGGTGTGCTACGCTAACAACAAACAGAGTGAAAGGAGTAAACCAATACTATTTTTTTTTTCTTGTAATAACATG
The DNA here is from genome assembly GCA_907164525.1 of Lophiomys imhausi. Classification (NCBI taxonomy): domain Eukaryota; kingdom Metazoa; phylum Chordata; class Mammalia; order Rodentia; family Muridae; genus Lophiomys; species Lophiomys imhausi. The sequence goes on from CAJQZJ010032807.1 coordinate 111,750, forward strand.
AAAACATGAAATGCCTGGGGAAAATTTCAGAAAAGACTGAAACAGCTGCAGGATGCAAATGAGGGGATGGGGCTCAGAGGAGGTCCCCTTTGTCTGGGAGGTGCTTTGCTAAGATGCAGCGCCCCTAGACAATCTGCACAGTTGGGGTAGGCCCAGGGAACACCCGAGCAGCCATCCGGCTTCTGAAGAATGTGAAGGAGAGCTACAAACCCTGGGATTCCCATATGGTCAGGAAAAGAGCAAGGCTGGAGCAAACACTGGCTGAGTTACAGGGCAGGGATGAGAATGTGGTCCTGGCAGCAACAGGCACAGAGGGTAGTGACTCACCCTGAGGCCAATTCTCAGGTTCAGGGCCAAGGCACGAAGGCAACTCAGCATTTCCTAACCAATGCCACTATACACATGCAGGTATGTAACCCCCCGCCCCACATTTTTTTTCCTTATGAGATAGGGCCTTATGAAGCGCACGTTGGCCTCAAACTCCCTATGCAGCCAGAGATGGCCATGAACTCCTCCTGATCCTCCTGCTCACTCTTGAGTGCTGAGAATACAGGCATGTACCAACACACCTGCTTTCTGTGGTACCAGGATGGAATCCAGGGCTCTGTGCACACTAGGCAAGTGCTCTGCCATCTGAACCACATCCCCAGCCTTCCATAGATGAATGAAAGAACTTCGAAACATGTTTAGTATCAGATACAAAAGTCAACTCTAATGGATCAGACATGTAAAATGTACACAGTAGAACTGTTAGAAGAAAAGCACAGAGAAAAATCCTTTTCTGACACCAGCTGCACAGCCCACAAAGGACTGATGAACCATCTAAAGTTAGAATTTCTGCTCTTCCCAGATGCTTTCAGAGAATGAGGAGACAAGCGTTGAAGGGACTGTGGCCAGTTGAAGCATGGTGAGCATGCTGTTGGCAGGTCTTGCCTTCTTCTCCACCCCCTCTGCCTTGCTAAAAAAATAAAATAAAAATAAATAAAAATAAACCCACTAGATCACATTCCTGAAGCTAGCCACCCAGGTCCATTTCCTTACTTGGCCACTTCCTCCTTCTGAGGCTGATTACCAAGGTCCAGCTGTCAAAGTATTGAAGTTCATCAATCAAAAGCTCCCTTTGGCTCACCTAATAAACATGCCCAACTAAAATTAAACACCTCATCTTATCTCAACATGGAGTTTCCCCTTGTATCTTTATAAACCGCCATTTGCCCATGGGCCACATCTGTCTCCTCTCTATCCAGAGGCAGTCCTTTGTCCTCTGGGACAAATATCCCTCTCCCTTGCTCCCTCCCCCTTCTTCCTCATCTTCTAGCTCCTGTTTTTGTCTCTTATTCCCATCCCTCTGTTGCTCTGGGGCAAATCAATCTCCTTTGTGCTGAGAACTTGGTCTTGGGGTAACCCTAGGCCAACACTTTTCCTAACAAGCATTGCTTAGAACATAACGTGGTTTGTGGCTGATAAATGTTGTGTGGCCAGCCATACAAAGACCCCTGAACTCCAGTAGTGAAGAAATACACAGCCTAGTTAAAACAAATGACCCACGGGGCTTGATGGGTAAGAAGCTGCCACGCAGTCTGAGGACCTGAGTTTGGTTCTTGGAACCCTTCAATGGAAGGAGAGAACTCACTCCACCAAGTTGTCCTCTGTTCTCCACACAGGTGCCCTGGGACAGTAGTTCCCAAGGCAGCGGGAAGGAATGCTGTGGAGGACGAGGAGAGTTGGAGCTATGGGAGGCAAGTAGTGTCGCCTCCAGAAAGTTCCACAGTGTGCAGAGTTTGCTCAGTGGGCAGTGTCGGTTACATGAGCATGAGGACACAAGACCAGCTGCACAGCACCCAAACAGCAGTCACAGGTGAGAAAGCAAATGTCTTTAACTCTTGTGCAGAGCTGGGGGTGGCGCAGGGTGGACAGGCACATCCCCAGAACTTATGGCCAACCTGTCTGGCCAAGTTGTGAACTCTGGGGTCAGTCAGAGGCCCTGTCTAAGAAAACAAGGTGGCAGGGGCTAGTGATGAAGCCCAGTGGTAGAGGACTTGCCTCCCCAAGAACAGGGGTTCAAGTCCCGACATCACCAAAACAAGACAAAAATCTTAGGGCTCGCAAGGTGGCTCAGAGAGTAAGGCGCTTGCTGCATAAGCCTGGTGATCTGAGTTCAGTCCCTGGAAGACACAAAAAGGTAGGAGAAACCCCACTGCACGGAGTTGTCCTCTGACTTCCACATATGCACTATGGCAAGCTGCCCCTGCCCCACCACATGCACGCAGAAATAATGAATAAATACATTTTTAGAAAACAGTGCAGAGGAATAGAAAAATATTCCTAACATCTTCCTCTGAGAAAGCAAGAGTGGAACACTGGAATCAACATCTGTTCCCCTGTCCCCCCATCTCAGTTTACACTGGGGACAGAACCTCAAGTTTTGTGCCTGTTAGACAAGCACTCTACAGCTCGGTGGAATCCCCAGCCATGGGAAACGTGTCTTAATAAAGCGGTTTAAAAGTAAAGGCCTGGCTGCCAACTGTCCACATGGAAGGGAAGGCCCCCTGTGGGTACGGGGATTTGGCAGAGTGTGTACATCAGGGCTCATAGCCCAGCCCATCACTTGTCTCCTGTCACCATGCAGTTAATCATGGGCGGAAGAGGGGATGCTATACTATGAAAATCTTGGGGCGAGCATTGTCTCTACCTATGGCTGGCATCCTTCCTAGGGACCTATCATCTGCTACATGTGACATTCAGCTCAGAACCGGGTCATAAATGGCCAGCAGTCAGAGATCCTTCAGCCCAAGTCCCCAGCTCTGTGATGGGAACTCTGGCCTATGGAAGCTAGGAGTGTGCACGTGGTCCCACACTCCATCCTTCTGCCACCACTGGATGCCTACAGTATGTGAGTACATTAGCTACTTTTCTGTCATTGTGTCCAGACTAGCCAACAGTGGTAACTTAAAGGAGCAAATACTTATTTTGTCATGCAATTTCAGAGGGGTCAGGACATCACGGTGGGGAGGAGGCATGGTGGCACGGAGGTACTGACCTCATGGGGTGTGGGAAACAGAGAAGGGTAGAAAATAGCCAGAGATAATATGTTCCAGAGGACCTATCCTCGGTGACTTGCTTTCTCCAGGTTGTTTCCACTTCTTAAGTTTCCAGAACCTCCCAAAATAGCACCGACATCTGGGAACCAAGCATCTCAACCATGAGCCCACGGGAGGCATTTTTTATTCAGGCTGTAAGAGTGAGGTCTGAGGTCCCACACTTGGCTCAACTGGAATAGGGCTGAGGCCTGTCCTGCCCCCAGTGATGGGGTAGGAATGAAGAAGGTCAGGTGAATGCAGAGTGACCCTGGGGACCTGCCCTTCACTGTGTGTTGGCAGAATGGCCTGTATCATAGTTTAAGTCATGTAATAGCCACTCAGGACCAGTGAATGGTTGGTAGGGAGGTGGACTCTCAGTGGGTCTAGCATGCTTTGCAGCTGCCCTTCCTACAAGGCAGGTGTGGCTCAGGGCTCCCGGTGGGCCCAGTGGCATGGACATCAGCTGGGTAGTCATCTGCCCTCAAAGCTGCGGGCACAGGCTGTTGATGCGGCTGCTGCTAAAAGGCAGGTTTGTTGGTTCTTGGTTAAAAATACCCTGTGAATGACATGACTTTCAGAGGTAAATCTCTGCAGACTTGGAGGGGCGCGGACGAGCTTTCCTCAGCTTTGCATCTCACTCGCCTGAAGTCTGGCACATGGCAGGCTAGGCCCCAGTGGGCCAGGCCACTTGCTTCTCAGAAAACAGCTTGGAAGTTCCACACACACACACACACACATACACACCCTGCTTCTCAGAAAACAGCTTGGAAGTTCCACACACACACACACACCCTGCTGGTGCCTGGCCCAGGACTTGGCTGTTCTGTCCCAGTTCAGGCTCATCCAGAGCCTCCGCTGGGAGTTCTCAAGCAGACGGGTTAACAAGGCAGCTAGCTGCCTGGCCTTCCTGACAGCTGTGGGTATCTCAAGATGAAGGCAGGAAAGTCTCTTGTCACTCGCGATTACAGAATGGACCTCTGTTCAGACCCTCTGAGCCAGCTGCACTGAGGACTGGTGGATGTCCATCCAGCTCCCACCACACGGGCTGCTGGCATCTAGTGAGGGCACCCAGTCCAGTGGCTGTTTTCAGAGATGTGGTGCCCGTGGCAACCTCTTCCAAAGAGGAATCCAAAATGGTAAGACTGCTCAGGTCTAAGGTTCAAAGGTGCCCACTGATGCTACTGGAAGCCAGTGCCCTGCCGCCTCAACGCCTAAGATCAAAAGGAGAAGCATGGTGGCCGGGAGCTCTGGCAGAGCAGTGGCTTCTGGTAGAAGTCTGCTGGGGCTCTGGTAGGGTTGTTTCCCAGTACTCCAAAAGGTAGAATTCATCTCGGGCACAGTTCTGGCAGGTGATTCAGCCCTCTTGTGAGGACGTCCCAAGGACCCTGGCCACCCTAGCATGTATGCCCATCTCTGTGTGGACCGCTCGCTCATCCTTGGCATCGGCCTCATCCGCAAGCTGCCTTGGTTTTCATCTTTGGCTGGCCCTGAAAGCCAATCATGAAAGGGAATTTTTTTTTTTTTTTAATTAGACTCGGTAACATTACCAAGCTGTGAGCTTAGGCTTTGTAGATCTTGTGTTTCTGACAGTAATTACTCACTGAGGCTTTTCCGGCTCCATTTCAACCCAGCAACTGCCCTGCCAGTAATTAAGTGGGAGAGACGAGGCAACGGATTCTAGGATTCACATGCAGCACTTCCCACCTGGGCTCCTGGCTTCCTCTGGCTGGAGCCCTGTACGTGCATGCTTCTGGGCTGCAGCCTTCATGGGCTGCTCTGCTCTCCAATCAGGATCCACGCAGCTGTCTCGCATCAGCTGGAAAGAAAGTCAATGTTCCACAGAGGGGATCCCATGGTGCTGGGTGCCTGTTCCCTTCCATCGCTGGCTTGTCCTGTCACTAGGTGAGAAGGAACTCTGTGCCAGAGAGGTCCATCAAAGCGTCCACTTTAGGTCCTTCCCAAGCGAACTCTCTGTCACACGTCTAACACTCATCCACCATCAGCAGGTGGCAATGGATCCTGACTCAGGCCCTCCCTCTTCCCTCTTCTCATGGGCTCCTTGCAAGTGTAGGAGCCTCTGGGCCATGCCATGAAATAGGGCAGGATCCATGGGCCAAATGTTCTGTGCATTGTCCAGTGACCACATCCAATGGCTTCGTTTGAAGACCGACTCAGAGCCTCCACCTCTGGGTGAGAGATGGCTGTGACTGTCCCAATGCCAAGGGGAAGTCAGACTGTGTGAGGCTCAGGGAAGAGGCTCAGCCCCAGTCAGGCTTCCAGTCTGAGTCAAATGGAGATGGTGGATGAAAAATGGCTAATGGACTTCTTAGGCAAGCAGGGCCGGTGAAGAGGAGAGGAGCACCCCCTCCCTGACCTGGCTGTTTCATTACAAGCACTCATGCGTCTATGAGGGTGCGGTCTTTGTGTGGAGGGTGTGGTAGCATCAGTCGCCCATGCTGCTAGCTGCTTTGGCCTTGGGCCTGAGATTCTCTCTGATAGCAGATATACCCTGACTCTGCAGAGTAACACTCCCTTTCTTTGGAACACTCAATTGAAACTGGCCCAGGGGACTGTGGCAGGAAGTCCAGAGGGGGCCAGGGCCTACTGGCCACACAGCAGCTGGATGGCTGTGTGAGTGGGCAGGCTCCATTAGCTGGCCCACCTCTGACTGTAGTTGGGCTTCCTTAAATACAATTGGTTAGTCACAGTTTAGGGTTCTTTATTGTAAGCTATTTTGAGAGGCAATTAAAACAGCTCACTGCCAAAGTGCATGTCTCCTACAGGGAGTCCTAATATGAAGGAGTCAAAAACAAAGATTAGGGAGGAGACCCAGGCTCCAGGCTCATTTTTGAAATGGCAGGCTTTGTCCTGGTCCAGTCCTCTTGGAGAGCACCAGGGAGGCCATGCTGGGATGTAGCCAGGGCTCACAGAGCAGGAAAAGCTAAGTCATTTCCCCACCCAGAGGCAGTGGCCTCATGACACTGATATGCCCTCTTCCTCCTGCTGAGCTCAGCGCAGCTGAAGCCTCTTTCCAGGGCCATTCAGTGACCACAGGTGAGAGAAAGGGGGACACACAGGAGGCCACAAAGTCCATGAAAATGGCATGAGGAAGGGCGACCAGGAGAGCCTTCTGGACTGTTGACAGGCACCTGCATCTTTACTATGATTAAAAGGCGACTTTAAAAAGTAGCCAGCACTTCAGAGGTGTCTCAGCCAGTGTCACTGCACCTCCTGAGGGCTGACCCTGCTTGACACACATCCAGTCATGCTCCCAGGGGACGAAACAGCTTTTCTATGGTCCCAGCCTTTCCACCTCTATTACCAATGGGAGAGTTCTGTGGTTGATGGAGTGCGGTGGCCTTGTGACTTCATGCTCCACAGGGCAGAGGGCAGCTGCCAGGTGGTCAAGAAGATCCTCAGATGGGAGGCCACCCCACGGGACTCTTGCTGGGTGTCCACAGCAGATCCTGAGGTTTGAGGTGTGGGACTTAGCACTGGAGACCCCTATCCTAGCCAGGGAGCTCCCATATGGCCTTGTCTCCTGAGGTTACCATGTGGCCTTTCTTTGAGGGCTGGCATTGGGGGTACCAGAGTTGACCTTCCCTTGAGGGACTTCCTCTGGCTGCATGGAGGGCACAGCTCATAGGTGCTGCAGAGGATGCCTGATAAAGTCCACCAGCTGTCTGAGAGCTTCTTCAAGGAGGTCAGGACCACAGGTTCATGGGTGGGGAGAGGACTCACAATGTGGAACAATGGCCTGCAGTCATTGTCTGACCTTGACCAGCCATAGGGCCTTTGCCACCCTCCCCCCCCACCTCCCGCCTCAGCCGGCTCAGAACTCAATGTGTAGCTGTCTGGCGAATGGGCAGTCTAGAACTCATCCACCTCCCACACCCCCATCTGCCATAAGAACCAGCTTCCAGCTAATCACCTGCCCGGCGGGCTTCATGTCCTCAATCTCCAGCCCTGGGACTTCACTGGCGGCACCCACAGCCGCTTTACCCTTTAGTAATAGTGTTTCAAGGGGTGATCAGAAGATCACAAACCACTATCCGGGACGGGTGACACTGCTGCCACTTGGGGACAATGCCTTCGTCCCCAGGATTCTTGAACAGATGCACTCTATGCACTGAGGCAGAGGTCTAGACCCACAGGGTGGTGTGGAATGGGTGTCCGACCGTGAAGGAGATGTGGAAAACGGAAGTGACCGCCTGGCCTCACTAGGTCATTGAAACCAGGTGTCCTCCTAACTCCCACCAGCAAGGAAGCAGCTGAGGCTGGGGATGGCTGGGCTCACATAACACTCAGGACTTGGAAGGATGCTTGGGGGGGTGGGGTCAGTGCCTGCAGGTCTGGGGCCACCCCATTCCCTCAGACCCCAGCAGGTAGAAGAGTCTTGTTCTCTATAGAAAAGGGTGTGGGAAGGTGGCGTGGTCAGCATCCTTGGTCAGCACAGGGAAGGTGGGGAGAGTGCTGTCTGCTTTTGGAGCAGGTCTTAGGGCTCACACAGTGCTGGGATTGTCTCCATCCCTGTCTTGCAGCAGGAGGGTCCATGCGTGCGCTACTGTTGGTGCTGCAGTTTCATTGATGGCGTTCCTTTAAAAAAGAAATCGCAAAACACGCTCTGCAGTCAATTTGTTCCTTGGCCCCGAGAATAGAATACAAATCATCTCACATCCGGCAGGTACCATCCTGTGATTTGCTTTAGGAAATGATTTTTGAGCAGACTCTGATGTTGCCATCTGTCTCGAGAAAGGGAAATCACCCTCCCCACTTGTCCAGGGTGTTGAAGACCACATCTCTTTTCTGACTGAGTTTGTCCTTTTCCATTTAGCAAGCTCTAGTTTTCTTCCTGGACACATCTGAACAGCGTGGATGGGCAAGGGCTGAGTTATGCCCACAGCGGCAGGCTAGGCACTGGCTGCCCACTTGGCATACGGCGGTCATGTGGCACCTGAAGATGCCCTGGAAGCTACACACCTCCAGACCCAGACATTGATGGAGCCCCCTGGTCCCATAGCTCAGTTTGCACTGCTGGCTGAAGACAGGGCTCCATGGAAGGGTGTTGGGGTACCCTGACACCTGCCAGAACCTGCAGCTATGAACCTATGGGCAGGTCACCTGGCCCTTCCGAACCTCAGTTTCCCTGCCTGAGAAGTGAGGGACAACGGGACCCAGATGTAGCACTTTGGATCACAGGATGTTTACATGAAACATGAAAAATAAGCAGCCTGACTAGGTGGGTGTGTGCTGTTCACTGGCAGGCTGTCCCAGCTGTAAGGACGGACTCCCTGGGTGTAATGCCACACAAGCCGGGAGACGGGGTCAGCAAAGTGGTGACATCTGCTGCTGCTGGGAGTGATGGCATTCATGACACCCCTCTGTGCTTTGAGACAGAGTCTCACTGTGCAGTGCTTGCTGGTCTGGACCTCACTAGACTAGTCTCAAATTGTAAAAGAGCTGCCAGCTTCTGTCTCCTGAGTGCTGGGAGTAAAGTCATGTTGCCACCACACACCTACCCTTGTTTTTTTTTAACATTTATTTTTATTTTTAATAAAATAAGACAGTCTGTCTGTGTCTGCGTGGGGATGTGGATATGAGTGCGGAGGCTGTGGGGTCCAGAAGAGGATGTTGGATCCATTGGAGCTGAAGTTAGAAGTGGCTGTGAGCCGCCTGATATGGTGCTGGAATCCAAATGTAGGCCCTCCCTAAAAATCAACAAGTGTTCTTAATCCCTGAGCCATCTCTCCAGCCCTGTGATTTTTGGTTGGTTTTGGTGTGTGCACAGGGGAGTACATGCCTATGTGTGGGTGGAGGCCAAAGGCTGGCTGTCCTCCTCTATTGTTCTCTATCTTCTGTGGGGCGTGGACTCGCACTGAACCTGGGGCTCACTGATCTGCGTAGCCAGTGAACCCCAGGGACTTTTCTGTCCCTGTCGCGTTAGGGTTGTAGACAGGCCCCACCATGCCTGCTTTTGCTTTTGTGGTTGTTGTTTTAAATGTGGGTTTTGGGGTTTGATCCTCATGCTGGCCATTCCCACAGCCCCCTAAACTTGTTCTTTATAGGCAATCTACTGCTTTAGAAAACCACAGGTGTCGACAGAAGGCACTGATCTCCCACTGATTCAGCTCACTCAGACCTGCACCAACAGGAGGGACAGTCCCTTCCCTTCCGGCTTGTGCACACACATTAAGTAATGTGTCACCCAACAGCAAAGCACGGTCTGGGAAAATGCACGGCGAGGCATCTTTGTCCCAACCACATAGCCAGGCCATGTTACCTTGAGGGTCTTTGACACAAGGTCTGTCCTTGATGGAAGTACCACAATGCAACGTGCCTGACTGTCTTCACTTAGCAACATGGAGGAAGCATGGCTCTGGGTAAAATTATTCACTTTATCTGTAGCAAGATGGTGCAGACCAGACAATGCCACATTTGTTTGTCCATCGGCAGCAGACACTGCCCTCTATTCCAAATACGTATTATTTTATTTATTATTTATTTATTTATTTATTTATTTTATTTTATTTATTTATTTTTTTTGGTTTTTCGAGACAAGGTTTCTCTGTGTAGCCCTGGTTGTCCTGGACTCACTTTATAGACCAGGCTGGCCTCGAACTAACAAAGATCCGCCTGCCTCTGCCTCCCAAGTGCCGGGATTAAAGGCGTGCGCCACCACCGCCCGGCATTATTTATTTTTTAATCTGTGGTTTTCTGAGATAGGGTCCCACGATGTAGCCCTGGCTGGCCTGAAACTCACTATGTAGACCAGGCTGGCCTTACACTCATAGAGATCTGCCTCCTCTGCCTCGTGAGTGCTGGGTGTGTGCCACCACGCCAGCCCCATTCCTTTATTTTTGAGTGTGTGTCTTGCATGCGTATGCTTGAGCCACATGTGTGGCATAAGAGTGTGGAGGCCAGAGGGCGACCTGAGTCTTGTGACTCACACTCTCTCCATCTCGTTTTGGGAAACAGGCTCTCTTGCTGGGACTTGGAACTCACTGAGCAGGCTAGGCTGGCCAGCCTAGGGTTCTTCCCACGTTTGCTTCTCCTTTGCTGAGATTACAAGCATGTACCACCATGCCTGGCTTTTTTTAATTTTTATTTTTTTTTTAGCATGGGTGTTGTGAATTGAACTCAGGTCCTGTAAGTGTTTTTACTCATGGAGCCATCTCTGCAGCTAGTCTGCTTTTGAGATAGCCTATCACCATGTAGCCAAGGCTGGCCCAGAATCCCTACTGCCTCAGCTGGAATGACGTTTGTGCTGCCACGCCTGGTGTAATTCTCTATTCTTTAGGGTCATAGTTTTGAACACTCAAAGGTCAGTGTGCCTTACCAGCACTGGACTAGCCCAGCACCTCGCCTGAAGGGTAGTGAGCACCAGGTGGTGGCTCAGGCTGTGTGGATGGGGGCTGCTCCCAATTGCAGCATCTTCTGTGGGACCTACTAGGTGATGGCATACAGAAAGGGAAGTGGAGCTGGATAATAGGGCACACAGGACAATCAGGGGGATGTGTGCTGTGGAGATATCAGGCAGCCATGATGGTATGGGCAGGAACCGGGCAAGCCTCCGCCTCTCTGTTACAGCAGGCAATTCTCTTCCAACACTAGCATTTGGCCACAGGCAGACAGGCAGCCATAGAGGAAAGGTTATTTAATAAAACAAGGGCCCACGTGGGCGCTGCTGCCTTCTGAGATGAATGAGCTGCTGGACACGGCCACCTCTCCTCTGAGGAAGAGGCAGCCCCATTTGATTAGGAAAATATTGGTTAATTTTCTAGTGGAGTGCACGACCTTCAGGGAGAGGGGAAGCTAATTTCCAGAACAATGCTGCAGACAACTCTCTCTTGGCCTTTGCCGACTGAGAAGTGCAGAGACACAGCCGTAGGGGCAGTGCCTGCCTTTGCCAGGCAATGGGCTAAGAAACTGGGCAGATCCCTTCTTCTGAGGACAGAGGGGGTCAGCATAGCTGCTCCTGGATGCCTTGTTTTGGAAGCCCCTTGGGATGGGCCCATGCCATGGGACAGCAATAACTGGAAGCTCTACTTCCTGAGGGTTCCTGACCCTCACTCACCCTCCTTACTCCTGTTTCTGGAGACACAAATGACCTAGAGTCTGGATAATGCCGAATATATAAGTGACTGGTGCAGGTGTCCTGCATTGGGTATGGTGCCTTTGCCAGGGTACCCAGGGAGAGGCACAGGCCTTGAGGGCCTAGAGGAAATGTCTGGGCTTAGGGGAGGATTCTGGCCATGGCAGGGCCTGTGGTAGCTGCTGGGAACTCCCTTTCCTGGACTACCTCAAGTTCCTGCAGGGCTTCCAACAGACTGGAACCCGGGGTTATAGGTTCCCATGCAGGGATGGGAAAGGTGATATCAGTTTGAGAGCAGGCCCAGGGGCTCCCAGAACTCATGGCTACAGAGGACAAGGAAGCCTTGGGGTGACTCAGAAGCAGAGGGACAAGTCCCAGACCCTTGGTACCACTGAACTGCCCACCAGACACAGCCAGCCATATGCTCCCCTTCTGCCAGGATAGCATGATGCTGAGCCAGCACCCGAGAGTGCTCCACGTGCCAAGTTCTGGGCTGAGGCCTTCGCAGGCACACTGGTCACTTGCTCTTGTGGCTGTGGAGTGAGCATGCAGAGGATCATCCCAAACCCACCCACAATGCTTGGGTACCCTAGGACCCATCTTCACAAGCATAAAACCACAGCAGCGTCCAGCCCCATGATCCTCATGTCCACTCTGTGGTCTACTGGGGTGGGCATGGCTGTAGGCAGCTGAGAGTGAGTTCTATGGGTAGATACATCCCAGTTCCCACCCATGTTGGCTCTGTTGACTCTCTAGTGACCTTGCTCACTTTCACCCATGGCTGAGCCTACTAGCATAGAGACAAACGATGCACAAGAACTGAAACCCACAGAGGACAACTGAATTATTTACCCTCTGTGACCTGACTAGCAGCCCATAAGGCAGAGGGAAGAGCTGATCATACACGAACTACAGAATTTGCTGGAGGAGGGCCAGACAGGCCCAGGGCTTGGTGTCCTGCAGGGAAGGTGTGGACAAGGGCAACTGGTTCCCTGTGATTCTGACTACCCTGTCCAGTGCACTACAAGCACCCAGAAAACTGGCTACCATGGCTGCCACCACTACCATACCCAGCAGTCAGCATAAGAGGACTCTGATCAGATCTCCAGGCCTAACAGAGCTTGAAATGAAAACAAAAGTGGGGGAGGAGGATGAGCCTGAGCCACAAGTGACCAAATGGCAGAGGGGAAGAAAACTAAAGCAGCAGTAAGGAGAGACACACAAGAGTGGAAAAGTAGGCTAGGTGGCACCCTGATACATTAGATGGCACCCTACTATGCTAAATGGCACCTTCATATGTGGGACAGCACCCTGTAGTAATCTGGATGGAATTCTGGTATACTGGGCAGAATCCCAGTACGCTAGATGGAACCCCAATATGGTGGACAGAATGCTAGTCTACTGAGCAGAATTCTTGGTGTGCTGGGTAGAACCCCTCCATGCTGGACAGAACCCTGGTCTGCTGGATAGAATCACAGTATATTAGACAGAACCCTGACATCCTGGTATACAGGACACTGGTACAGGATCCTAGTATATAGGATCCTGGTACACTAAATGAAATCCTTGTATGATGGATGGGATCCTGGTACGCTAGATAGAACCCTACTATGTCGGGCAGAATTCCCCTATAGTGAATTGAACTTGGGATGCTGGATGGAGCTGGGTATGAGGGATGGTACCCTTGTCTGAGCAGTTCCTCTGCTATGGCATAATGGCCCACTCTGCATTCTGCCCCTCCTGGGAAGAGCCATCCTCTATGACTGAGTGTAAAGTGGAGGACAGAAATGAGTGCCACCAGGCCCCGAAATGCAGAACGTAAGGGCAGGCAGGTGTAGCCTGGAAAAGGGACAGGAGTCTGGGGATAAACACAAGGTCAGAGGCTACCTATAGAGAACAGGGGTGGGTACCATAGCCTCCACTGGAGAGATGCAGAAATGACCTGAGAAGGCTGACTTTCAGGGCTGGAACCTGAGGCATGTCCATAGGTTCCCATGGTGTGCTGGCCATGAGTTGGGCCCAGGTAAGAGGTCAGAGAACCCTGTTTAGACCCACAGGTAGGCAGTAGGGAAGATGGTGGTGACTGCTGTGCCATCAATGTGTGCCCAGTACTGAGGTGAGGTCACTGCTGCTGCCCCTTGAGTGGTTTTCTTAGTGGCAGCTCACTGGGTCCCCTGCTGGGACACCAGGACCAACCTCATTAAACCAGTACCAAGTGTCCACTCTGAGGCCACCTGAGGCTGAGGCCCAGAGGGTCCTCATTCCCTGGGGAAAGACGCAGGGGAGAGAGCAGGTCTCCAAGCCCATCCCAGCCCAGACCGGCCCAGAGCTAACATTTAAGGGAGGTCTGGGTGACAGTACGTGATTTAAAAGTTAATTAAAATGAGTGGTATAGAGTGTAACAGCCTCAGGTGTTTATTTCCAAAGGGCATTTGGAAGGAAAATGGGGAAAAAATCTAATAAAAAGCTTTGTGAGGTATTGCATTAGCAGGTAATCACACTGCTAAATCATTGGGCGTCTGAAGCAGTCTAATGTCTCTGCTCCTGCTGCCGGCCCTTCACCCAGGGAGTGGAGGGAAAAGGCAGGCGCCTTCAGTTTCTGGAGTGGACGTGTGAGGATGGCGGGAATGGAAACTAAGGTCTGAGACATGGGGCTCAGCCTGCAGGGAGAGAAGCTCCCTCCCACTCCCATATGTCCTTCCTTCCTTCCTTCCTTCCTTCCTTCCTTCCTTCCTTCCTTCC
>CAJQZJ010032807.1:125673-178227 GCA_907164525.1 Lophiomys imhausi
TCCTTCCTTCCTTCCTTCCTTCCTTCCTTCCTTCCTTCCTTCCTTCCTTCCTTCCTTCCTTCCTTCCTTCCTTCCCTACTTCCCTCCACACACACCCTGAGTACTAACCATGGACCTTACCACCGGAAGTGAAGTCCCTCAGAAGTTGCCTCAGTGGGTGAAGGATGGCTAGTAAACAACACTGGAGACCATGTGGAGGGACTTACAAGGGCCCCCGAAGGAAGAAGCCCCTAGCCCAAGGCACCAAGGACATGTTAGGTAGACTGGCAGGTGTGGGGAGCCCAGCTACATCCTCATTGCCACCTTCACATAAGGGTGGCAGGCCTGACCTGCTGGGAGCTCACCACAGCAGCCATGACAACTGGCGAGAAGGCTCTGTGAGTGAAGCATGGCTTCCTGAGAATTGCAGTTACAGAAGCTGGCCGGCCCCTCCAGCAAGGGACAGAGCAGAGTGGCTGTATTCATCAGCAAACTCTCATGGGTCCTTGTGGGACACTGGGGATGACAAAGCAGAGGCTATTTCCACAGCAGGGCCCCTCCCTGACTCTCTCCTGCCACAACTGTGGGCTGACCCTGTCCCCACATGTAGTATACGGGCCACCCTTCTGTCCCCACCTGTTGTCTAGTCCTCTTGTGTCCTCAGGGAGGCCCTGTTGTTTCAGGACCATGTGGCTTTTCCCTCGTCTCCCATTCAGGCCTGGGAGAGAAGTAGCTGGACTACCTATCAGCAAGTAGCTAAGATTCCAGCCTCTCCCTGTGACTAGGCCCCAAGTGCCAAGCAGCCAAGGACAGGGGCTACCTCATCGTCTAAGTCACCAGAAAGCTCTGCCAGGAGTTAGACAGCAATTCTAGCTCTTGGCCATTTATCAGGCTAGCGGATGGCTCTCCCCGCCTATGGTGGCCCTCCCTGACTGTCATAGGATGTGCTGAGGCAACTCAATATGAAGAGCAATTATGAGCTTTATCATGGTGCTGCACATGTCCCTCCATGTTCTGGGCAAAAGCGGCATCCACCAGCAGAGCCAGTATCCTGCCCTCATCCTCCTGGCTCCTGCCTCTAAGTACTTTCTAAAGCCAAGGCCACACCAGGTGCTGGCTGCCACAGCTGACCCATGGCAGTTGCTGAAGCTCAGAGCCTGAGGCTTCTGTAGCCCTGGCTCCCACTGGGAGACCTGGCTGGTGGTAGCTTCTGCCATGATGGAGGCCTGTCTCAGTCCCTTCAGACTGGATAGCACAAAGATGACAGATGCTTCGCTTTCATAATTCTGGGGTATACGGACCAAGACTGAGGCCCCAGCAGAGCAGTGTCTGCTGAGGTGGTTCCTCAAGGGAAGGTTTCCACACTACCTCCCTACATGTCAGGGCTGGCGTACCACCAAATGTCATCTAGAGTGGAACAGGCCAGCCCCAGACATGATCACAGCCAGCTCCGTCCCCCTCCAGAGTGAAGCCAGGCAAATTACATAATCCAAAATACAAGGGTGTGGCAGGCTGGAATGACATGGCCATCCCTGAAGAAACAGAAAAGGAACAACTGTCTTGGATAGGTCCCAGGCCAACAAGACCAGCTCGTTGGATCTGTAGCTAGAGAACCTCTTTGCTGAAGTGCTGTCTGCCATGTTCTTCTGGGGGAAAGAACCACCCCATTTCCAGAGGCTAGCCTTGGCGGAGGACCCCTGCCTTCAGCAGCTGTTGCCCCAGACCACGTCCTGGCCCCATTCTAAGTGGGCGGAGGGGACAATACCTTCCTGCAGGGGTGCAGGGCACACCGAGTTGGCTGGAGACAAGGGAGGAGCAGGCATCCACAACATACAACATCACCTGCTTACTCCCCCCACCCGCCCCCACCATCTGTTGGCTCATTCGTTAATTACTGAGCAGGTTATCCATCATCACAGTCTGTTGCCTGGTTGCTTATCAGCCACCGTCTGCATTCACTGAGCTCTGTGTGAGCAACGATAAGTGTCATTAATAAAGAGGAGCTTGGGAGGAGCTGCCTGGTGGCTCTTGCCCAAGTCCCGAAAGTTTCCCCAACAACCGCTATCACTGTCGGAAGGGAGGGAAGCCCTAGCTCCACCCACAAGCCTCAACCCACTGTGCAGTATGCCCACAGCAAAGCCTTAGGTCCCTTCAGGTTCTAAGTAGTATGAGATGGTTCTAGAATGCTCTAGAGTTCTCTACCTAATTAGTGGCAGATCCAGACCCACCTGGAGGAAACTTAAGAGTTCCTCACAGGTTCCTTGTGTATCAAAGGTGGGACAGAAACTATTGTTTATGTCGGGGAGGGGGACGACTTATGTCTGTGACCACAGCCTTCCTATGGATGCCCAGCCTGGCATACAGTACCTTAAAGATGAGCAGATGGGGCTGTGTACGACCATCAGAACTGTTTCCTTCTGGTCACCAAAAGTGTCCTGAATGCCTGTAGGCCTTGCCTTGTCACATCCCCTACCACCCCTGCTCACATATACACATTTTCCAAGGAGCACTCTGCACACACCTCCTGAGTGGGGCAGGCCAAGGAGGATGGGGGGGGGGGCAGAAGCAGGGCCGGGATGGAGCTGGGGTTCCTTCTCTCACAATGCCCATCAGGGGCAGCATCCGAAGCTGAAGCAGTGAGGACCTGCACCCGTCTTTCCCAGACACTGTTCCATCAATGGCCATGTATGCAAGTGGCAGCCTGCATCTCATATGGGACTAAGGCTGAGACACCTGGCCCTCAAGGCAGCCCCTTTAGGAAGTAGTTCAGGATGGTGGGCACCAGGCACGGCATCCCTGTGCCCTAGCCAGATCTCAAGCACAGCGGGGCACAGACACTCTCAGCCCTTGCTGGCTCTGCCATCACAGGCATGGGCTAACATGGGACGGTCCCCTGAGCCACTCCTGCAAGAAGCTATTTATGTGGAGGAACAGGACTGGTGAATGATGGGAAGAGGTACAGTGGGCCAGAGCCTCTGCTCTTGCTGAGGGTAAGTGGCCAGGGAGGAAGCAAAGGGGACAGGAGAAAGGATGCCCAGCTGACAGCCAGGGCTAGCTGGCTTGCAATCCAGCCCCCCCCCCCTTCCCCTAGGCTCACTGGGTGCAGGAAGGCAGGCAGAGTAGGAGCCCAGGGGCCTGGGATCACAAAGTGCAGGAGCTGCCAATGTATTACTGGGCCCAGGCTATGGCCCGTGCTGGAGCAGGCTGCCCTGGGGAACCTGGAGTCTCCTCTCTGCATACATTAATTATGACAGAATAAACAACACTGTTTTGAAAAATGCATGTTTCCGTGTGATTGCATTTTTTAATTGGTTGGTTTAACATTTGAAATTTAATTTAATTTCAACTTGCTTTTCCTCAGCATGGGGTCAGGTTGTGAGTGGAGAAATCATTACCAGAGTGCCATCAGTAATGGCAGAAAGGGTATCTTAGTGCATGCACAGGGTCCCTTGGGTAGCCTAGCTGCCTTGCTGGGGCCTGGGAAGGGGGATTTGGGGGTCTATTCCTACAGGTCCCTGCTTTCTGTACTCCAGGCTCCAGCTGCACCCAAGGCAGAGGATGCTGAGAGGTCAGGGTGAGGCTCTAAGAGGAGACCAGGTGCTACCCACTCAAGACGACTCTGAGTCCTACCATCATTGACGCTGTACTTGAATATTCCACATGTAAGTGAGGATCAGGCCAGTGGCACAGTGAGTACAGGCATTGGGACAGTGAGGCCAGGCCTAAAACTGAGACAACAAAGGTCAGGATAGGATGGGACGGGACAGGGTGAGCATGGAAGTTCAATTGTGTCTGCTGCTCAGAGTCTGTATTGTGCCTTTCTAACCACGGTGATGGAGACCCATTAAAACCCTATTAGGAACCCAGAGTCGGCCAGACCCCTGTTGAGGCTCCTAGTATGGTCTCTGCCAGACCCTTAGGTTCAGATGTGAAGGGAGCACCATCTCAGGGACTGATTCCCTTCCGCTTTCTCAGGAACTACAGAGACAGAGTTCCTGTCCTCATGCAACCAACAATCACACAGAGGGACAAATCCACCTGGGAGCAGCCATATTCCTCCTTTGTGGCCTCCTCCCCAGGCTCTCTAATCCTGATCAGTGGCAGCCTCAAGTGCTGCGGGATCCCTCCTGCCTTGGGGGGCACTGGGGTGCAGGCTGTGGAACTAACAAGGCATTTAAAACTTGAAGCCCCTAACCTGCTCCTTACTGTATTATATCAAATCCCAGGTGAACCCTCAGGGTATGAGGGTCACAGAGTGACAGGAAGCCACAGTTCAGGTGACTGTTAAAAGACTTGTAAGAGTCTACACTGTCCACAGACACCCGCAAAACGCCAGCACTGTGGTAGGGACAAAGGCTTGCCTTTCTCTGCGTGTGGCTGAAGGCTGGGCTCCTGAAGTACCACCTGCTGCCTGCAGACTCTCCTTAGACATTGGGCTGGAGGGAGGATCCTATGTGCATTCCAGGCCCAGGGCATCTGCAACAGCTGGTCCACCCTCTGAGGCCCAGTGTACTGGGGAAACCCTTTCTGCATCTATGAGATAAAGGGTGTGGCCTGGCTTCCTGGGGCCACAAGTCCCATTAAGATCTGAGGCAAACTGTAGGAAAGGCAGGAAGATGCACCATTCACATACATGCTGCACTGCCTGGGAGCCCATCAACCTGACAAACCGGGGCAAGATCTGGGCGCTCATTGGCTTCCAGGCTCATGATGCAGCCACCAGGAAGAGGCAGTGTGCTGCGTGGCGGCAGGAAACATCACTGTGCAGAACTGAACCAGATGTGCGGCGCAGCAGGCATCTGTACTTTTTAGAAGCATGCACACAGGTACCTGTGTGCAAGATGTGTGCTTGGCAGAAGCAGAGGTGTCTTTGAAAAGATGTCTAGGTTACTGGGA
Organism: Lophiomys imhausi; assembly: GCA_907164525.1. Classification (NCBI taxonomy): domain Eukaryota; kingdom Metazoa; phylum Chordata; class Mammalia; order Rodentia; family Muridae; genus Lophiomys; species Lophiomys imhausi. Next base: position 130,549 of record CAJQZJ010032807.1, read on the forward strand.
ATGGTTGTCTATGGAGCTGGGATTTTCAAGGCATGGAACTTTGCATTGTTTAATATGAGCAGACATACGCAGTCCCAAACATTTAATTAAAACAAAGCAGAAATGTAAACCAGTCTTCAACAGGATAAGTTCCCGAGGACCCAGAGCACTAGTCAGCTTTACAGGCAAACAGCCCCAAGCCAGGCTTCATGTACCCGTGATGGAGACGTCTTCCCAGCTCCACTCTCCCTGAACCCCAAAATACTAAAGAAATGAGTCCAGATAACCCTGCTGATCCCCCAGTGCAAGTGGCACCCTTCTCCCATGTTATGCACTGTGGCTGGGTAGTATGTGGCAGCTGGGGTCCTGGTGGTGGCTTCACATTCTGAACATGGTGTTTTACCCAGGAGAGGGGGGTGGCAAAGACTTTGGGGTTAACACCAGACAGGGAAGGGTCTCAAGCCCTAGCCCTGAGGACAGAAGCCGGGGTCAGGGCCTCCAGGGAAAGGCACCTGTGTTAAGGCATGAGCAGGTTAGCTTGTGAGAGGTTGGGAGGAGAGGCTGGTAGCTCCAGGTGGAGGGCTGGTCAAACACCAAGGACTGGGGAAACACAGCAGGTGACCTAGAACTTTCTAGAATGTTCTCCCTAAGCTAGCTCTTCACAAATGGCTTCTTTGCACCCTACAGCATATTCCTTCTATACTAGGGTACCAAACCCCCACAGACATAAATGTCTCTGTATTAATGTCATCAACTCAATGGCACCTTTAGGAAGGTATCCTGGGCTTCTGTGTTCTTCCCACGGGCACATGATTGAGAATGAAGGCATCTGTGAGGCAAATATCTGCTTCTGGGCTGCGCCAAGCCCAACAACACCATGCTAACTAACTCCATGGTAGGGCTGGCTTTCCTCCCTGGGCCAACCCACCTGACCAAGAAATGGCTTCCAGGTAATGGGTGTGGCTGAAGCCATGCCTAGCACTAATGTACTGCCCCTACTATGTGGGAGGGGGGTTGGATGCTGATGTCACCACGGGGAGCTGCAGGTGGGTCTAAAGCCTGTTGCCCAGGAAGACTGCCTGTAAGTAAGGTAAGTTGCTTTTTCCCACAAGGACTAGGCAGGACAGGAAGGGAGGCCAATGGCTGCAGTATCGGCTCTGAGCCCACAAGACCACAGGGACCCAGTCTGCCTTCTGTGTGACACTCTGGTACAACTTGCATGCTAGGACTGTTCCCAGACGTAGCCCCCCTCCTGTAGATGCTCAACTGGCTTCATCATGGAGACGACAACGTTCCCTGTCACATGTCATGAGGGTGGTGCAGGCCACTGGGACAAGCTTAGGAGGCCTCGGTTGGAGGCTGCAGTTGATTAACCAATGTTAATCAGGCCAGAGATACGCGGCAGCAAGTGGACTACTCCCATGGCCCTCCTATTGAGACAGCCTACAGTAGCAGGAACAGTCAGAGAAAAGACACAGCCTGGCACACAGGCTCCAGGGTTGGCAGAAACAGGCAGGCCACAGGGAGACATCTGGTGCCTGTGTGAACTGGTGGAGGTGGTGGCTATCTGGCTGGAGCTCTGTTGAATTTGGGGCAGGGCTGGCTTGTGGACGTGCTGGGGGGATGAACCTGGGCCCAGGGACTCTGTTGCCCTTATGCCAGGGAGAGGACGTCACAAAGGGCATGGGGCAGCTGCTGGTGAGTGGAAGTGGGACCTGGTGGGGCAGCCTCTCTCAGGGAACACTAGTCACCGCCCAGGGACTCTACAAGGACCTGAGGACAAGGGAGAGAACACACAGAAGGCTGGTGAGGGGGACAGAACAACACAGTAGCTGCCTGGAAGCCCGGGCTCAGGGACAGAGATGCCACACTGCTCTCCAAGCCTCTGCTGTAAAATGGGACAAGAATATGTGCCACCACACTCAGCAGAGGCTGTGTGAGCTGTACAGTGTGTCAGGGAGTCACTGTGGGAGGCTGCAGGAGGCTGCTGGGACTGTTCAACTCTAAAGCATCAAGGCGGCTGGAGCAGCAGCAACAAGCACTGAGGAGAGGCCACCGAAGGCAGCCCGGGGGCCAGGCGCTGGACTCCATGTTGGGTCTGTTCTCCTCATGGAAGCTATGGTCAATGGCTGTACCTCTCTGAGCATGTGCTCCTTGTCTGAGAATGAGGCAAGGTTGAGGGTAAATAAGACACAGGCTGGTCAGCCTTTTAACACAAGACCATACCATCTGCTGATACGGTCGCTCCCCGTCTGCTGGCTCTAAGACGGCAGGCTTATTAGGAACCAGCTGGTAAAGAGACAAGGAGCATGAGAACAGATTGAGTCCATTCACCCTCGAGGTCCTCTATGGTCTCCAGACTGCACAGTGCCCAGGTCTCGGCAGTGACCAGGCTACCCCAAGAGCAAGCCCTAAGCTCCCATCTGCTGTTGAGGCTACATCATTTTTTACTGGACGGGGAGATCTTTGTCACACTGCAATACCCCTGACTTCAAGTCATTAGAAACAACCAACACTGCCCCAATCGACTCCAGACCTGGCAAGTGTCCCCTAGGAGGCAGGAGAAGCCCTGCCTGGAACTCAGCTTCTTCAGCTGTGGGCCGCCATCTTAGATGAATCACAGGCAAATGTCGGGGCCACCAAACAATCTGGAAGCAGTAAAAGGTCTCTGAATGCACCACGACTGAAAAGGAATTCAAAATCAGAGAGTGATGAGTGAGAGGTGTTTCCAAATCAGCTGCTGTGCTGTTCTGTCCCCTCACCAGTCTTCTGTGTGTTCTGTCCCTTGTCCCACCTGTGCCGCGTCCGACAGCATCACTGCAGCCTTGGCTCTCAACCTGTGACCATGCAGGCATTGTACTGCATATGTGTCATGCCACAACAATGTCAACACACAACAGTGTGCCTAAGATTCGAGACCACTGGATGTTGTGAACTGCAGTCTGACTGTACATACAATGCCTTCTGCCCTTCTTGAAACATAATGGCTTAGTTGTGGAAAGCAAAGGATTTGCTATCTCTTCCTACTGCCGGTCCTCAGCAAGGGAAGGATCAAATTAGCATATCTTTGCATTGTACTGAAAGTTTGGTTTTAAAATTGCTCCTGGAGCTGCTGACTCAAATTTTAAAACTGTTAAAATTTTCAAAACTTTGGCTTTTGATTAGAACAAAATTCCCAACAATTTCTGAAAGGGCCCTAAACATGCAATTGCCACTTTGTATGGAGTATTTGTGTGAAATGGAAATCTCAGCATCGACAAATATAAAATCAAAGTATTGATCAACTCTGAAAAAAATGTTGAAGATGCTCCACATCCCTAGGCGGCAGACATTCAAATTTGATGTAAAACACGAGGGCTACAAGAATGGCTCCGTTTTTAAAGTTTGTCTCGCAAATGTGAGGGTATGAGTTCAATCCCCCAAATCTATGGGAAAGCTGGGCTCAGTAGCACACACTTGTAATCCCATCCATGGTAAAATGGGAGGCAGACACAGGTTGATGGCTTTGTGGAAGGTCACTGGCCAGCTAGCCTGGCCTACTTAGTGAAGATTCAGACAAACGAAAGGTCCTGCCTCGCTCAAGCAGGAAGTACAAGGCACCTGAGGAATGTCACTCTGACCTCCAGGTGCACACATGTGCGCCCACACCCAAAACAGACAAACCCATCTACTAGTATATAACCTTGCTTCCTCTTTAATAGGTGGTTAAAAAAATTATATGTAGAGCAAAGAATTGTTTTCAAATAAATGTCTTTTGTGGTTTATTATGAGTAAATGTTTGGTTTGTATACCTATCATATACACCTAGACACCTGGGTTTGCATAAGGTTGACGTGCCTCCACCCCCATCTGCCAGGGGCCCCTGGGCAAGGAAGGGCCCGAAGACTTTCTACAGGGTTGTACTTGGGTCAAAGGCAATGCATCTTGCTTCCCTAGTACAGTGAAGAAGCCAAGTGTGCAGGGTGGAGCCTGACTAGGGGTCAGCCACAAGTGGAGGTCACCTGACAACAGCTGTAGGCTGTAGAGTACTAAGCACACTTCATTAACATAAATAAACTTCATGTAAAATAACCTTTGCATCTCTATTGTAAAAAAGGAGCAAGTTGCTGCCAAACAGAGGGTGATTATGGAAATAAATTCAACAGAAACAGGAAAACTCTGTCTGCTGACCTGAGGTAGGTGGCTTTAAGCCCAGGGCCATTTTGCTGGCTATGAACAGGAAGGCTGTTCATAGGTACAGGAGAGGCCTGAGCTAGGGGGCACTTTTTGTGGAACTGTTTGGCATGGAGCTGAGGACATGGAGGAGGACACAGTCTTAGACCACTAGCCTGTTTTGTGTCCAGAACCAAGGGCTTCATGAAAAGGTGGCCCTAAGGCAGGTGCCGGATGTGGCCAATCAGGCAGAGAGGGTAAGGAGGAAGGGATCAGCTGGGGACCTAGTTAAGAACCCATCAAAGGTCCATGGAGAGGCCATTAGAGATGGATCAGCTGAGGTGGAGGAGGCAAGGAACATGAGCCTGGGGCAGGCTCTGTGGCCAGTGGCAGGCCCATGAGAGGCCTTTCTGCCCACTGCAAGCCTCTGAGAAGAGGAGGGAGCTCAGCCTAGGCAGGGTCTGCAACAAGCTTCCCACACATGGCCGGTTGGATGGCCAAGCCAACAGGAAGCCTGAGGGTGTTGAGCCAGAGCTGCAGTAGGTGGTCTCTAGTGTCTGCTATAGAACAAGGAGCCTCAGGCTCAGAGAGATGTCACCTTCCCAAGGCCCATGTTTGTGTAGCTGTTGTAGCCCTGTTGGGGAGGGGTCCTGACACCCCTGAAGAGCTCACTGTGGCTGTGCACTGACACTGGCTGCTCTAGGCATTTGGAGGCCATTGAAGAAAGCCTAGAGGAAACCAAGGGAGAAACCAGTCAGCAAGGAGTATGCCATGTAGAGCTTCAGTCAGCTGGGGAGTCAGCAGGGCAGGGGGTCCCCCTGGAGGGAGGCCTGGGGTGAAGTGAACAGAGAAACTACATGGAGGGAAATCCATGGTGGGGCCAATAAGGCAGGTGCTCCCCAGAAGGAGCTCTGGGGTGGAGTGAGCAGACAGGATAGGTGCTCCCCCTGGAGGGAGTCTGGGGATGGCACCCATGGAAGACTGCATGAGCAGGGAGCCACTCTTCTGAGTATGGGGGTATGTTCTCCCACAGAGTCAGCCCAACACCCAGGAGGGCGGACTGGGGCCCTGTTCCAGGTAGAGCCTAGGGGGTGAGGGGCCCAACTGTCTTATCTTTTCAGTGCTCCAGGGAACTGAAGATCAAAGGCCTGGCCATTTCCTTTGATTGGGCCAAGCTCTGGGAGGGGATGTGTCATTATCCAAATTGCTTCTAGCTTCTGAACACCCCCACCCCTGCTGGAGGAATCTCTAAAGAGTGAATCTGAAACACCCTCAGAATGCGTGGGCAGCTGGGCAACTGTAAGGAGCGGGAGCGCTTCCTAGAGTGGCAGACATGCTGGCTAGAGGTGGCCTGGAGAACTCACATTCATCCAGCCAAGGCTACTTCGTGCTCAAGAGTGGGTGAGGCCAATGCCATTCAGTGCAGGTGACTTGGTCCTGTCTTGGGGCTTTTGGCAAGGGTGAGGTGTCCCTGGAGCTGGTACTCATCTCACAGGGTGCCTCAGGACACCTCGCCCTTCCCTACTCCCTAGAAGAAATTGCTTTAATTTTATTTACAAGGGTGGCACATCCAAGAAGCCACGGGGAAGATGATACTTCACTGGGGAAGGCTAGCAAGCTGAGGAGGGTATGTTCAATATTAATACCGCCACCTCGGCATGGAATCTGGTCTTCTTGGTAACCGGAGGCTGTTCACATGGCTCCCTTGAGGGACGCCTTCCACAAACTTGGATGTGAACTAATTAAGTTTGCACAGCTAATCAGAACGGGCTGCCTTGGAGACTTGGAATGCAGAGAACCAGAGACAGGCCATGGTAAACTATGGAGTGGCTGTTCTTTATCTCAGCCAGTCCTCCTGCCCATAGGCTAGTTAGCACACTGCCCACCTGGCTGGCAGCCCTGGCTTCTCCTTCTTCCTGTTGGGTGCAGAGCCCTGTGTTCCTGCATATGGAGGCTCTGTGAACTCTATAGACAAGGACTGGTGCCCTGAGATGCTGCCAAGGTCCAGTGTGACAAGTCCCATTGTAGTCAGAGTGGTACAAGTGGACAGTGCCTCCTCCTGTGCCATTCGAAGGTGGCATTGGCTTGGGCTGGGAAACCAGCTTGTGTACCCTCTAAGATAAGCTCTTGGAGGAATGCAAGGGGAAGCCGTGCTAGACACTCGGGGACTATAGCTGAGACCTGAGAGCCAGGTGTTCAGGGTGGGAGAACAGAAAGCTGAGCCCAGGTACATGGTGGGAGCCAGGTACAAAGGGAGCAAGGGAAGATAACAGAGTCTGGGTGTATGCTAGGAAACAGGAACCCAGAAGGGGAGGGAAGATGCCTAGGGCACGCCAGAGCCAGGCACCCAGGGCAGGATGGTGGATATCAAGGTGTAAGCTGGGAGCCAGGCACTTGAGCTCAGAAGCAGCAGGTCCCTAGGTCTCCCAAAACAAGGATGAGCAGTGAGTGGGTCAGCCCTCTTGGGGCCTGCACTCAGAATGTTAAGTGATTCTTTTCCTTTTAAAATTATTTGTGTGTGTGTCTATATGTGCATAACTGTGGGAAGGCAGGATGGCCTTTCTGTTTTGCTTGTGAGGTTTTTGTTGGTTTGTTGTTTGCTTGCTTGTTTGAGGCAGGGTGTGGAAGGAGTTAGTAAAATACAGTTTAGATTAGCATCTAGCACCTCACTGTGTAGCCCTGGCTGTCCTGGAACTCACTCTGTAGACCAGGTTGGCCTCGAACTCACAGAGATCTGCCTATCTCTGCCTCCCAAGTGCTGGGATTACAAGCTAGTGCCACTACGCCTGGCAATTCTTGCCTTTTTGAATCTGGGTTTCATACAGCTTAGAGGGGCCTTGAGCTGACCCTCCTGCTTCCAACTTCCAAGTGCTGGGATGGTAGGCCCATGCTATCATACCTGGCTACTTTAGAACTTTTCCAAGTATTCACTGCTGGCTGAGTCTATACTTTGCTCAACAACCAACAGAGGTGAGCGGGAGAAGGGGTGAGGAGAATGGGACACCATGTTGTGGAAAGTAGTTGGATTTACTGCATGGGATAACAGGAATCCTCTGAGGACCCTTTGTGAGGGAGCACCACAAGAGTCCTCTAGTGAGGAGGGAAAGCGGCAGGTAAGGAGAGACTGGACAGACAGTTCAGCTGGGAATGGCTGGAGCTACAGAGTGAGGGCATGCTGAAAGATGGTGGGAGCCCCGTGGCCAGACCTTGCAGAATCGGCACCATATTGTATACCATGCATGTGTGGTCCAGCTAAATGCAACCTTACTCCTGTCTCCTCCTTGGCCTCCATTCACCATACAGAGCTGAAGCTGTGGGGGAGAGGGAGCTTCTTCAGCAGCGTGGTCTTCACCAGGTCCCACTGCCCATGTCGCCTGTGCTCCAGGCTACGGAGTGGAGCAGTGGAGCACTTGGTGGCTCAGCAGTGAGAGGAGTGGGGCTGGGGTTAAAGTTCACCACAACAGGTGAAGCTTGGGAGTCTCAGTGAACCAGGGTGGGAAGGGGAGACAAAGACAGGGCTGTCCACAGCAATGTCCTGAAGGACCTCTTCTGGCAGACTTTCATGGCCAGGCTATGAGCCAGGGACACATGATGCTGCTGGCCCCAGGATGAGGCTCTTAGAATCCCCTGGGACTGATGGAAGGTAGAGGAGTAGTAGAGGGCCCAGAGTCACAGAGGTCAGTAGATTCCCACCTAGAACAGGGAGTGGGCACGGGAGGAAAAAGCCAGCAGCCGGGATCTGTGTTCCTGGGAGCCCCTGGGGGAACCCTGGGAGCCTGTCCACTTGTCCTTCAGCAGAGAGTGAAGTGGACAGCTGGTCTCCCATGGTGGTACTCACTGAATAGGGCTGAGGTTAGGTGACATAGTTGAAGACTGTCACAGCCCATGCCACCGCACCATGATCATCTCAGAAATGTCCTGACAGGAATTCTATCAGCAGGCCATGTTTGTATTCTAGACACCTCAGCCAGTCCAAGCTTCCCAAAGTCAGGCAAAGAAAGGGCCACAAGCCCATTGTTTCTCTCCTTAGACCAAGGTTTCTGTGAGACTGTAAGACGGGCTGTGAGGGAAGGGGAAGTGAAGGGCAGTCTCTCTTCAAAGGGACCGGGTAGGGCGGGCATGCCAGGCTATCAGCTCTGGACGTTAACTGAAGCTGGGCTTGTTTGAATGACTTATTAAAAATAGATTACAAAGCATTTAAGAGTCTCTGCCCAGATCAGAATCACACAATTAAAGCATCGTCCTTGCTCTCCTCTCCCCCACCTCCTGTAATAAGGAACGACACTAGGCTCCAACAAACTCTCCATCCCATCCTTCCTGCTTCTGGCACGGTAGGAGGGAAGCTGTGAACTCGGATGTCATCCTTCTGAGTTCTATCACTGCTATTTCCTGGGCCTTGGGTGGAGCATGTCATACAGCTCATACCAAAGTGTGCCCAGGCACCTCTTACACATGGCTGTAACTGATGCCACAGCATTCCCAAGGGAGTGGACAGTTTGCCCAAGGTCACATGGATGCAGGGTGGGGACCCAAATGCCACTGTCTGGCAGCCTGAATTGGAGCTTCTGAATTAGTGGGGTTCCATCTCATAAGCACAACTCACTCCCCCAAGCTCCTGAGCTCAGAGGACACCATGGGCTTTACTGGGCTCTGGGACCTTCCAGCACTATGCCACCCTATGACTTCTGAACCGGACCCTGGGATCCACTAGGAACACAGTAAGAACACGGCCAGGATGGAAGGATGTGGCAACAGGGCTGCTGGTACCCCAACACTGTGGCCCTTTTCTTCAGTACTCCCTATTGCACTGACGCCCTGTCTGGAGTCAGCACAGCACACAATGTGGAGGGCCATGATCTCTCAGAGCCCACGCGCTTCGCCAGTTTCAGCACTGCTGAATGCTGAAGTAGCCAGAGGCTGGGACTCAGTGATGGTCACAGAAGAAAATCCACAAGGATGGAAGAAAGCAGAAACCATGGCTCCATGCAAACACGAGTACCAGCTGGGAGGGTCCTGGAAGGTCACATGTGCACACATGCCATACTAAGCCCCAAATCCTCTAGCCTGCATACCCCTTCCCCAGTATGCGCTACATCATCAGATCCACACAGGTCTCTCAGGGGCCATGCTTTCTGCTCATACCCTCCAGAGCTTCAAAGCCGGATGCCAAGTCACTGCTCACCTGACAAAGAGCTGAGCCCAGGTGGCCTTCCTCAGGCCACCCAAGGCTCTCATGCTCTTGACATGAAGTGTGTGGCAGACAAAGCCACTCATGGTCAGAACCATTTGGAGCGTGTCCAGGCCTCTGCCTTGGGTCACCGTGGCCCGCCTAGGGCAGGGCCACCACAAGGAAGGACTGGCTTCTCTGTGCATGGCAGCATTCTTCCTAGGAGCCAGGGACTGACACAGAGGTGCTGCCTCAGCAGGGCAGGGCTGTGGTTTCTCCCAGCTATGTCCAGAAAGGCTTCCAGCAGTGCTGAATGCCAGGCTGGCAAGAGCACAGCTGACGAGCACTTTCCACGGCTCTGAGGAGGGAGAGGAAGGCAGGTCTCACACTGTAGTGTCTCTCTCCACAGTCTGTGACTGGGAGCCAGCCAGCACTCTGTGGGCACTGCCCACGCCTTCTGAGGTGGCAACCGTGGGTGGGTGACACGGAAACTGAATGCAGTCATCTGTTTCAAGTGTCTTCTCCTACAGCTGAGTGGCTCCCTGCCTGACTACCAGGCTCACCAAGGCCCAAACAGCTGTGGCCACTAGGCTGGCAGCGTGGCTCCCAGAAAATCTGCTGTTGTATAGTGATTCAAACCCCAGAACACTTGGTATTTGGAACAGCAATCTCCCAAAAGACCAAATTCTACACAGTACCCCTTGGCCTGCCAAATACTGAGTTTGGCAACTCTCTGGGCACTTAGCATGGTGACTTCACTTGCCCCCACTGACCTGCATGATGACCCCCAGCCCTCGACACCCTACACAGTGACCCTGAAATACCTGATGCAGCCCACGGAAAACCCTCAGGTACACCAGATACCCCATACAGTGCTGCTGGCACACCAGATAGTGAGCAGGGTGGCCCCTCAGCACATGTGATATTCTGCATACTGACTCTGTGGCACACTAGATACCTGCACAGCTGAGCCCCAACTTGTGAGAATGAAGCAGAGTGGCCCCTCAGCACATATGATATTCCATACAGAGTGCCCACCCCAGCATTCCTGATACCCCACACCCCACAGTGACCCCACCAGCTTCCTGGACCCTGCACAGGGAAGCCCCTGGGAATACCCAGGAGTCACCACCGTGAATCAATGGCATTCAGACCAGCAAGGGAGACTACTGTTGCTGACCTGTGGCCACATGTAGAAAAGTCCCTGACATAATGACCTCAAGTGCTGCACTGCACTGCAGCTTGGTTTGTGTGACTTCACATGTCACACGATCCTACGATCCTACAGGCAGACCAGTCCCTGACAGCAGCAGCTGAGTGAGAGCAGGCCGGTGTCCCCTTGGCATATGTTTCTGGCTCTTCACCAATCACTTCTTGTCTCAAATTCCCTTGTTTCCAGGGAGTTCCCAGACCATGAATGGACACCTCCAGGGTAAGCCTGTGCCACAGAGGACACAGAGCTATCCCTCCCCCTGGATCTCATCATCACCGGGACTTTAACAAAACAGTGGAACACAAGTTGAGACTAAACGCAATTGGGTTGTAACCTGGGTGTGCCATTAATCTCCCAGGCATCGATGGGTAATTTAATTACGATGAGACTTAATGAGTTACAATCATCAATTAGCACCATCACTGCTCACAGTTGCTGAGGGGAGCCGAGAGCCCATGGTCCTGCCTGGCGATTTCAAGGGCTGAAGTCCTGCTCTTGCCTTGGCCTCTGCATGGCTGGGCTGCCAGTCTCTATTTGTGCAGGGCAGGATACCTGCAGGCCCAGGCTGATAACCACAACGAGCTGGAGAAAGTTCAAAACTGAGCTGCTAAGAGGAAGCAGTGGGGCTGGCACTTACTTCCTTCTCACTCCATACTTGGCCTGTGAAGTGTTAGAGACCCAGCCTGGTGAACAGGCCTGACCTTGGAATGACAGAGTGTGGTGGCCCTTACAAACCATACCACAGCACAAAACTCTGAGCAGGGAGGTCTGTGCAGGCTGCAGTTGACTGTCACCAACACCTAGCCCAGGTGATGCCTGGTAAGCACCTGGATCTTGTGACCCTGAGAGAGCCACATGGCTCAGCCCTCACATACAGCACAGGGCGCAGGTTCTGGCTTCAGAGTCTGGTGCCTACCTGGACACCCATCTCCAGTTAGGAGAGGGCCACAATCCATTGGCAAAGAGTTTGGAACCCCCAGTAGACAGCAGCTGCTGGGGTGTGTGTGTGGGGGGTGACCTGGAGGGGGATGGGCTCAAGGAGAGAGGGGAGGGGATAGATGTGCTTAGAGACCGAGGGGATGAAGAGATCATGAGGAGGAGGGGTGGGGTAAGGATTCAGACATAAACCCAAACAGCACTTTTGATCAGGGGTGAGGGAAGAGCCAATACGGAGCACAGCAGTTTGAGCTCCCCAGGCCCAGCAAGGAGGCTGATACCATTTCTCTGGGACTCCCAGCTTGCCTGACTTTCCAGGAGTTATTCATGACAGCAAGGAGGATTGTAGGCAGGATGGTTCTGCCACTGAGCCACATCCAGGGTTCAAACTTTTACTTTGGTAGGGAGACTTGCTGTTGAGAATCCTTCACAGGCTCCATTCAGCACCTTCTACCACAGGCTCTGTGGCATGAGCAGTCCCTGACCATCAAACTCCAAGTCCAAAGTCAAAACATGGGTCTTCTACCGACTAGCATTTGTATCTTGGCTGGAATTCTTTAAACTTTCTTATATTATTGAATCAGCTACTAACTATGGAGGTTTGTGCTAAGTGAAAACCTGACGCAGTCTAGAATCACCAGGGAGCTGGAACTAAAGGGCATGTTTGTTGGGTCATTTTGATTGCCCGGAGGTGGGAAGGTCTACCCACCATGGGCAGCACCATCCCCTGGCTGAGATCCTGGACTGCACACGTGTAGAAAGGGCTGAGCAGAAGCGGTGCTCACCTCTCTCTGCTTCCTGGTGTGTGGATCCACTGAGACTTCCCCACCAGCGTATGTACCCTTGAACTGTGAGCTGGAAGAAACCTATTCCCAACCTTAAGTTGCATTTGTTAAAGGTATTTTACCATAGCAACAGAAAGGAAACTTAGACACAAACATGCCATTATTTGTATAGGAAAGGCAGGGAACTCGTTTCTTTGCACTTTTGTTTGGAGACAGGATCTTGCTGTGTGTGTGTGTGTGTTGTGTGTGTTGCTCTGTGTGTGTGTGTGTGTGTGTTGTGTGTGTGCGTGCGTGCGTGCGTGCGTGCGTGCGTGTGTGTGTGTGTGTGTGTGTGTGTGTGTGTGTGTGTGTGTGTACGCAGGCTGGCCTCGACACCATGCTTGGCTATTCACTGTTTTGACAGGGGCTAAATAGGAGGACAGAGCACTCGGAGACTGAAGCCAGAGGAGCAAGACTCTGAGGTCAGCCTGGGGCGGGTATGAGACCCTGTCTCAAACCAAAAGTGAAGGCGGCAGCACAGCACAGCACAGAGCAGCTGGGTTGCCAGCCTCTTCCAGAGGTACCATGATATAGCGGTGGAGCTATCTGTCTCCTGTGTCCTCACTCAGGCCACCGAAGAGCTCAGGCTCCCAAGGTCCCTGTGCTATGAACCCGGATGTCCTTTAGCAGTTCTTTGGATTTCTGGAAGGACTCTAGTGGTCTGGGAGCCACCCAGGACCAGAGAGGGCAGCTTTAAGCTAGCTGTCCTTCTGGAAGGGTCTTCAAGGAAGGAAGGAAGGAAGGCTCCAGCTGATATCTTCAGTGTCCCTGCTCGGTATGGGAACACAGCCCCTGTTCTGCCCCAGGATAGTGATTCAGAGGCCTCTGCTGGCCTTTAGAACTAATGAAGTTACAACCCTGGAGGCACAGATCTGCAAAACTTCAGGGGAAGCCCCGAAGCCCAACAGGGGAGACATGTTAGGGAGAGCCCACTAGGACCCCTTGCTGGTGGATAAGTGTTTAGCTTGGAGCTAGGGGAGCCTGGGTGGCCCAGGTGGTGGGGTTGACCCTGGGGTCTGGTCCTCTGAACATCCACAGGAGCGTGGCACCTGACTGACAGTCAAGAGCATCAGTGGTGTGATGGAGGGGAGAACAGAACCCCGGGCTTGGTGCTCACACAGAGGCTGGGGAAGTAAAGGCTCAGAGAGCTGGGAGCTCAGGGTGGCTGCCATAGCACAAAAATGGTAACACAGGGGCCACTGTGGGTGTGTACTGGAGAAGGCCACACACACAGAGACAATGGCACCACCACATGATGAAGGTCAGGCTACTAAACAGCACGTATAGAATGCTGTCCTGACTGAGATGCGGGAGGAGGACATGGAAGCCTTGGACCAGGAGGAACTCAGGGGCAGGGTGCAGAGGAGGGGCCGAGCGTGTCTCTGTTAGGAAATAAGAAGCGCTGAGTTGCTCACACAGACTAGTGTCACCTTCATAAGTGGCCTGGGAAGTGACCCAGGAAGGAGAAACATCTGGTAGGATGACATTTGGTCGATGTTCAGTTGGGCCCTCATGCCTGGCCCTGAGAGCACTAGACAATAAGTAGTAAGGGGGGGAGGCAGGGTAGGGGTGTAGTGCGGCCACTGAGGGAAAGCCCCAGCAGACCACAGTCATCAGCCTCCAGTGATCCAGGTTGTGTCCTGTCAGGCTGAGGCCCTACCTTTGTCTGGCTCAGACTGGCAAGCAGTTCCTGCCACTTTGGGTCCCTTTTCATCCACCACCACCACCAAGGGCCAGTTGACCAAAGAGAAATGTCCCTCCGCCTGCCAGGGGACCATCCTCCCAGCAGTAGGCCAAGAAATGTCACTGAGAACTGGTCAGAGAAGGAAGGCAGACTGTGCAAGTCCCACGGCAGGTCTGACTCTATCCTCTGGGGCTGCTTGCTGATGAACTGCCCTTCAGAACCTTCCAGCAAATGTGCAGAGAGGAAAAGAAAAGGTGGGAAGAGGACAGACATGCTAGGGAGGAGGGCGTGGGCTAGTGGGCAGTGCAGCCAGGTGCCCAAGTGAAGAGAAGGGCATTTTAGGAAAGGCCCGGCCGGGGTCATGATATGACCCCATCTAACTACAATCACTGTGTCATCTACCATGCAGTTCTTATACACAGGAGTGTCTGTCTGTGATAGACACCGAGAGCTATGAATGGGCACACACGCAGTGGCTCAGGACTGGTCTGTGACCCCTGAAATTCTCACACCAATTCCTTCCCTCCAACATGACGACGGTGTTTGGGAACAGATCTTTTAGGGAGGTAATAAGGGCTCTGTGGTCACAGGTGGGACAGCATCTAACAGGGACTGGTGGCTTTACAAGAGGGCCAGGGGAAGGCACTTACGGGTGCTTGCTACAGCTCCCATCTTTGGGCAACCCTTTCTCACTCAGTGCAGTCTCTGAGGAAACAGCTCCCAGCGCTGGACTACATGAGCTACATGGGGCACTTGAGAGCAGACCCTCTGGTGTCTATGGGGCCTGCAGAGACTGTATCATGAGCAGTGGATGATACCCCCAGAAGAGGCCTTACCAAGAAAAATGGACCCAGCAAAACCTAACCAAACTGGCTAGTGATCACCTTTCAAATCTCATGAGCAATAACTAACCATGAGGATCCAGGCTGGTAAGTTTGGAGTTATCATGTTATGTAGCAACAGATCACTAAAATAGAGGCTGGAAGAGCCAAGTGGGCCTTTTGTTTCCATTTTGGTTTTTTTGAGACAGGGTTTCTCTGTGTAGCCCTGACTGTCCTGGAACTTGCTCTGTAGACTTGTCTATCTGCCTCTGTCTCCCGAGTGCTGGGACTATTGGCATGTGCCACCACTGCCTGTCTTTTGTTTGGTTGAGGCAGGGGCCTCATGGGCCTGGAACTTTACCACGTGTGCTGGGCTGGCAGTCCAGTGAGCCCCAAGGGGACCGCCTTTGCCTGGGATGACAAGGGTTCTTTACCATGCCTGCCTTTTTAAAAAAAACATGGTTTCTGGGATCCTTCTCCCCACCCCTGAGAACTTGACTGGCTAAGCTATCTCCCCAGCCCTGAGGTAGCTCTTTCTATGCAGTCCAGGCTGGCCTTGAACTTGAGATTCCCCTGCCTCAGGCTACTGAGTGCTGGGTGGCACAGGCCCGGCTCCAACCGTGTAAGACCCTTTAAACATGAAGAACAGTATTTGGAATGAAAACACCACTGAGTGAGATTAATAGCAGATCGGCCCCTCCAGACAGAAAGGTCATCAATAACAAAGATCACATCAGAAACATGGGAAGCAGAGCCTAGGAGCTAGATGGGAAAGAACGATGATTCAATGGCAATATGCGGGTGCCAAGCAACCAGAACTGCGTAAACCTGAAGCAAATGCTGCAAGAGTTAAGAGGGGAGTAGAAAACATGTGGGTTCCCCCATTTCTTCTTATTACTCTTTGGTACTGCCAGAATGGAACCCAGGGCTGCACACATGCTTGGCGAGCTCTTTATCACGAGCCACGTCTATCCCCAACTCCCTGCTGGTAGAGTCTACTTAGGTGCCGCGCCCTCAAGAGCCAGATCCTCAGCCCCTCTCTAGAGAATTTTAGGCAAGTGTTCTACCACTGAATCACACTCCACTTACTTTTTAAAAGTTTGGTTATTGATTTATTTACTGGGCTGGTACCAGCTCCACAGTGCACGTGTGGAGGTCAGAGGGCAACAATGAGAAGCCAGTTCTTCCTACCTGCCTGGGGATGGAAATCAGTTCGTCAAACTTGGAGGCAAACACCTCTATCTGCTGAGCCGTCTCGCCAGCCTCTTACTTTTTATTTTGGAACAGAGACTAAGTTCCCCAGATAGGCACTGAACTCATTCTGTAGCTGAAGATATCAACCAGATATCCCCCTGACTCAGCCTCCCAAGTAGCTATAATTGCAGGCCTCTGCCACCACATTTGGCTTAAAAAGTCTTTGAAATTTGCTCAATTATAAATGCACGAACCCAAGGAGCTGGACTAACAATAGACAAGATAAACACAAAGAAACCATAAAGCCAGCTGTGGGAAGAACCAGTGTGTGTGCAAGGACCGGGGGTGAGGTTGTGAGCAGATTTCTCATCAGAGTACACATGAGTCAGAAAATGAGGGGGGGAAAAAGCCAAGAAGCTAAAAGAAGACAAGACCGTCAACACGGATTTCAGCTCCAGTCAAAGTGAAGACAAATAAATGCATTTTGGACAAAGGGAGGGGAGGGGCTGCCAGCAGACACACCTACGAGCAACAGTTAGGAGAAGGTCTTCCCACAGACCGGCAGAGATCAGCCCAGGGAGGTGCCGGACTGTCAGCATGTGAGCACACTTGAAAGGTGTTTGTGAAGCATTTAAATGTAGAAGATTAAAAAAAAAGAAGAAAAGAGAGATTTAAAAGATAATAGGTTCTCTAAGGTACACTAATAATATGGAGGCATGACAGAAGTTACACATAAGTGAGAAGACTGGAGAGCCGGGTGGCTGCTGCTTGCTATCTATCTGCTAAGTGCTGCGGTGCTATTTATAGGAGCCGGGCTGTTAATTTGCATACTGTGAGTCCAGGCTCTGCAAACCATCAGCGCAGGGCCACTTCTGGCCCACAGGTCACCTCTGTACAAAAGTTCTACCTGGGGTTGGGGAGATGGCTTAGAGGTTAAGAGAGCTTGGCTGCTCTCTCAGAGGGCCGGTTCGGTTCCCAGCACCTATGTGAGTTGGCCCACAAGGCCTGTAACTCGAGCTCAGAGGGAGCTCACACCCTCTTCTGGCTTTGGTGGACACAGACCCTCATGCTCCCTCATGTGCACAACCATGTGGTGACCAGAGGAAACCTCAGATGTCTTTCCTCAGGAGCCATCCACTTTGTTTCTTGAGACCAGGTTTCTTACTGGGACCTGGGGCTCTCTCATTAGACTAGGCTAATCAATGAATCCCAGGGACCTGCCTGTCTCTGCCTCATTCTTTGTCCACCTGTGCAATTTCAGCCAAGCTCACTGGCTTCCCCATCCTGTGCCACTGGCTGAGGGCCAGCTCCAGGCAGACCTGCTTCTCACATGGACCTAATGACCCCTGCTGGGTAGCTGCTCTTCAACAGCCACCCCACCCTGAGAATGAGTGTGTCCGATGCTGGGGTCTCAGGGGCACTAGGCAACCAACAGAACGACTTTCTCCTCACTGCTGAGATCCCAGAGCCTGGTAATTTCAGCCAACTCAACTGAAGGAATGAGGCAGGTTTTAAAGTCAGCATGCGTTCTTAACAACTCCATTTGAAATTCAGGGGACCCAAAAAGGCAAATTCAAATTAAAGTGTCTATCTAGATCTCTTTGTTATCTCAGTAGACAGGAAGCCTCCAGAAACCAGCCTCTGCCAACAGGAGCCTGTGAATGGGCCTGATTGCCTGTCAGCGGGGAAAGAGGGAGGGCGAGAGGGGTGTGCTGCCTCCTCCACCCAGCTCTCTCTGCTCCTTCCAGGGCCTGTTGAGACAGCTGCCCGTCACCCACTTTCTGTCTGAACTGCCCCCACACAGGGTCTGGAGGGCCCTTCTTCCTGCCCACACACAGGAAGGCCAGGCTGCATGTGGTACAGGGTGGAGCAGTAAGGCAGCCACGTTACCCCAGAGATGTCTGCACAAAGCTGCAAGCTCTGAGAAAGAACAAACCTGCATGGTAGCCTCTCCTCAGACGGTGCCCCTTCTAGTAGCGGCCCCTTTAGGAGGGCCAGGATGAGAGTTGTGGCTAACACAGGGCTTTGTACCTGGGATGGCATTCAACTGGCTGGGACCCCATCTTCGATTCCAGCTTCAGCACCACAGGAGGGAACAGCTCCCAATGCAGGTGTGCTCTAATTGCAGGCCCCAGTCCACACAACCCATATCTAGATAGAGGTCTGTGGCTCCTCCAGCATTCCTTTCCCAGCTTTTCCAAAGCTCCCTCTCTGGACTCCACGATGCCCTACAGCAGTGACCTCAGCCTATGGGTTGCGACCCTTTTGGGGGTCAAATGACCCTTTCACAGAGGTCGCCTAAGACCATCGGGAAACACAGATATTTATATTATGATTCATAACAGTAGCAAAATTGCATTTATACAGCAGCAATGAAAATAATTTTATGTTTGGGGGTCACCACAATACAAGGAACTGTATTAAAGGGTCTCAGCATTAGGAAGGTTGAGAACCACTGGCCTACTCCTGTGAGTGATCAGACAGCCCCCCACCCCATACTGTCTGCAAAATAAACAGGAGAGAGCAGATGAGCTCTCTGCGCACACGCAGGGTCTCCATGATCCTATGACTGCAGAGAGGGTGGGAGGAAGGTAGAGAGACGGCAGTAAAATCTGACGTGTACGGATGGCAGCTTCCATGACACCTGGGCTAAAAGGGAGACCCTCTCTAGAGTGGAGCCCCATCAGTGTTGCAGCCCACTATGTCCTGGCTACTGCCAGTGTCCAAGGCTCTGTCCCCCTCACCCCGTCAGATCTAAAGCAGAACCTTCCCAGCTTTGGGTGGCACTCCCCCAATGATGCAGAGCCCCGACTCTGCTCTAACCCTGGCCACTTAGGATGCTCTTTTAGAGCAGGTGACATTTGAGGAAGATCTATGTTGACCTGGCGGAAGCAGGAATGCATGACTAGTATGTGAGCCAGGAACAGGCAGTGCTGTGGGAGACCTGCCATGCTGGGTGCATGCTGGCATGGTGGCCGGGTGGGCAGTTCTATTCTGCCACCATTGCCACTTCCACAGCAGCACCAATTATAGTCGGTAGCTAAAGAAGGCCATGTGTCCCCTGGAGCTTGCTCTCTAGGCTGTTGGCTGCCCCACTGGGGACGAGCCCCAGGTTCTGTTGCTTATTGACCCCAGTATTCCTCAGTCAGCCCCCCACTCTGGTTGTACAGGAAGTTGGCTGTGAGGACAGAACAACTGAGGCTAGCTAGGGTGCGCCACAGCAGGGGTGGGAGTCACAGCAGCGGATGGGGGGAAGGGTAGATCACTGCGGGAGCCACATAGATGGAGGGAGGAGGCAGACCACAGTGGTAGCCAAGGCGAGGTGGAGGATAAGGGCTTGGCTGTGAGATCCTGAGTCAGAGGCAGGGCCCTCAAGCTGGCTCTCCTGTGTGCACAACACTTGAGGGCCTCTAACAAATCAAGAGGCCCCTTAGGTGCCTGTAACCTGACCTTCTAAGCCCACACCAGGAAGTTGAGGGTGGTTGCACTGTCCCTTTCTCAGGCCTTCTGTTCTCTGCCTACCTTCCACAGCCTTTGTCCCTACTATGCTAGGAGGAAGATGGACACTAGGGCTTTCCAGTTCACACCCACAGGGTGAGCACCAGGTGGAGGCTAGGCAAGTGTAGGCTGCAGGTATCTAGGGGCTGCATACATGTTGAGTCAGGAAGTGGAGGCTGTGGGCAGACCTGATGACCAGCTGCCCTGATACGGGATGTGGGTAGATGTGGTGACATGTTGCCCTGATTCCTGCTTCCTGAGTTGTCCCAAAGGACATGTCTATCACTACCTGTTTTCCCCCACTTTGTTTCTCTCACTTGTCCCATGGCCCGACCTCCAACACTCAGATTCCTTCTACTAATGACAAAGAGCTGAGGGGAGGGCAATCATTCAGATCCTGCCTGCCAGGGTAGACATGCTATCCCTAGGTATGTAATAGCAGAGAAATGGTCACAGAGGGCTCCAGGCCAAGGCGATGCTATCCCTAAGAGCTGGAGCTTCTCTCCATCTCTACCTGTCCTGTGGCACTCTTCTCCCAATGGACTAGGAGCAGCTCAGAGGCTGAGGGTTCTTTAGGGCACTGGTGGGTGATGTAGGGCCAAGACAGCAAGACTTTCAGAGCTTCCTCTGTGAGCAACCATCCCTCCCCAGGAACCTGAAGCACCATGCCTGGTCTGTGTGAGATGGACATAGGGAGCATAGCGGGCAGACAGGCAAATTTGCTCTGTGTGTTTACAGGGCTGCTGCAAAAGGCAAAGACAGGACAGCTATGAAGGTCACATCTACACTACAGTGGAAATGCGAAAACTTCATTGGGGAGCGATAAACCCTGAGCAAATCTCACCCAGTGCCCACATACCCCAGCTGGACATAGCCCCTCGCCTAGCCAGTCTACACCTCTTTGGCAGGAGCCGTGGCCACTGATGCCCAGCCTTGTCTCATCATGGAGCAGTGAGCATGGTGTTGGTGAGAATTGTAGTTGTTCGAGTAAACTGGCACTGAGGGGCTGCACCACACAGGACCTGTAAACAGGTGCATGCACACTCTGCTCCAAAACCTTTGAGGGCAGCAGGTAGTGAGTAGAGCCATGGGAAGTGTGGAATAAAGAAAGCCTGAGGCTCAGCCTCTGGCCCTGTTACTGCCTGGCACCCAATACCCAGCGAGTATTTGCTAACCAAGTGTTTACCACTGATGGGCTGTCAGAGGCTGGAGAGCAAGCAAGGCCTGCACATGGAGAGTCTTTTTCTCCTTCCAGCTCAGCATCACCCTAGGACTTTCGGGAGTGGCGTCAGTCTGAATGTGAAATGCCCCCCACAAGCTTGTTTGTTTGAACACCTGGTCTCCAGCTTGTGGCACTATCTTGGGAGGTTGTGGAGCATTTAAGAGCTGGGGTAGTTGTAGGATACTACCACTGAGTCACACCCCCAGTCCCTCACTGGAAGATTCTAGGTAGGTGCTCTACCACTAAGTCACACCCCCAGCCCCTCACTGGGGGATTCTAGGCAGGTGCTCTACCACTGAGCCACACCCCAGCCCCTCACTGGGGGATTCTAGGCAGGTGCTCTACCACTGAGCCACACCCCCAGCCCCTCACTGGGGGATTCTAGGCAGGTGATCTACCACTGAGCCACACCCCAACCCCTCACTGGGGGATTCTAGGCAGGTGATCTACCACTGATCCACACCCCACTCCTCACTGGGGGATTCTAGGCAGGTGATCTACCACTGAGCCACACCCCAGCCCCTCACTGGGGGATTCTAGGCAGATTTTCTACCATTGAGCCACACAGCTAGCCCCTCACTGGGGGATTCTAGGCAGGTGCTCTACCACTGAACCACATCCCAGCCCCTCACTGGGGGATTGTAGGCAGGTGCTCTACCACTGAGCCACACCCCAGCCCCTCACTTGGGAATTATAGGCAGGTGGTCTACCACTGGGCCACATCTTGAAGGCTATACCTGATTCCAGCTTCAGCCTGAGTTCTCTGCTTCCCTGATCCAGCAAGATGTGGGGAGACACCATCTCACACTCTTGCCACTATGGATGGAGTCACCCCAGCCAGCATCATGCCTTCTCTACCATGAAAAACTGTCACTTGAAGCTGTGAGCTCAAGTAAATCTTTCTGCCCGAGCTCAAGTAAATCTTTCTGCCCTAAACTGCTTCTTTTAGGTGTTCTGTACAACAATGAGAAAAAGTAACTAACACAGCCTCTATGCACTTTGTTGACAAAGCTTTGGGGCTTTCAGAGTCCACTGGGTACTGGTGGATCCTGACTATCAGAGGGAGGACAGTAGAAGAATCCAGGAAGGCACTCCTCAAACACTGACACTGAGCATATGGCACGCGGCTCTGAAGCGCATGCACAGAAGCAGACTTTCTGACCCTGCTCTTCTGACTTCTCAGAAGCAGGTGCCATATGGGAAACACCAGTGGACCAGAAAGAGGCTAAGTGTGTGTGTGTGTGTGTGTGTGTGTGTGTGTGTGTGTGTGTGTGTGCCTGACAGTGAGTATGTCAGCAACCACAGCAGATGAGGGTATCCCCAAGGCCATTCCTGCTTTGCAAGGAGGCCGTACCTCAGCTGCACAGCTGGCAGACTTTGGTGTGCAGATGTGGAAGGGGGTGTGCTCTGGATGGGGTGATAGAAGTCAGAGGCTGACAAACTGTGAACTCTGTATCAACTGAACTGCCAGTGACTTTGACATTATTAAACTGTCAACAACACATTTAAAACGTTTTGTAGTGGAGTCCATTCATGATGCATCAAAACCGGACATGGAAGATGTCCTTCAGTAGGCAAACAGACACACTTGTGGTACATACCAATAGCAGCAATGGAAAGAAATCAGTAGGCCAGGTGTGGTGACCCATATCTGTAAACACCGCACCCAGAAGGGAAAAAAGAAGCCAAGAGAGGAAGCTTGAGGCCAGCCAGAGCTACACAGTGATATTCTATCTCAAAAAACTGAAGGCTGGACGTAGAACTCAGTGGCAGAGCACCTGGCTAGAATGTCCCAGTGAGGGGTTGGAGATGTGGCTCAGTGGTAGAGCACCTGCCTAGAATACCCCAGTGAGGGGCTGGGGTGTGGCTCAGTGGTAGAGCACCTGCCTAGAATCCCCCAGTGAGGGGCTGGGGGTGTGGTTCAGTGGTAGAGCACCTGCCTAGAATCCCCCAGTGAGGGGCTGGGGTGTGGCTCAGTGGTAGATCACCTGCCTAGAATCCCCCAGTGAGGGGCTGGGGGTGTGGTTCAGTGGTAGAACACCTGCCTAGAATCCCCCAGTGAGGAGCTGGGGGTGTGGTTCAGTGGTAGAACACCTGCCTAGAATCCCCCAGTGAGGGGCTGGGGTGTAGCTCAGTGGTAGAGCACCTGCCTAGAATCCCCCAGTGAGGAGCTGGGGGTGTGGTTCAGTGGTAGAGCACCTGCCTAGAATCCCCCAGTGAGGGGCTGGGGTGTGGCTCAGTGGTAGAGCACCTGCCTAGAATCCCCCAGTGAGGGGCTGGGGGTGTGGTTCAGGGGTAGAGTGTTTGGCTTAACATGAACAAAACCCTTGGCTGTCATCTCTAGTCCTGCAAAGAAAAAAACAAATGAGCAACCAAGCAGGAAAGGCCCAGAAGAATCTCAAGTGAATGCTACTAAGTGAAAAAATCCAATGCACAGAGGGCCCAGCCTTTGGGACATCCCAAGAATGGCAGCATAACGGGTAGGAGATTTGTAGGAGCTGGGAGATGACAGATACTCAGAGGACAGGAGGCTATTCTATGTGACAGAACAGTGGTAGCACACATTTCAATGCATTTCCACAAACTGAGAACATCAGCACAGACCTCACAACTCCCAGCAGCTGGACAGGATGGGTTTAGGGACTTCAGAAGCCAGGCTACACTTGGATGAGACTAGTCAGCAGTATAAAGAATTGTAGTACAGGTCAGGACACAAGAGGACCTTATTTAGTCTTATACTTCTTTATAAACCTAATGCTATTCCACAAATAAACGTATTAGTTTTCAACAAGCCCCAAGAATACTCGGTATGCCATAGGAACTCTATGAAATTCAGAGCTTGGTGCCATAAATAAAGTTTTATTGAAACACGGCCACCCCATTATTATGCCTGTCCATAGAAGCAGAGCTGAGCTCCTAGAGATTGGGCTGTGAGGCCTTTTCCAAAAGGGAACTGTGTGAGAACTGGTGATGCTGGCTGCGGTCTTGGGGTGGGCACCCATGAGTTCGAAAATTCATGCACTGGGCTTTGGCAGATACCTGGTCCCTCCTTCCAAGAAGTGTACTTAGGAAATGAAAGGAAAAAGACTCCAAGCTCTCTCGGAGTAATCCAACCCTTGCACTCCCATCCTGTGGACAGAGAAACTGACTCATGCTCTCTGGTGGCCCACCCAGCAGGGCTCACACTCTGCATGGCTGAAGGGCCCTGGGTACAGGACACTGGGACACATATGTACACCCATAGTCTCTGGCAGCTCTGCGCTGTACGTGCAGGTGTGCGGAAGCTGGCTGCCTCCTCACCTGCTCTTTCTGCTCTGCGCGTGGGCTCTGTGCACTTCCGCAAGAGCACTGCAGGAGGAATTACAGTGATACAGGCAGAACTATGCCTGTGCTGAGGCTGGGCACATGGCTGAGGAAGTGCCCACTGCAGGGTGCCAGGCTGCAGGGGGACAACGGGTGGGAGCAGCTCTGGGAGGCAGGTGGCTCAGGCAGCTTCTATCTGAGCAAATGTCACACTGTACCCCAGTCAGACCTCTCATTGGTGGTACTGAGCCCCACATTCCCAACAGAAGTGCCATGACCCAGCCAGTGCCTTCAACCAGCACTGCTGGGAGGAACAGGAAGCTAGGAGTGGGCCAGCCTTTTGCCTAGAGCCCTGCTACAGACACAGGGAGGAACTCGCAACTGGTCTTCTGGCCTTTGGCTCAGGTCTCTGATTGAGAAGATGTGCTAGTGAAAGGAAAGACTCCGTGATGGTGCTTGTATGGTAGACACTGACTGTAATCCCAGAAGTTCAGGCAGAGGCAAAAGGATTTCAGTCAAGGCCTGCTTGGGCTGCGGTGAGACGTTATGTAAAGAAAAAAAAAAAAAAAAAAACAAAGCAAAACAAAAGAGAGCGGGTTGGAGTAAATTGCTTCCGTGTAAGCTGAGGGCCTGAGTTCACGCCCCAGCGGTCATGAGGATACAGGCATGGACCGATAGTTTCATAAAAACATGTACTCTCTCTCCTTAGCTTGCACAGTCCTGCTTCCTGAATCAGGAACTTGGGGAGATGGCCAGGAGGCAGCCAGCAGGGTCCCCATGATCCCAGATTCCACATCTGCCTTGGGCTGGCCCTGAACAGGTTCCTCCTGGGCCTGGGTTATACTAGATTGTGGAGTGGTCACAGGTGTGAGGGAAGGGGACCCAAGGTCAGGGTTACCTGTGTCTTGTGGGCTTTGCAGGCAATTCTATTTGCTGCTGTCCAGCCTCTCATTTTTGACTATCTCACTCCTGAGACAGGAATTTTTCCTTCTGGGCAGTGTGTCCTGATGAGCCGCAGGGAATGAGATCAAACCAGGACAGCTGGGGACATTTGGTAGGCTGCTTCTTCCAGGTCCAGGTCTTTCCAAGGAAACTGGAGATTCTGGGGTCCAACTTCTCTTGGGAGAGGAAGAGTGGGCAAGATGCCAGGCTCCCACTGAATGCTGGAGCTGAGCTCCTGCCTTCCCCCACTCGGCAGCCTTGGGAGGCAGCTCGACCACCCACACACAGCAGAGGCTGGGTCCAGGCTGCAAAGGGAGCCATGTGGGACCGTCAGCCAACCCTCAATTACCCCAGTACACTTTCAGAACCTGCTTGGCTGGAAGCGGGCCTCAGCTATTTCTAACTCTGCTACAGACCCCTCCTCCCTGGAAGTTGTTTGGGGCAAAAAGAAAATGAGTGAAAGTTACCATGAGCTGGGGGATGGAGTGACCTTACTTAAGCCTGAGTTGACTATGGCCACACAGTTGTGCATGAGCCAGCCCTGGGTGCAAGGGTCAGCCTGCCTCCTGCCTGGTCCCTATCCATGTTCCCTCTTCTCTCAGCCATCTCCAACAGATCTTGTGAGCACCCTCTCTGCTAGCTAGGCATCAGCTGCCAGATGAGGGTTATTCAGCTGCTTCAGCCCTGACAGTGTTTCAGAGGATATAGAATGGCCAAAGATGGGATAGGATGGGGCCAACCCAATTCTAGAGTCTTGGTGAGAGACTTCCTACTGAAGGTTCCACAGACCCACAGCAGACCTAACAGTACTGTATTGTACACAGGGATTTCTCAAGGCTGTGTGCACCCAAAAGGCCAGAATGGCACAAAGGAGCCTCTATCCTAGAAAGGGACCTGGTACCATGGAGAACATGGAAGAGGCAGACACAGGTGACCCAATGGCCCAGAGATGCTTTAAGGTTGCTGCTGGGACCCTTGTGTTCCCTACTAGGGAAGACAGGAGGTTGGGGTGGGAGAAGAGTAGCCTGTGCCTGGGATCTTGCCACCTCCCCTTTGAGACCTGCCTGCCTGGCTTGCCAACTGTGGACAATGCTGGGGAACTGCTTTAAGGTTCTGCCTGGGACAGTAGCAGAAAAGGCCCTGGGACCATCACAGGCTGCACACAGGAGGGCAGCATCTGTGGGTAACAGCTGAGTCAACCAACGGGGACCCTCGGGTGACCCACACCTTCACAGGATCTCACAGGGCCGGCAGAACATGAAATTACCTGCACTTGGCAGATGAGGGAGCAGATGGCCAGCACCAGCCCACACTGTAGTGCTCCGAGGACCAGAGTGTGTCCAGCATGGGGTTCCTGCACTCGTTTCCACAGCTGGATAGAGTGGGGCCTCAGGGACAGAAATCTCCAGGCTGGACAGTGCTAGGTATGAGGAGGAGGCGGCGGGGCAGAGGGGTAGGCTGAGGCCAGGCTTGCTGCAGCAGGCCAAGAGAAGGCTTTGGAGAAAACCAGAGCCAAAGCCCAGCGGCCAGAAAAACATTTCCTGGTCTCTTGGTGAGCTGCCTACAAGATTCAGTGTCTTTCGTGCAGAAAGGTAGGCCTCAGGAATCTGAGTGGGGCAAGTGAGGGCTCCAGAGAGTGCTTTAGACCCTGCTGCCTCCACCGAATAAACCTAGGAGGAGGAGGGATAGTCTCGTTGCTAACATACTTGGCTTCCAAGCACCAGGACACCAATCTGATCTTTAGAACCCATGTGGAAAAGATAGTCATGGTGGTGCATTTTTCATCCCAGGCCGGGGGGGTGGGGGTGGAGGGGGAGGAAAAAGGTGGAGCCCCAGGGTCTGCTGGCTAGCTAGTCTAGCCTGCTTAGCAAGTTTGAGGCCAGTGAGAGACTGTCAAAAGATGGTGTTCCTTACAGAGAACATGTGGAGATGTCTTCTCTCTCTACTCTACACACAGTGTGCACACATGCTCATGAATGTGCATTCTTACAAAGAAAACATGGTACAAGAAAGAGTTTACACATCCCAGGACTGCCCAGAGGGACAGGATACAATTGTGTTCTCTCTCCAATATGAGCCACCATTTAACTCTACTATTGCAGGTCACAGAATACAGCCCCTTCAACATGCCACCACATAACAAATTTTTTACGTTATGTGGCCATCATGTGACAAGGGCCCGGACCAGTGTTCACTACAACACACCAGAGCTTACCTGGCCACCACATAGCAAAATTCTCACCAGGCCACTCCACTGTGGCTCGTGCATGTGCATACATCCTGTGGCCTGTCTAATGCCAGGTGTTGAGGGAGGCCCTGCTGTGGCTACAGTGGCCACCTTGGGGTTGAGGTGGTTTTGAGCCCTGGGTATACCCAGGAGTCCAGGAGAGGGTCAGGCTCAAACCATGCTGACTGGGGGTGGTGTCCATCAGCAGACCACATGGGGCCTCCTCCTTCTCCCTCCTGCCACAGTGAGGGAGCTGTCTGGAGTCAGAGAGGCCTGCTTCTGAGCCCCAAGTTGAATGCTGTTGCCTGACTGGCTGTATTAGTGTCACTGAATGCCCCTTGGGTCTGACCCACTGACATCTGCAGAATGGTGATTGTGTGCATGTGGTTGGCTAGGCAACTCCAAGGACAACTGGTGGGCAGGATGAATAAGAGAGAAGTGGGAAGGCACACCTCACCCACCTGGGAGAGTGTGAGGACAGTGTGTACCAGGTACAGTAAGCAGCTACCCTTGTTCGCTCGTTTTCTTGTGTGCTACGGAGGCTGTGGCTGGCAGTGCACAAAGTTCAGGGCTAGTTCAGGGCCAGGGATGTGGCAGGTCTCAGACACATCTACGAGGCCACCACAAGTGGGTTTGTGACAGAAAGAAGGTGGGCAGAATGCTACACCAGAGTGGACTGGAACTAGCTGGAACAGGGTCATGGGGCCAAAGCAGTACTGTGGTGACTGTGTTTGCCTTTTGGAGACCAGAGTAGAAGTGACTTAAAGCTTTTTTGGG
This sequence comes from Lophiomys imhausi, assembly GCA_907164525.1. NCBI lineage: Eukaryota > Metazoa > Chordata > Mammalia > Rodentia > Muridae > Lophiomys > Lophiomys imhausi. The sequence continues at coordinate 158,488 of CAJQZJ010032807.1, forward strand.
ACAGGTTCTTACTACATAGCTTTGAACAGCCTGGCCTGAAACTGGCTATGCACACCATGCTTTCAACAACAGAATACAGCAGGACCTCATGGCACATATTGAGGCAGGAGGATTGCAAATCAAAGGCCAACCTGAGCTACAGACAGAGCTCAAGACTAACATGGGCAATTCAGTAAATTCCTGTCTCTAAATACAAAGAAAAAATGTGGTTCAGTGGGACTCAGTTCAGGTATGTGGCTCAGTGACAGAGTACCTGCATAGGCCTATAGAGAGGCTGGGAGTGTGGCTCAGTGGTAGAGCTCTTGTCTACTTTGCATGCAGGAGGCCCCAGGTTCCATTCCCATACCACCAAAGAACAAACACAACAAAAAAAAAAAACCCTAGAATATTTTGGAATGCAAATTAGACCTTGTCTACAAACACTAATGTAAGAGATGTGTTCATCGTGACAGCTGCTAAGCACATCTTCATTTACCAATCTTAAAAAAAACCACAGAATTCCTACACCAGATTAAATTAAGTACCCATTAGTGATCCTGAGTTATTCAAAGGTACACAGAAGTGAGGACATACATTCCTGATAGCTTACTGACTTAGAGATTTCGGGCGTTCAAATATTTATTTACTTAGTCAAAGGTTTGAGAGTGCTAAGAAGTGTAAAAATGGATGGACAAAATTTGAGAAGTCTACACATGAAGATCATCGATGTAATTAGAGAAGACACACTATGAAGTTGCAAGGAACAGTTCTTGATGTACCTCTGGCTACCATGATGGGCAGCGTCCCACGACAGGGACCAGATAGACAGATGGCTGGGAATAGGGATAAGTGAGCCACAGGATGAATGACAAACTCTGGGGCAGGGACTACTTCTTCCTGTGAAATTCTGCTTAAAATAAGTAGGTCACACTGTGCATCGTTTTTAGACAGAGATGAAAGTGAGCTCCTGTTTCTGCAGGGCCTAGACAGCCTGGCTGCCAAGGTCATAGCTGGCCCAGCTATATGTGGTGGAAAATGGATCTGGCCAACCTCTGGGCTACCCACCCACAGCTACTGCCACACACAACAAAAACAGGACCCCAGGCCACACCAGGGCCATGCTAGTACTGTAAGACTTCCCACAGACAATTAGTAAGGTTGTTGCCAGTGACGGGTAAGCCCTTGCAACCCCAGATTCCCAATTACAATGCCTCTCTCTACTCTCAGCGAGGAACAACTTCACTTCTGCTGGATCCATTTACTTTGAGAACCTGTACACACGTCTGGCCAAGCCATATTCCAAATACCCTCCCTCAGGGCTGCGCTGCTCCTGCTTCAATTAAGAGGTATCCCTCCTCAGAAGCCCACATTGTACATGAGACTCCAACTGGCACATGCTTCAATGAAGCCCATTGCCCCTTCCCCAGTTTTCAGGCCTTACCAAGCTATGGGATCACCTCTGGTACCTTTGGCCTGACCACCAAGTAGCTGGTGGCACACATAGCTTGTTCTTTCCCTTCCATGGGCTGTGCCAAATATTGACCCCTGGCAAAGGTCTGGCAGTGAGGTGCCTGCCATGCCCCTCACCATCTTCTGGGTAACTACTGCCTCTGGACAAAGTCCAAGTGCTGCAACCCATATGGTGGACCTCAGCAGAGACTCACAGAGTACAAAGTGAAGAAAGCCAAGAAGTGGCCCCAGGTCAATGCCTGACAGGAGTGAGGAGAAAGGGACAAGTGTGTTCTCTCTTGCTATCGAAGACATGAGGCTGTTCCAGCACATGACTCATTACCAAGGCTGATGACACTGACCTCCCCCCCAGTTAGGAGGGGAGCTGCCTGTGCCTGAAAGAGCTGCCATGATATGCACGTGATGTGCTGCCTACCTTGAAGATGAGGCAGTCAGTCTGGTGCTCGGCATACCGAGAGGTGAGGCGGTATTGGCTCTCAGTGGTCACGTCAATCTGGTAGCCAGTCAGTGTGTAGCAGACCTTGCGGAACTCCTGGATCTTGGTCTGGAAAACCTCCTTGAGCCTCTGGTTCTTCAGCTCCGCACTTTCTACCTGCTTCCGTAGCTCTGTGGGGAGAGAGGTGTGGCGTGAGTCCCACTGGGCCCTGGTGTGGCAGGGAGAATGGCGGCGGGGGGGGGGGGGCGGGGACAAGGATGAACCATGACCCAACTGGAGTCCCTGCTGCCTAGGGACACCTGAGGCTGGTGCCCATCTGTGAGCCCTGAAGAAACAGGAGAAAAAGGACGAGGAGCCAGATAAGCTGTGTGACCATCTGCCGGCAGCCATAATGAAGTCACAAGAGCGCTTTTTTAAAAAAAAGTGACTCAAAGACAGATGCTGTGACTAGATACCCTGCTAGCAGAATGACAATGCCCAACAGGACAACACCCTCAGTCAGCATTAGGAAGCACTGTGGAACAGTTAGTCATGTTTTGGGGTAAATGGTCCCAGCTGGTGAGCAGGTTCTACAGCCTGCTGGAGAAGGAAGCAGCAGGAGTGCAGGTCTGCAGTGAGGGTCAGAGCTCCAACCACTCTGGGCAAATGGGCGAGCACTAGACCACAGCTTGAGCACATCCATTGGGGGGGGGGGGTAGGTCATGTCCCCTGTATGAGCTAGCACAGCACTCAGAGAAAGAGGTGGATGGAAGTTGTTTAGATACTGTAGGCTGTTTTACTTATGAGGTCCACATGCTGACCACCTGTTACCAAAAGGACCCTGTCTTTGTCCCTCAGCAAGGTCGGGGTGGGCTCCAGCTAACCCTGTCTAGGACCCCCTCCCCAGCCTCCCATGTGTCTCTGGGATTACCACTCAGGGCAGAGCACCACATCTCCAATTGCCCGCCATGGTTTACTGGTGCTCAGGGAGAAGCCAGCTGTGCAAAGCCACCAGGAGAACACACAATTACCATGAATCTCTCACCCAAGGTGCCTGCTGAGTAATTAAGTCTTGATTTACGTCCCCGTTAATTATTGAGCCTGGCTCCACTTACACACACAGGGACTGTCTTGGGCTGGGTGCTTCCTGAAAGTCCTGCATGGAGCTCTCTCACGAGGGGAGCCCTGTAGGTCTGGGCCATCAGGCTCAGGTAGTGGGTGTGCTGTGGGCCTCCCTTTGCTGTGGTGAGGGACTGGGGTTAGTTAACATCACTCATGACATGTGGTGGGGGGAAACAGAGAAGAATGGGCACTTCTGAGGAGGTAATCCTGGGCTTGTGTGGGGAAAGATATCCCTAAGTTGAGAGGAACTCAAGAGTCCAAGAGGCTCCATGGACCAGGCCCAGCGTGGGTCCCTCATGGGCTCACTGTGAAAGGGTAGGAGAGAAAAGCATGAAGAGGGCATCTGAGGTCAGCATTGGGGCAGGAAGTAGGATGAGCCTGTGTCCTGTGCACCACAGACCCAGAAGGTGGTCAGTATGTGCAGAAGGGGTGGCCTTCTAGAGATCAGTGGGCCAAGAGAGCCTGCCTTCCATGAGAGCCACATGGGAACCAGAAACTTTGAGCAACCCCAAGGAAAACAGAGACCAGAGAGGGCTGGGTTTCCCCATTCACTGTGCCATCTCTGTGTCTCCACACCATCTCCCAGGAGAGTGGAGTATGTGGCTGGCCTCAGATATAGTCTTTTTTTTTCTTTTTTTAAGATTTATTTATTATATATACAGTGTTCTGTCTGCAGGTATATCTGCAGGCCAGAAGAGGGCACCAGATTTCATTATGGATGGTTGTGAGCCACCATGTGGTTGCTGGGAATTGAACTCATGACCTCTGGAAGAGCAGCCAGTGCTCTTAACCACTGAGCCATCTCTCCAGCCCCAGATATAGTCTTGAGGATCTAGCCAGGGCAAGCCCTGGAGGCCAGCCTACATCAAAAGCATAAATTCAAGAGCCACATTGCTGCTGTGACACGGTGGTATGTTTGTTCTTTTCTCTGAACTGAAGCAGTCCCTCTGGGAAGGAGGCCCCTTAAGACTCACTAAGTATGGAAAACTTGCAGGGCTCAGGAAGTAATCAAAGCTTACAAGGCTTGGGAAGCTCAGGAAGTCATAAGATTTTCAAGCCCACCCCTCAAGGTTCTAGAAGAAGTAGAAACTGCCAGGGAGAGATTCTCCAACTGGCCAAGCTTCCTGCAAGTTGCATGGGGAGCTTCAGGGATATGACTTTTATAGTATTTACCAATGCTGGGGTGGGCTTTTTGGCAAATGCAGCTCCTTTGAGTCATCAGCGCTTCAGTAAGTAACTGCTCACTCATGTTTCAGTAAGTAACCACAATAAGCTCACTGCTTAACTAACCTAGGCTTGGGTGGATTGTTCTGCTGTTGGTGCCCTACCTGGAATGAATATATATATATATATATATATATATATATATAAAAAATGTCCTCCCAGGAAAATTCACATACCTCCGGTTGAACATGCCCTCACCTCCTTTTTATAAACAAGGAAACTGAGACTCAGAGAGCATGCTGAAGAGCTCCAGAAGGGCTGCCACTCTAGAACATACAGCTCATCCATAGTCCATTGCGGGAATCACACTATGAGCAAGACATGCAAGTACTAGGGGTGAGGAGAAATGGCCTGACAGACCCAGCCTGTAGGCAGAAGCTCTCCTGTGGGGCTGTCACCTGGCCGCTGGCCCTGCCCTGTGGCTCCTTCATCCATCACCCGGCAGAGGCCTTGGCAGACACTGTTATCCACGGTGTGAGTCCCTTCAACAGGACACAGGCCCAGAGCCTTGATTAATCGAGTGATCCGACTATGAAAATGAAAGGTTAATTGGCAACCCTGACCCCAAGGCTCTTCCTGGCCCCTCCTCCCTGAGAGAGAGCCTTCAGTGGGATAAGAAATTCACCGACCACACTTCCCAGGGATGTTTCAGCCATCAGATACTGTGATAACTGTTGATAAACCTCGGATATCCAATGAGAAAGATTAAATCTTGGGACCAAACACAGGCTAACCTTGAAGAGGGAAATGGACTTTTATGCAGTTCTGATCTCAAAGGCAGGCAGGGAGCTCTTAGGCCCATGGAAGGCCCAAGGGGAGGGTCAGTGAGCTTCTTAAGGATAAGCGGGGAAGAGGTACCTTGACCACATTCCCAGCAATCACAGGCATGGTTGTGGCTGCAAAGGAGGAACGAACGCCTAATGCCCTTGGCGGTTGGGAGTAGAAGCCAACCTCCTTCAGGGAGAGGGGAGGCCAGAGGGGGAAGGGGAGACAGACAGACAAGCAAGGGGTGATGTCAAAGCCTGGAGACAATCGTTTGATTTGGGGTGCCTTATTATTTCTGTGGCTCAGTGGCTTACAAAAACAAGAATGAATAATTTACTCGATGGTTTGGATTAAATAAATAAAAGATGGGCTCCACCTTGGACGGGTCATTACTCTCCTGTCACTGGCTGGCTGTCACTCAGTGTCTTGCAAAGTGACCAAGAGCAAAGGTTGCCTTTGGGCTTCTTCCAGGAGCCAAAGGGCCTTGGTGTCTGTGATGACATACTCTGGCCTCGGAGAGGTGTCCTCAGCCACTCATGAGTGTGCAGGTACAACAAAGGATGGGTGGTTTCTGGGGTGAAACCCAGAAACCTGCGAGCCAGAAGCCTTGGGCCTCAAGAGGCCCTGAGGTCATTCTGAGATCAAGACCCAGAGAAGGGCAGCTTTGTTCTAGAAAGCCCTTCTCTAGAACCACAGGGCCAGGCCCTGGGCCACGTTCTCACTCTGTGGCAACTGAGGCCCTTGAAGCTCTGGGTGCCCCTCCATCTTGTCACAGGTCTTGTCAATTTTTAAGTCCTTCCACGCTCCCAGGAGGAAGCTGTGGTTACTGACATCCTCCAGCTCTATGTCACTATCCTCAGCATCCTCAGGCAAGGCTGTTCATGCGTTCCCTTCCTATGGCCCTCTATGCAAGCACAGTCCTGGATGTCCTATAAGGACAGGGGTGTGGTAGGTGACAAGTGGGAGCCAGAGACTATGATGGGCCAGAGGTCTCAAGCCCAAACCCTGCTCTGTGTCTGGCCTGTAAGCTCAGCCTAGCCTGTTGGGCTGGCTCTGATACTCTAGGGAGGCCACCGGATGGCTCTGAGCTGACACCCCTCACTGTCTCAGCCCCATTCTTGCCCTTTTGGACTCATAAAAGGTAGCTGTGAAGGTTCTGAGAGAAGGACATGGGACAGAAATAGCCTGTGTTCAGGCAGATAAAAGCTAGTGGGGATCCATGCTTGCCTGAGAGCAGAGAGGTCGGTCGGGATGATGAGTGTCTATCAGTCAGATCTGAGTGTATGCTCCCGTCCTGAACTCTGCAGAATGGCTGATACTAGTGGGGCAGGAAGGGCACACGTGAGGCAGACACAGAGAAGAGGTAACCTGAGAGATGATGACCGTGGCACACCACCTGTGCCAGTCCATGGACAGAAAGGTGGGTGCTGGGTGTGTTTTTTATTATTTTAAATCATGTGCATGCATGTGTGTGTGTGTGTGTGTGTGTGTGTGTGTGTGTGTGTGTATCATAGTGTGGGTATGTGTGTGTCAGTGTGGTACCCTTGGAGGCCAGAGGCATCAGACTCTCCAAGGGTGAAGTAGTTGCCTGATGTGGGTGCTGGGACTTGAACTCAGGTTCTCTGGAAGGGCAGTATGTGCTCTTAACCATGGAGTCACTTCTCCAGTACCTGTGCTGATCAGTTTTGGTAAACTTACACGAACCTTGGAAGAAGGAACATCACAGAGAAACTGCCTCCTTTAGGCTGGTCTACGGGCATGTCTGGGGAACATTGTCTTGATTGCTAAGATATGTAGGTGAGGCTAGCCATTGGGGCAGGTGGGCCTGGGACACCTAAGAAAGGGAGCTGTGCCATCACGCTCACCTGCACCAGGCTGCTGCCGCTCTGGGTCACAACAATGGCAGCCTCTATGACATCTGTCATGCCTCTCTGATGCAGACCCTGGGGTCAGCTCTGCAGGACAAAGGAAAGCCCAATTCTTTTCCCTTTGGGGAGAGAAATATACAACCTCCAAAGAATACTGAGGGGCTGGCAATATGGCTCAGCTAGGACTCCTTGCCAGGCATGTATGAGGCCCTGGGTTTGACCCCAGCATGGCATAGTGGTATATGGCTGTAATTTCAGCACTTGGGAGGTAGAGGCAGGAGAATCAGAAGTTAGTCATCCTTGACTACATAATGAGTTATGGCCAACCTGGGCTACATGAGATGCTATTTCAAAACCAAAACCAAAGAAAAAAAAAACCAAAAACCATGCCAAGTTCCTAAACTGAGAGGCCTGGCAAGGCTCAGGGTTTAAGTCACAGAATGGGGACAGAACTGCCAGCGCCCTGTCTGGAAAGGTGCACCCACTCCAGTGACTGGCAAACAACAGCAACATACAGCACTGGGCCCTCTCAGCTCAGGCAAGAGACAGTAAGAGAACAAGAAAGGGAAGGAGGCAGCTGTGTGATAGTGGGGACAATCAGGGCAGGCACCTGTGGCTGCAGCAAGAGCCTCCATGATCCCATCAGAGCCGACTACACTCTGTTCTGAGTTCGGGTTGTGGCCCCAAGGGGACTGGCCAAGGATAAGACTCCAAGCAGAGCTGAGTCCACTGCATCTCAAAGTACCGAGAGGATACTGACAGGCCCTCCAGAGAGTTCCAGGAGAAGTCAGTCATGGAAAATCAAACACATGAAAGACTTATGCACAAAGGTGGTGTCCTCACCCCAGTGGCAGCTAGGCAAGATGAGGGTGCACATGCTGGAGTACTGAGGACACAGCCTCACCAACTCAACACGGGTCCCATCAGAGCCGAGTGTGGAGGGGGATTTGTGTGTGTGTGTGTGTGTGTGCATACACCAGAGCATACTCATGCTGGACAAAGAGAGTTCGGCTGCCCCTTCTGCTGAAAATCCAAGAGACAGTCATGCAGCTAGACAGCAGGTGTCTTAGTTGGTGTTCTATTGGTGTGAGGAGACATCATGACCAAGGCAGCTTATAAACTTATGTATTTAATTGGGGGCTTGCTTACAGTTTTAGAGGGTTAGTTCATGATCATAAAGGCGGGAAGTATGGTCGCAGGCAGGCAGAGAGGGATAGCACCAAAGTAGTAGATGAAAGCTTGCACCTGATCAGTCAGAGGAAGGCAGAGAAGGAACCTGGGCCTAGTGTGGGTTTTTGAAAGCACATCCCAGTGACACACCTCCTCTAGCAAGGCCACACCTCCTAATCCTTCTCAAACAGTTCCACTAACTGGGAACCAAACATCCAAATATATAAGCCAGTGAGTGTTCTCATTCAAACCACCACAATGGCCTAGGCATGGCAGTGCAGGTCTGAGTGTTTTGGCGAGGGAATTGAGGCAATCTGTTACCACATTGGCACATGTGAAAACGACCTACATTTGAGTGTGAGCACGCTGGAAATGCAGCTGAGCTCTCTCACAGCCTGGAAAGGAAACATGCTCACATATAGGCCAGCAGGAAACAGGCATGCTACCCTCCTTGTGGCTGAATGTCACTGTGAAGGGGTACGCTGGAATGACGCTGGAAAGGGACAGGTGAGGATGACACCACCAGGGATGCCCAGGACTATGTGGCCCTCCTCTCTGCCTCCTGCCTTCAAAGATGGACTCTCCCCTCCTTTCTGACTATAATGTTGTGGGGTAGGAGCAGAAAGGAGGGTGTGGTACAATAGAGTATTGACTACCCCAATGCCCACAGCATCTCCTGATTAAGAGCTGGAAGTAGCTTTTTAAACACTCCTTTGGGAATTCTGAGCAGAGCCATTTTCCCTTCTGAAAAACAGATACAATCCACTTAACCAAAGCAGGGATTTTCAGGCCTTGAAAAAAAAAAAAACCATGGTACTAGGATGCCATCCACTACATCTATCACCCTGTGGACCTCCAAGCTGAGGCAGAGTTACTGTTTACAAGTTGCACAGCCTTCAGATAGAGAAGGTCATGGTCTAGGCATTTCCTGATGCTCTGGCTGTACCTAGGAGTCTATTCCTGTCTCCCCTTTGAGGAATCCCTGTGCACCATGGGTTAAGGGCATGGTTGGACTCTCCTGTGTCTGGTCAGGTGGCAGGACAATACTTGGTCTTTGGTCTCTGTAGAGGCACGAACACTGACCACATCGGGCAGTGTTTCAGGCAAACCGAGGTAGAGGGATCTTTTCTGCTCGGTCATGATACAAGCTGGCAGCTTAGGATTCCACGTGAACCCCTTCCTGACTTTACAAGGGAAGGGGTTGAATCTTGTCCTGCAGTGTGAGGACAGCGACCCTGCTTGAGTCTCTTGTTTCCAGCCTGGGGAACTGGTGGCTAGCCATAGAAGTCCCTGACTCATGTCACTGGCTGCAGCAGGCACTGGAGGTGCTGGCCCTGTTCAGACCCAAAGCTGATGTGCATCTAAGGAATGCATTATTCATGCCTTGCTAACTTCCAAACCATCCCAGTTTTACATTTTTAAATATTTAATAATTAGCCATCAAATATTTATGTAATTTTATTAGCAGCTGTGGAGGCCAGGTACTGGTGTGGCTGTGACAGGGATGTTTGTACCCTGCTCCCTGTGGCTGCCTGGAGAGAATGGCAGGAGATGTCCCATAGCACTGACCCAGGGCCTGCTGGGTCACTATGGGTTAAACCCTTGGACACCACATGAAGGGAGGTGGAGTGACCAGCTGATGTGGCATAGAGCACAGAAGGCTACCAGGCCACTTCAAATCTAAACTTCAACCAACCAACCAGTCGAGTGGCTGGCAAGTGGAGGTGGTATGCAATGCCAGCTAGGATACTTTTGAGATCCTCCTTACCTGAACCTACCCTGCAGAGTGACAGGTAGTACAGCTGGTCTTAGATGGGGGACTGTGGTTCCCAAAGTGGCTAGACTATAACCACCCAGGTCTCCTGCTGCCCTATGGACCAATGGCTGCCTTAACTCTACTGATGCCACAGGCCCTGAGATTTGATTCCCACCACCAGCCTTTGTCCCCCTGCTGGGCTGGAAATTGCATGGTTTACACCAGCCTCAGCGATGCTTGCTTGCCCTGGAATTATATGCAGATGAGCAGATCGTGTGCACCCGCCTGGCTGCTGGCAGCCGCCCCTGGGTAAGCTCTGAGCGCCTTTCAAATGGGGCATCTCTGTGTGATTAACTGCTCACTCCAGCAAGCAGCTTGTCACCTTGCACAAAAATGATTTGAAAAGACACTAGCAATTACAGCCCACCAGATTACAGGGTGGGAGAGTCCCGGGGTGACAAGCGGGTGCTGATATCATATTCCTTCTCGTAAGACTCCCTTCCCCACCCCAGGGACAGAGCAAGAGAGGCCCTTCAGCACCAGGCTGTGGCAGTCCTCTCGGCAGTAGAGGATTGGCATCCCGACGTCTGTGTGTCCTCCAGGGTAGGAGGGACACTTCACTGGCTAATGGATGTGGAAACAAACCAGAGCCCCAGAGGATCAACATCACCCAACCCGGCAGCCCCGAGAGACACCCACAGACACCTACTGGGTGCCAGGTGATGCTACCGCAGGCCTCAAGCCCTGGGGTTTGAGCAGGGGCTTCCATCAGCAACTCACGCCTCGGCTCAGAAAGGCTCCTGGGCTGAAGCTACATGTTCCTATGCATGCCTCCTGTGCTAACATCACTTCATGCCTTACCTGTTGAGTCAGTAGCCAGCCCTTCCTCTCCCATGTCGACCTTTCCCAGAGTAGGCCTTTGCCCTGTGGCACAAGCCTGAGGATGCCCAGCAGAGGCCCCTTCAGTGAAAACAGACCACCCAACAGGGCTCCCTCTGCATCCCATCTGGAGATTGTGGAGCTCTGTGTAGGTCCATCAACCCTTCCTCGTGACCCCAGTGGCAGGTGTGCCCTGAGTCCTAACTGATGGACCCCACTTCCTGTTCTGTTAGACACTGACAGCTACCATGTATAACGGAGAGCTCCCCACCCAAGACCACCATTGCTGCCAGCAACCAAAGCTGCTCTAGGCTGTAGCCTTTGCCAACTTGCCACCCACATTGGCAGGCTTTGTCCCAAGAGATGAAGTTCCTTTGGACTCCTGCAGACCAGCACTGACCCAGAGACCCCCAATCAGATGCTTGACCTCTCCTCCCCACTGGACTAGCCCTGTTTAGGTCCTGCTTTGCTAGAGCTGACTGCCCTCCTGACCAGATGTTGGGGCGGGGCAGGGTCTCTCTTCTGTCCACTGATGTGGAAACTCAGTCCTAAGTGCTGGCTCCACTTCCAACACTGCTGCGTGCAACAGGTTCAGCCCCCCCCCCCCCCGCACACACACACACAGAGAAGGGAGAGTTCTCTGCCTTGCTACAAGTGTCTCCAGACTTCTGCCTCCTACAGGGGACTGTGCTCAGTGCCATAGTTCAGGAACAGGCCCCAAAACCACATGGTGCCCTCCTTCCTGGATTCCCTTGAGCTTCTGTACCTCTGGTAGAAACGTGTGCTGCCCTGCTTTGAGGCTGGTCAAGGTTCCACTCCTCCACTGTACAAGTCCCTGGAGGCAGAGACTAGGTCTGCCTCGGGGCAAGCCCAACACCCACAGTGCTTAGGGCACAAGGCCACTGAAATAGGCTCAGCAGCACTAAAGGAGCTGATGGGCAGAAGAACAGGTGGCTCGCACTCTCCTTTGACGCTGGGACTGGGTGGTCTGGAGCAACCTTTGATCCCACTTGAAGGTCTATAGCATACATAGCTATGGAGGACTGGAAAGTCTTAGACTAAAAGGCCATTAGAAGGTACAGAGAGGAAGGCTGGGAATGTGGCTTAGTTAGTAGAGCACTTGTCTAGCACGAATGAAGTCCAGGTTTAATCCCCAGTATAATGTAAACCAGACAAGTTAGCACACACCTGTAATCCTAGCACTCAGGTGGTAGAAGCAGAATGATCAGAAGTTCAAGGCCAGCCTGGATTACATAAGACCCTGTCTCAAAAGAAAAACAAACAAGCAAGCAAACAACAACCCCCCAAAACAACAAACAAAAAAGGAAGAAGAGCTATTCAGGGCAAGCCTGGCTGGCTGCAGGAGCGTGTGCCCACCAGTCCACGGCTGGACAGAACGGCAGGGTGTAAGACGCACTGCAGAAGGTGAGACACTCTGCAGAGTCTGAGATGCCAGCCAGACCTGATGCAGGAGTGTTTTCCACCCACAGCCCCTGTTGGCAGCATGTGAGCCTATTTGAGAGGCCACTGGACCAAAAGCAGGCGTCCTACCTAAGGGCTGCCAGCCCAGGAGCTGGGGTCCTGCCTTGGCTCTAAAGTTTCTCCCTAGAGTTTCTCTCTAGGGAGCCCGGCACTGAGCAGCTCTGGCAGGGAGACTTGCAACAGATGATAAGAAGGGAGAGGGTATGTGGGGGAATAAAGGCATGCCATAGTTAGGGTAACACAGAGGGCCAGATAGGAGCATCCCCAAGGAAGCCAATCCTGGGGTGCAGGGCCACTGCAGACTCCAGCAAGTCCTGTCCTTGGTGTGGTGACTCTAGCACCCACGGTCACACAGACCTTGCGAGCACACATCATGGCTGTGCTCCCTGGTGCCAGAGCTGATGGCATCTCTCCACTGTATCTTGGCTAGGTGGCTCTAAGATGTCAGGGCTGTGTTCTGGTTGTAGCTGGGGGAGGTCATCCCCAGTCCAAGATAGGTAGAGGGCTGGGGACCCAGAGAAAAGCCATAGGCCACGGAGTCAACTTTGGTGGTGGAAGACAGTCCACAGAAGTGGCGAGAACAGAGCTCCATCAGCTTGGCTGCTGTGAGTGACTGTCCTCCAAGCCCAGTGACTGCCATCTTGGGAAGTTCAGCTGCACCCCCTTGCTAAAGGATCCTCTCGGCGGGGCCTGCTGACTGTTTACATTCCACCATGGAGTGATGGGAGGGACATGGGACCCTCACCTGAGTGTCCAGCTGTACCCTACCACCTGTTATATACAACTCTGCCTAAACTGCACTTGGACTCAGAGAAGGGTTAGAGTATATAGGCTGGGGAAGACAAGGAGAGGGAGGAATCTATCTATATGGCTAGGTGGGACCTCTCAACTCTGTTGGGTAAGGTTTTCCAGTATGGCCAGTTGGGGGATAAGCACACACACCCCTGTAAGTAGCCCATAACCTATTGTCTGAAAGAAATCCCAATAAACTCATTGTGTGTCTCCGGAGTGAACCTTGGTGGAACTGTGCCTCAGTCTGTCATTGTGACCTCAGGAGGAGAGGTTGTTTACATCTCCTGGGAAGGAACTTTAGCAACACTGGCAGACAGGGCTCTTGTGCTGAGGGCCTACCTCCTGCACTGCTGCCTTCTATGGCAAGGATCTCTGGCCAGGCTAAAATGAAGGCTCTGAGAGCTGGACCAGGGATTACAGAATATCCAAACCAGCAGCGTGTGGGCTTGTATGATACTACCGAGCTGAGGATGATGGCTAGGGGAGGCTCAGAGAGGGCTGCCTGGCACAGACTCCCTCATTTTTGGCTAGATAGCGAGGTAGGGAGCTGCTTCTGACAAGGTGTATCACGGGGTTAGGGAGATACACTGCAGCATCATCAGCACTTCAGGCATGGCCACGAGCCTATAGCCCCAGAGCTCTGAGGGCAGAGACAGAAGGGATACTGGACTTGCTGGTTACCAGTCTAGCTCCAGGTTCATGAGAGATTCTACATTAAAGGATTAAGATGGAGTATGATGGAGGAGGAGATTGGACATCCTCTTCTAGTGTCTATGTTGATCATCCATGTGTGCACACATGTGCGTGCACACACATATACACACATGCATACACATGCGTGAGTGCGCATGCACACACATACATACATGCATGCAAACACATAAGCATGCACTTGGCCTATTCATGTCTTCTAGGAGAGTCACAGCTTTCAAAGAAAGGCTTCACACTTAAAGACAACCAGAAACTAATAGGCATGACCTCATCATGTGTGTATACATAAATATACCCTTGGTTTCCCTGCCTAGCCAAAAACACTTGAAGCAGAGAATCACATCACAAACAAGAGAACACAGCTGCTTCAACACAAGCTTCCAGAAGCTTCCTTCCACAGACATGCCAGGCAGGTTGTCTGCCAATAGAAGACTAGGTCAGAGGCAGTGGCCTGCCATCCTCTGGACAGGACAGAAGCTTTGATGGAGCCAGTGCAAGAACGAGCCACATCAGAGCCACAGTGTTGGAGTCATGTCTACACAAGGCTGAGAGCTGGCAATCCATTCTTCACACTGGATGTATTATTAATTTCTGACATTGGGTGTACAGAAACCATAATTCCCTGGAAGGCAAGCTCCCTTTGGGGGGGGGGGGGCAGTGTTCAGAGCTCATCTTTCATTGACCGAGTCATTCTTGAGTCAATCTGTCTGCTCTTGGCGAGACAAGAGTTTTAAATCTCCTTTGTCCCTCCTCCTCGAGACGTAGCAGTGTATTAAAAACCTGCTTATGCACACCCTGGCCTCGGACTTGATATGGAACCAATTCTTCAGACAGCGGATTAAGGAAAAGGCTACAGAACTCAGCAGCTGGAGCAGCACAGAGAAGGGTTGGGAAGGATGATGGGGTGGGACAGCAACTGGGACCTTGGAGACACTGGGTGCTGAGGACCCAGGCAGAGCAGGAGCAAGGCCACGGTTAGGCCAGAGAGGAGCCCCAGGTAGGAAGAGGAGCTGGGGACACTTGTCTTTCTGTCACATACTATCCTGGAAGAGGTGACAGGGACTGGTTGGGTTTGTTGAGTGCAGAAATCATCAGCTTTCAAAGAGAGACTGCAAAGGCGGTCCTCCTGCTCCCCATGGCCTGGAATCCAGATGGGAGCTATTAGTCTTGGTCTATGATGCCATGAATGTTGTGGCATGTTGATGACTACCCACAGCCAGACCTGGGGCTGAGTCCAGGTTGCCTGAATTCTATTAGACAGAGTAAGAGTGAGGCTCTGCTGGTGTGTGTGTGCACGCGTGTGAGCATGTGCGCGTGTGCATGTGTGCTTGCCTATGTGAGTGTATGCCTGTGGGTAAAGGACAATCTTAGGTGATGTTCGGATTTTGATCTGAGTTAGATTCATGGGACTCACAAGATAGAAAGAGAAAACTGACTCACAAAAGCTGTCCGATTACCTCCACATACACCGCCCTCACATACAGATAGATGCGCACAAAATAAATAAAAATGTAAGTCATAAGTCATAATGTTAAAAAAAAAGGCAGTTTCTCAATGGCTTGGACAACTCCAGTAGGGTAGGTGGCTACTCAGGGAGTCCCAGGGATCCATGTGCCCCCACCTCCTCAATGCTGGGGGCTTAAACTCATGCTCCATGCCAGACCTTTAAATGTGGGTTCTGAGGACTGGCCTCATGGTGCTGATAGGGCAAGAGCTTTACCTGCTGAAATTACCTCCCCAGCCTTCCATTGACCCTTGATCCCACCCTTTCGAACACTACCCAAGGTTCCCTGAAGTCTTTCCAGTTCACAGCATTTTAACAAGAACCTGATCCTTTACAGAGACAACATACATTACAACCCCACCCATTACAGTGGACAAGGAGGGCAGGAGCCCAGTGCCCCAGGTGCCCTGCTAGAGCTTACAGATCTGTGTGTCATGGCCTCCTCCCCTCCATCTCATTCCAGCACAATAGAAGGTCTACTTTGCAGGAGGTGGAGCTTCACATGCTAGACTGAGTAATATTCTGGTGGAAGAAATCTCAAGGCAGCACTGCATCTGGACTGGTGAGGATATTACTGGCTGCTGTTGGCCAAGTTTGCAGTGTGAGTTGGAACAAAGAGGAGAAGAGCAGAAAGATTTGGAAATCTGAAGGCTGGCCTGAAAGCGCATGTGGGCCGAGGAGGTGGCAGGTATGGCCCTGGGCACCTTGAAATCAGATGGGCTGTGATGATCCTCAGGAGGCTCTCAGGAGATCTATGTTCCCATGTGGAGGGGGAAGGCTCAATGGCCCTCCCCTCCTCAAGGTTATATAAGCAGTAAACGGCTGCTGGGGGAGGAGACTCTTGGTGGAGATGCCTACAAGTTGTGCTGGGAGCTCCAGGGGCACAGCTTGCAAGAGTCATCAGCACGCTGGGGTGGGGGTAAGCATGATGAAGCTGTTGGAGTCACCTACACTTATGTGAGCACTCATCACCCATTATAAGCAACTCTGTATCCACATTTCTGTAAGGAACCCCAATAAATTCACTGCTTCACCAACCTGGGCTTGGATGGGGTTCTTTGGTCTGTCATTACCACTTAATTTGGGGTCAATAGAAATATACTCCTGAGTCACACAACACTCTTATTTACAAAAATGCAAGAAGGATAGGGCAGCCAACTCAGAAAAGCACAAGAAAGGGCACACACTCTCCACAAGAGCTCTGGAGGACCCATGGCCTCTGCTTCAAGTTGTGACAAGGAATGGGTTACAGGACTGGGTGGAACTGTGGCAAGTTGCCCAAATACATTCATCAAGACACAGTGATTTTGGACTAGAACCCACACCATGAGCTGATCTTCAGAGTCACAGAAATGCAATCTTTTTGTTGTTGTAACTCAGGCTGGCCTTCATTCATAGGTAGCCAAGGATAAACTAAACCCACAAATCCACCTGCCTCTACCTAAAGAGAGCTGGGATTGGGAAAGGCAAGTATGCTGGTTAGGTTTTTGTCAGCTTGATACAAGCAAGGATCATCTGAGAAGGTGATAAGGCAAGCTTCATAAAGAAAATGCCATCATCAGACTGGACTACAGGCGAGCCTGTGAGCCATTTCCTCCTTTAATGACTGATGTGGGAAGGCCCAGGCCACTGTGGTGGTGCCATCCCTGGGCAGATGGGCCATAAGAAAGCAGCCTGAGCAAGCCATAGGGAAAAGGCCAGTAAGCCTCGTCCCTCAGCAGCTGCAGCTCCTGCCTTGAGCCCCTGGCCTGACTCACCTGTGGGCTGTGAGAGGGATGTGTAAGTCAAATCAATCCTTCCCTTCCTGAATTGCTTTGGCCACGTGTTTATCATAGCAATAGAAAGCAAGCTAATACAGCAAGTCTAGCAACCTATCATAGTGGAGTGACTGAGGATCAAAGAGGACAAATGGAACTGGATTCCATCATCAAACTAACAGGGCAAGGCGCAGGGTCTAAAGCCAAGCCCTTCTGTAACAATCACGGGCAGCCATAGAGCTGGAGTGAACAGAGTCCCCAGGACAAAGTGCCTGCCACAGAAGGAAGAACTGATAAATTACACTTCATCAAAATTAAAAACGCTGCTTATCAGACGAAAGCATTAAGAAAATGATTAGAAGACAAACAATCCAATTAAAAACTGGGCACCAATGTGAGAGGCGTCTCAGCGAGGAAGATGTATGAATGGCTAATAAGCTGCAGAAATGAGCTCCGAATCATTAGTCATTAGGGAAATGCAACCACAGAGGATGTTGTCGTCAAGAAGCCAGGAGAGACGTGTGGCAGGGAGGAGAGTGAACATACAGGGGAACCTCACAAGGGGATGTCAGCAGGCACAACCACTTTGAAAAACAATTAGGTCATCCTCACAAAGGTAATACATGAGCCAGGTAATGCAGAAATCCCCTTCTACACATAAGAACATGGGCATTATCTCCAATGTCCACAGCAGCGTGGCCCATGGTGGTGCAAAGTGGACACAACACAATGTCCACCATCAATGACTTGATCCTCAACACACAGGCCATCCACACAGTGGAATATTACTCAGCCATACAAAGGAATATGGATACATGCTATAACATGGCTGAAACTCAAAGTATTATGCTTAGCGACAGAAGCCAGAAAGAACAACGAGGCCTGTGTGGTGTAAGGTTCCATTTAGACAAATGTTCTGAAAAGACAAATCAGCAGAGGAAAGATCAGTGCTTGCCTAGGGCTGTGAGTGGGAGCGCGGATGACTGCAAGGGCATTGGGGACCCATCAGGGTGACGGGAACATTCTACAGCCGGCTGTCGTGGAGGCAGAGCTCCGCTGTAAGCTCACTAAATCATTGAGTTAATTACACCCTTAGACAGCCGAGGAAGGAGGGTGCTTCTGAGTGTGGTGAGACATGCAGGGGAGACAGCCTGGAGCAGGCTCCAGGAGAGGTGGGTAACTTCCTCTCTGTACCGATGCCAACTAAGTCAGATGGACACCACAATCTCAGGACCCCCTAAGTCAGATGGACCCCATACCATAACCTTTATGTTCCCCATGGCGTGGAATACAGAGCATATGCCACAGCCAAGGGTGGCAGACTAGCTACTAAAGTCAGCCTTCTGACAGCCCAGACAGGCAGGTGTGCAGGCCACCCTCTCTCCGAGACAAGAAACCAAAGGTGAGTGATGGCTGTCAAGCTAGGCCTCGATGACTTCCCACGGGGATCCCTGGCTTGACTGGTGAACACGGGCTATGCCAACATCTCCTGGCCAGGCGCTGCAGGTCTGAGGTGGGGAGGTCGGGGCTCCTGTGCGTATCCAGACTGGGGTTTCAGGGCACCCGCTTGTTTGATGTGTCATGCAATAAGACGCTCCCACTTCAATTACGAGCTGAATGAAACTGGAGAGAAATCCCTAATTGGGTACTTGGCTCCAGCTACCCAGCAAAGTTTACAGACATGCCAGGAAGGAAAGGAAACAAGGCAGTCAGCCGAGCAGCTCAGCGTAGCTGGGGAAAGTGGAAAGTGGCGGTTACTCAGCAGCCTCAGCAGACCTGTGTGTGTGTTGGGGGAGGGGGGGTATCACAGGGACAAGGTGGAGGCCAGTTCTGCCCTCAGCCAAGGGGGACTCACACTCTAAGGATGTGGTTCAGAGGTAGAGTGCTTGTGTGAGCCTGTAGTTTGCTCCTTGGCATCTCCAAAACAAAACAACATCAAAACAGAACAAGACTTAAAGCTGCATAGGGCTCCATCTCCAAGGTGCCTAAAACCCGGAGAAGGGCAGGGGTGAGGTGAGGCAGTGAGAGACAGGAAGGTGACTAGAGGGGAGGGCACCATGGGAACAGGCCTCGGGGCATGGCCAGCAGGCTGGTGTTAAGCTCTGATGGAGGCATGGGGCCACGGGAAGGGTCACCCTGGCTCTGGATGAGAAGCCCATATGGTGTCCACAGAGCAGCAGCAGACAGTGGAGCTTTCACCAGACTCACAGCATCTCAAGGCTGAGCCTGGAACTACACTTTAGAGACAATAAAGGGAGCTAAGCTATGCTGAGAATGTTGACACTTCCCAGGGCAGCTCCCTACCACAAGCCACAGTCCCTGGAGTGGCTGAGAGACAGGCTGGGGATGAGGACTCTTGGGAGAGCCACAGTCTTGAGGTATAGCCTCAGCCCCTTCACCCTAATTCTAGACCCTCACTCACTCTGCTTTACAGCCTGGGACATGCTCACTAGATGGGCAGCTTTCAGCTCTACCTGACCTGGGACATGTAGCCTGATGACTCGGGGTTCAGTCTCATGTTCCTCCTGGGAGCTCCGTTTCTGAGTCCCATCTAGGCCTAACCCTGTAGTGAGCCCCCAGCTGTGGGAAATGCCCTTTGACACTATTCCTTTGCTCCATTCAGGGTCTATTTCCTACACTGGGCCCCGGGCTTTGAAGTCCTGGCTGGATCCAGAAAGTGGGTGGGAAGGAGACTAATTTGTGAATGAGCTGAAGCAGAGTGGGAGGGGCCTCTCCCAGCCTACAGAGCCAGCATGTGATATGTGTGTGGCACATATGTACGTCCAAAATGTGTTTGTGTGTGTGTGTGTGTGTGTGTGTGTGTGTGTGTGTGTGTGTGTGTGTGT
>CAJQZJ010032807.1:178237-190370 GCA_907164525.1 Lophiomys imhausi
TGTGTGTGTGTGTGTGTGTGTGTGTGTGTGTGTGTGTGTGTGTGTGTAATATGCATATGTATGATATATGTGAACATGTGCTTGTGGGCATGCACCCAGGCCATAATGCAATCAGGAAGGTCAGAGAACCATCTGTTTCTGTGCTGGTCCTCGCCTTCTACCATGTCTGAGGAAGGGTCTCTGCTCACCGGTGAGTACCCAGGCTAGTTGGCCTGTGAGCTTCCCAAGTCTTCTGTCTCTAGTTCCCACCTCGCTGTAGGCGCACACCTTAGGGAGACAGTGTCTTGCAAAGTTGCCCAGGCTGGCCTTCAACTTGTGCTCCCCCTGCTTCTGCCTCCCAAGTAGCTGTGGTGACAGCCTGCATCCATGGGCTTGGCTCAGACTTCAAAGTTTCCTTAGTGAGCTAATAAACAGGCCTATTTTCTTCTAGGCTCTTCTGGCCGATTCCTTCTGTTTGAGGCTGCAGACCCTCCATAATCTCTTCAGTGTGTGGCTCAGGGACAGAGTCTGAATTGCCTTTGTCCAGATCACTCAAGAGTTGTCCTGGTGGCATCTGTCAGATGGTCCCCATGGACTTACATGCATATTAACTTCTTATACAAAAGAGACTCTGGGCTCAGGGATTTCTGTTTCTCTTTTATCCCATTTATCGACTTAGTAATTATGACTTTATTTTTGCTATCTCCTTTTCTCCTCTTTTATTTGATAAGGATTTCTCTCTGTAGCTCAAGGTGTCCTGTAACTTGGGGCTCTGAGAGCTGGAATTATGGGTGCGAACCACCACAGCTGACCCAGTAATGACTTCTATTACCAGTATGGACTGGGCAGTACCTTGCTTTTCATTGAAGGACATTCTAAGCAGTTAATAGTTGTCCCAGTATCATTTCTGTTGCTGTGATAAAGTACCCTGGTAGAGACGTGACTACGGAAAGGCAGGTGTTCCCAGCCCCTGGCCACCTGCACACTGGTGACTGTGGACCTGCTCCGTATGGCTATGGTGGTCTATTTTCCCAGCTCCTTGGAAGGTCTTCATATACCTTGATGGCATGTGAGGAGATCTGAGGCCTTTTCAGGTTCTGTGCAGAATGTTGGTTTCTGGAGGTTTAGCAGCAGCCAAAGCGCCTTCCAGCAGGTCAGCTTTGGGGTCTTGCCATGCTTCTTGGGTCTCCTGATGCTGAATTCATAGCCACTGTGTGGCTTGGTAGTAGTCAGCTGTGCTCTAGAGCCTACGGCTGTCCTGGGTTCCTTCTCCAGGTCTCCGTGATATCCTCAGAGGGCTCAGATTGTTCTCTGTGTCTGTGCTGGATTTACTCCACATGAACAAGTACGTGTGTGCGTTATTAAATACAGCCACGAGCATCCTAAACCTGAAGTGTAATGGCACTATTTCTGCTTACTCCCCCTCAATGCCATCATTCCATAGTACAAGTCTAACAGAACACGCCAGAAGCCAGGCAGCATCACAGCAGAAGACTGGAGGTATGAGCAGTGGAGGGTGAGCTACTATGCACCCAGTTACATGACTCAGCATCGGGGCTATGCTGAGGGTCTGGCTGGGTACCCTGGGTGGCCTCAGCCTCCTTGGGGGCTAGCATAAGGCTGGCTCCATGCTCACCCTAGGCTCAGGATGGATGACAGTACTGTGCTCCTATTTTCTACCTGTCCCAGGGACTGGCCTGCATCATTGCTAGGGTCACCTCAAGGGAGCACTGGAAAAGCACTGTGGAGCACCACCCAATAAAAGACTACTCAGTGTGCAATTTAAATCCCAAGGTGCTCTGCCAGACACAGGAAGCTGGGCACCATGCTGGGGATATGGCTCTAGACACAAGGAGGGATAAAGCAGGTGGTAGGCCTTGGGCTTGGGAGAGGACACCTGGAGCCAGGGTGGAGCACGACTCACACATGTGAGGGAACTGCTGAAAAGTTTTGACCGACGCTGCCATACACCGTTGTGCCATATGGATCTGTACAGCCCAAACTGCGAATTTACCACACAAGCCCTAAAAAAATGAGACAGGACAGCATCTCCTACAAATGTGTTTCTGTGACTAATGAGAAGGGAGAGAGCTTTTGCTTCCTCTTGTCAGAATTGTCACCTGATAACTTCATCCCTTGCAGTGTTTGTGTCAGAGTGTAACATTAAGGGTTGTTTTTAAGAAGAGATGACTTTGTTTGGAAAGGTTAAACTTGAGGCTCATCCATTTCATTACTTTTAATAAAGAAGTCTTCCCAGCCCTCAAGTAGTAGAGGTAGAACCCAGGGCACTCAGCCACTGCTAGACAGATGCTATATCACTAAGCCATGCCCCAGCCCCACACTGGGGGATTCTAGGCAGGGGCTCTACCACTGAGCCACACCCCAGCCCTTCACTGGGGGATTCTAGGCAGGTGCTCTACCACTGAGCTACACCCCAGCCCCTCACTGGGGGATTCTAGGCAGGTGCTCTATCACTAAGCCATGCCCCAGCCCCACACTGGGGGATTCTAGGCAGGTGCTCTACCACTGAGCCACACCCCAGCCCCTCACTGGGGGATTCTAGGCAGGTGCTCTACCACTGAGCCACACTCCAGCCCTTCACTGGGGGATTCTAGGCAGGTGCTCTACCACTGAGCCACATCCCCAGCCCCTCACTGGGGGATTCTAGGAAGGAACTAACTCTTCTAGTCTCTGGGAGCTTAACTCTGCTGCTGTGGACATTCCAAACAACAGAGTAGCCATGTTTCAATAAAACTTTATGGTACTAAGCTCTGAATTTCATAGGTTTTACAGTATTCCTGGGGTTTGTTGAAAACTAATACATTTATTTTTATAACAATGTCAATAATTTGGGTTTTTTAAAATATGGTTCTCCTGTGTCCCTGCTCCTGCCACACAGACCATATACATCAATGATACTTTGCTGTTCTCCATGGGAAAGGGAGCTGGGGGATGGGGGCTACACTGGGGATGTACCCACTCAGTTAGCATCATTCTATAGACCTGCAGCCCCATGGTTCGGAGGCTCAGAGCAAACAGCTGACATTTCTCCAGAACAAGACACAGCCAACAGCCATGTGGGGAAACCTGAGACAAAGCATCTCCCTTCACATTTAAGCGCTGCTCAGTCTACCCTTGCACTTCTAGTTACTTCCGAGTAGACTGGACCCAGGGAGGTGCAGCCCTCCCCAAGAGAACAGGGATTGTGACTGGCCTGTATCAAGCCAAGCTGATTTCGGTTCTGAGAGCACTGGGGCATTCCTGACCCTCCCTTGCCACTCCAGCTGACCTAGTTTCCAGAATCAGGGTCACCGGTACGGGGAACATGTGAATCAAGCCTGGAACAGCAGCAGTCTTGAAGTTGTATGGTCCTAGAAGAGTGTAGATCATGGTGTCTCAGAGCCAGCTGTCAAGTGCCAAGTGTTTAAGCTTCAACCCCAGTCAGGCATAATGGTGCATGCTTTTAATCCCAGCACTTAGGAGGCTGATGCAGAAGAATGGAGAGTTCAAGGCCAACCTGAGCTACATAGGAAGAACCTGGGCTAATCCATGCTCCTCCTCCCAACAAGTCCTAAACTAGGCCCTGGAGAGTGCCCTCATTTCTGGGGCAGAAAGGCTGGGGGTAAAGGAGAACTACAACCAGCTCCCATTCTCTCTCCCTAGAGACACCTCTGGGACCCACTGTGCCCAGTGAAGCAGGGATAAATCTGATCACCTCCAACATGTCACTGACAAGACGAGATTGTTTTAATTGTAATGCATGCCTAATTAAACTGCAATTAACCAGCTCGCTGGCTGGGGCCAGAGACAGCAGGGGGCCACACACAGTGAGCCTGGGAAGCACTGGGAGGCTGGGTTTTGGTCTCTGCACACAAGGTCAGCCAATTTCAGGAGGAACCAGAAAACCCTTTAACTGTCTCCCTAAACAGTCCAGCAGGACTCTGGGCTGCTGGGAGCCATGACAGGCAGGCACATCTGTTGCAGAGTTTGCCTCCATCTGGCTGCCAAGGTTGGTGATGTGGAGAGTCAGTAGTAGGCTGTAGCCTGTAAGCCTAGAGTGGCTACGGCTTGTTTCTGATCTACTGGAGAAAGCAAATGAATGGTCTGAGACCTGAGAAAACTGGGCTCTAGACTGGGTTGTTTTACATGTATGCAGGCTCTGGTGTGTAGAAAAACAGACACATAGGATATAAGAGGGTCAGTGTAAAGTTCCTTCATTCTGAAAACCTACATGGGAGAAGGGTGTAGGTGAAGAAGCAGGATACACACTTCACGTACACACCCATGCCAACTGCTCATGAGAAGAGAAATAGTGTAAGCCAACATGATCTTCTAAGCTACCACGAGGCATAGGGTCCTGACCTATACCATCTGCCACTCAGAGCTGACCCCTACAGCGACAAGGAACCACAAGACTCACAAAGGACACTGACAAACTAGAGGCCTGTCAGAGCAGAGCACCAAAGCTGGCTGGCACAGGTCCTTACAGCCAGGCAACAAGACCATGGGTAATAACACAGACAAGTCATAGGGAATACCTACACTACACCAGGCTCTCTGAATAAAGCCCCAAGGCATTGATTGATTCTCAGAGCACCTCAGCCTGACAAGACATAAGGAAGGGTATACCAGCCATTCTCGCTCAGACATTGGATCCTGGGGCACCAGGCCCCTGATGCATGCCTTCAATTGGCCCAGGGGCCCCAGGTTCTGTGCAACACTGTCTTCAGAAGCCCTCCAGGAAGGCCCAGGGCTGATGCAACAAGCAGAAGGGAGTCAGAACAGGAATGCAAAAATGAAGAGAACGGAAGGATCAGCCTCAGCTTGGATCTCCATCCTGAGATCCACGCTGCAGGAAGGGCTCTCTGATGGCAGCTCCGCCCTCCCTGGATCAAGGGCTCTCACTGGAAATGCCAAGTGCCTCCACAGGACCAGATGACAGATACACAGAAAGGAAACAGGAATGCTTTACAGGATGAGAAGTAGTCCAGAACCACATGCAAAACATATACCCCAAGACAACAGTGGCCCACAGCCACATCACAGCACTGGTGGCCTGAAATGCCCCCTAAGGGCAAGGCGACAAGAGTGGTCTCAGGACAGGCAGAGTTGCTGCAGGAACTGCCGCTGGCATACTCTTGATCCAGCTCCCTCCCTAACCAGACCTAGTGTGAGCCCCTCCCTTGTACCCACAAGTTTGTACTTCACAGCTGCAGAGCAAAAAAGCAGCTGGGGCAGGACCTCATGGCTGCCATGCTCACCAAGGGTCAGTGACTGATGCCAGTGGCCACAACCATGCATCAGGGGTGACGGACACATGTCCTGAGAGTTGTTAACCCTGACTTGCTGACTGGAGAGGGTGGTGGGAGGCGCTGACTGCGCTGCTCTGGCTCTTCCCTGGCATCTCGGGCCTAGTTGCAAAGGGCCCTGGGCTCTGTGACATGTGCTTAGGCCAGTGAACGATGGGCCTGTTTTCTCGGAGGATTGGATTTACTCATGATTAATGGGCCACATAGAAACTGATAAATGATATTAATTTGTTTTGGGGGGTCTGAGACGATCTTAGCTGCTTGCAAACTTGGATGGCTAATCCTGTTTGCGAAGCCAGCAGGGAACCAATACCTCTCAGCTGGCTGCCAGGGCCAATGGGCTCTGTCCATCCAAGCAGCCCGGATACCCCATACATATACCTCTCTGGAGACTAGAGGGCTGGGTGAGTTGACTCACCTGCCACCTCCTTGGATGACGACAGCAGGCTGGAGGCAGCCTCCAGGTCAGCAGGGATGGGCCCCCCCCTCTCCAGGGCATGTACGAGCCCCCGTAGTCGTTCACACTCCTCCTTTAGCCGGTCATGGTCCTCACGCTGGCGCTGCCTGGCCACGCTGGCCGGGTTCAGGCTCATGTGTATCACTTTGGTTCGACTCTGGTTGTAGTCACCCTAGAGGAGCAAACACAGCACAGGGTCACTCTGTGCAGATGAGGAGCTCAAGAACACAGAGCATCAACAAGGAGGAGTCTGGGCAGCAGATAAGCGTTCGGTGGGATATGAGTGGTGTGGTAGCTGCTGTGGTATCTCAGCACCCTTGCACAAGGTGTACAGGCAAGCCCATTAACAATCTGGGATCTGAACTCTAGCTGACTAAACTGGTAGAGAAAACAAGCAGAGCAGTCTTCCTCCCCTTGGGACATCACAGGTGCTCTGGGCACATGGATTCCCTGCTTGATCTACCTAAACATCAAATTCAATGCCAAGTTCCAGAAGGAATGAGAGGCACAGGCTTGTAATCCTATCTACACTGCAGGCTGAGGCAGGGGGACTCAAAATACAAGACCAATTAAGGCCTAGAGTGAGTAAAAGGGGGGCCTGGGATACTTAGTGAGACCCTGTCTCAAAGGAAGAAGGACTGGAGCTAAGACTCGGCAGTAGAACACTTAGGTAGAACACAGCAATGAGGAACTTGGGGTGTGGCTCAGTGGTAGAGCCTCTGCCTAGAATCCCCCAGTGAGGGGCTGGGGCGTGGCTCAGTGGTAGAGCCTCTGCCTAGAATCCCCCAGTGAGGGGCTGGGGTGTGGTTCAGTGGTAGAGCCCCTGCCTAGAATCCCCCAGTGAGGGGCTGGGGTGTGGCTCAGTGGTAGAGCATCTGCCTAGAATCCCCCAGTGAGGGGCTGGGGTGTGGCTCAGTGGTAGAGCACCTGCCTAGAATCCTCCTGTAGGTACTGGAGCAGGGCTCACGATGTGGCCTAGTAGTAGAACACTTGCTTCGAATCACCCAGTAGGGGTTGCAGGTCTGGCTCAGTTGTACAGCACCTGCCTAGCATGTATAACCTGGGGTCCATTCACAGTCACCCCACCCAACAAACACTGGTGTACACCCTGCATGGCCAGGCACACAATGCCTGCCCTGTGGCCCTGTGAGGTCGGTCACCTATAGGTCTCGGCAAGAGGACCATGAGAAG
This sequence comes from Lophiomys imhausi, assembly GCA_907164525.1. Classification (NCBI taxonomy): domain Eukaryota; kingdom Metazoa; phylum Chordata; class Mammalia; order Rodentia; family Muridae; genus Lophiomys; species Lophiomys imhausi. The sequence goes on from CAJQZJ010032807.1 coordinate 185,174, forward strand.
GAGGCCCAGAATTGAATGAACAAGAAAAAAGTACCTTGCTCTCTAGAATGGCTTTAAAGAGAAACTATGACTGCAGTAAGGAGAGTCACCACAGACCTCACTCCGATGCCCACAGCTAACAGCGCCCGTGAGTGGCACCTACCTGTCATTGCTCTCTCAAGCCAAGGACAACCCCAGAGAGCAATGTGGCTGGCAGTGACTGAGAGAGGGTGGACAGGACTCTCTATGACCTCTACCTCTCACTACACACAGATGCCAACTCTAGAGAAGGCAAGTCAAGATAGAAAAGGCTAGATTTTAAAAAAAGTTTCAGATTTATTTATTTTAGAGTGTTTTGCTTGCATGTACATAAGTGTACTACATGAGTGTCTGGTGCCCATGGAGGTCAGAAGAAGGGGTTGGATTCTCTGGAACTGTCATTTTACCCATAAACTACCATGTGGGCCCTCTTCAGCCATGTCTCCAGCCTCCAGAGGAAGGACTGAGAGTGAGTGGGGACACACACACACACACACTATCGTTCTGAGAGTGCAGTGGTGATGTGTCTCAATAGGACAGAGGATGTGCTGGCATGGGCAAAATGAACGGAAGTTGGTGCAACAACAGCATTCAGGAAGCTGAGGCAGGAGAATTATGAGTTTGAGAATTATGGGTTAATCTGGGTTACATAAAAAAGGTAAAGGAAAAATAGTGGGGGGGGGGGAGCATACATTATGTTTGAAAATACTCTGGGCCCTAGGAAAGGAGGCGAACATGAGGGTGGAATTCGTTCTCAAAAGTTCACCCACCTGATCAGCTCACACTTAGACGGTACTCAGAACTCAAAAGTAATCAAGAAAATGTCAGCCACTGAAAAATAGGAAAAATGAAAGAACAGACACTTCACAGACAAAACCCAAAGAGCTAATGGGCACAGAATGGCATACACACGAGCCACCAGGAAAGCCCAAACTGCAGCCAGAAGATGGCCATATTCCTAGCATGAAGCAGGCATCCCATGCAGAAGGGCTTTGCATTCTGGCAGGGCACTGTGTGGACCGTGGTGTGGTGACTACAAAGTCACTGAAGGGACTGATGCACCTCCTGACCTGTGCAAGGTGGGAGGCTCTCTACTGCCTCCACTGAGCCCAAGACAGACTTCTGGGAGTCTGAGGTAGCTCAGGAAGTCAAACCAAAAGTTAACTGTCCTCTCTGGCCAACCTCTCCCAAGGTGCCCCAGCTCTCAGACACATAACAGGGCTGCCACAGAGCATGGGTGGGAGGCTTAGAAGTCTCTTCTAGGGTCTGGGTGCCAGAGAACTGGCATGTGATGAGCCCTACACTGACAGGCCTGGGGTTCAATCCTCTCAGCCCAGGTGCGGACGGATGCTCAGCAAGGGACGCTGATCTCCATGTCCACATATAGGAGCTCCCTGGCTCCTCTGGCCTGTCTCCCCACCCAAAATGCCTGCTGAGGAAGCAGGGGAAACAGCCCACCCACTTACACACACTAAGCAAAGAAGCTGGGCGATTCATTTAGTGAGGCAGTCGGTACTCAATACGCCTTGGTATTCTATGGTCTAAGTTGCCATAGGCCACTGGCCCTCTATAATGCCGAAGGGTAATACGGTCTTTACCTGGAGTACCTCATCTAGGTCACGGCCTGTCAGCCCTTACCACTCCTCCAGATATGCATCCGGGGGCAGAGAGGAGCAATGGGGCAGGAGAACAGCAAGATCCTTCACAGGGGCAAACTGCTGGCCTGCAGTCTCCTGGAATGGGGTGGGGTAGGAGGAGACAGGGAGCAGTAAGTGCCAGAGCCACCCGCAGGGAGCAGTAGGGCTTGCAAACTTGGCTGCCCAGGCTATATCCTGGGTATATTCTCAGTAGAGGGAGGGGAAGGAGGAGGCCAAGAGCCAGACCTGGGAAGAGGGAGGGAGGGGGAGCAGCCTGGCAGGCTCTTAAGAGCTTTCCTGAGAACCTTGTAAAGCCCTGGGGATGAAGAGGCTCCCAGAACGCTAGCTGATTCCCTGGCTTTCAGGGTCAAAAGAGACTGTTACTTGTGCAATTTCAACAGTCTGTTATTCCGTGCAATTTCACCAGCCAGGGAGATAACCAAGCATGTGAAATCCATCACCCACACCCACTGCGACAGCCCTGGGGCTGGACAAGCACCTCGGCTTCCCTCCCCGGGCCAAGTGTGAGGAGCTGGGCAGGGAATCAGAGCCCAGCCTGAGGCTGCCTGTGGAGCCAGCCAGCTCTTCAGGGCTACCCGCCTGTCCCTGTCCCCAGCTCAGTAAGAAAGCAGCCACAGACTACAGGTGTGGGAACTGGTAGAGAGGAGTGTCACGCGTGCCGATGAAACCACACTCACCCAAATACAGAGATTTTCATATGGCCTAAGATGTTCTTGATTTTTTTCCCTTTTAAAGTCTTTAAAAACCACAACTCAGTCCTTAGTTTGTGTGCTATGAAGGGTGACAGGCTGGGTCTGGGGGAATCTCAAGCTGAGGCGAGGGCTATCTGGGAGATGAAACATTTCCCACAGCCCTATACTGAACATACCACACAGAAGACACCACAAGACTCCTGGGGAGAGCTGGTGGCACACAGTTTTTATCCCAGCACTCGGGAGGCAGTGGCAGGATGATCTCTAGGAGTTTGAGGCCAGCCTGGGCTGTATAGTGAGTTCCAGGACAGCCAGGGCTACACAGTGAGACCCTGTTTCAAAAAACAGAGAGGGAGGGGAAGGGAAATGATTGATCTTGGGGACACAGGAGGCAACCAGTACAGCTGGGTCTATCCAGCCTGAGACCCTCCTGCCATGAAGAGCTCCAAGGGAGGCCACTGTCTCACTCCGTAGAGCACGAAGCCAAAAGCGATGCCTTACTGCTTACCAAAACAAGTACCCAACTACGAACTGACAGGTGACAAGTGACAGCCCACCACTACCTCCCCAGCACCTACACCTTATGACACACTGTATCATCTTAAACACTTGTTTTATTAGCTGTCCCCTAGCAGAGGTCAGCTCCATGAAGACAGGGCTGTCTGTCTTGTTCTTCACAGTGCTTCTGGTACTGACAATGTGTCTGGTACGGCAGAGTCTAGCGAATGAATGCTTAACAAACAGAACATTTCTCGGGCCAGAATGTATTTCAGACGCTTAGAAATCAGATCGCCAACTGAAGCATAAAGAGCTAAGAGGTCTAGAGAAACAGCCTGGCCTCCCTCCTGCAACAGATACATCTCTGCTTCTGAGCAGACACAGGGGCTGCTGCTGCAGGCGGAAGTGACCCCAATTTAAGAACTCTCATCTCTACATGACCACTCGGAGACTCAAGGGTTGCAGGTGAAGGGGCAGCCATCACAAAAAGGGAGGAGACAGGGGCAAGGGCCTCTTCTGGGTCCACAGTCAGGTGCGCTCTTACTTGGCACCCAGGACCCACCTAGGTTTCTGTGCCCAAGTTTGGTCTGGGAAGGGAAGCTAAGTGGCAGAGGTGGAGGGGCCACAAGGCACAGGAGGTAAACTCTGTGGGTGTCAACCATGTTAAGGCCCCAAGACTAGTAAAGAGAGAGAGAGAGAGAGAGAGAGAGAGAGAGAGAGAGAGAGAGAGAGAGAGAAATGCTACCATCACCAGATACACCAAAGACCTTGTTGCAAGGAAGGGCCAGCCAAGAACTACATGACAAAGACAGGAAGAAGGGTGGACCCTGAGAGGCTGCCACAGGCTAGGGAACCAGGTCAGTGCCCTGTAAAATCTGCCAATCTCCACATTCCCAGGAGGTGTGCCTGGGCATGTCTGAATACTTAAGGGGCCAGGCAGCCATGTGCAGAAGCAGCAGACCACTCAGGGGAAGAAAAGAAGTACCAGGCTCATGCTCACAGCACCAGATCCTGCTTCGACGCTGTTTTGGCTCTGCTCCATCCCCAGACACACATGCTGCCTGTCTCAGGCCCAGAGGCATAGGTGCCAATATGAAGACGCACCGTCCAGGGGGCCGGGGAGGCGCGTGAGACGAGCAGATGGGAGCGAGTGAGCAACTTCGCTGAGTCTGCCACAGGATGACAGTTTTGAGGAAGAAAAGGGAGAATGGCTGTAATCTGCTGCTAAAATTTGTTGCCTTGTTTGATTCGCAGCTGAGGAAACTGTGGAGGCACTGACAAGAATCTCAAAAGGAAAACTCTGGAACCTTCCTTTGATGCCACGATGCAATCATTGACTAAACAAAAACATCTCACTTGCTGAGCGAGCGAGCTAACGTTTTCTGCTAATGACCGTGGATACACGAGAGCTGACAGTCAGAGTGGGAGGCAGAAAGGGGGCTACACCGGGGACACTCTGTGGCCCCTAGCCAGGTCCATGAACAGTGTGGTACTGGTACTCTGTGCAGAGGGCTCCTCCAGGGCATGGTGCAGATTCCCCGAAGGCCAGTGGCTCTTCTCCCGACCTGTCCACTCTGTGACCTTCTATTTGTTGGTCAAGTCCATGTACGCTTCCATGACCAGCCACTGCTCTCCATGCAGAGAGCCAAGAGCAGGCACAAGGCTTGGTGGGCCAGTGTCTGGTGCATTCGGTTCATAAAGTATATTTGTCCCCTAATGTGCGAGTGGCCTTCCACAGACCCTCCTAGTCTCCGGGCTTCTGTCTCCCTCTGTGAGAGGGAACACGGTGAATTGGGCCCTTTTTGTACGTGGTGTGTATGGCTGTGTGTGAGTGTACTGAATATAGTGGAGTGGACTGGCCATGCACATATGGAAGCTAGATCAGGGCATGGAGCTGGGGTGGGCTCCTTCCTCTACTGCTCTCAGTCTTATTGCCTTGAGACTGGGTCTTTTCACTGAACTGGAAGCTCACTGCTCCAGTCAGGTTCTAAGCTCTTGGGTCCCACCTGTCTCCACCCTCCAATGCTGAGGTTATAGCCATGTGCCATGCCTGGCATTTTATAAGGGTGCTGGGGGTTTGAACTTGGGCCCTACCCACTGAACCATCTTCCCAGTTCTAGTGAATCTGGTCTTTAAGAACCTTTCTTCTGGGCTAGAGAGATGGCTCAGAGGTCAAGAGTGCTTACTGCTCTTAGTTCCCAGCACTCGCAACAGATAGCTCACAACTGCCTGTAACTCCAGTTGCAGGGGATCCAAAATGGGCATCTATAAGTACCCTCATGGTACACACACACACACACACACACACACACACACACACACACACACACA
>CAJQZJ010032807.1:195109-242649 GCA_907164525.1 Lophiomys imhausi
AAAAAAAATAAGAAAAAATGGTGAAGGTAGTTAAGGTTCACAGGGAGCTACCACATAGAAGTAGTGTTCGTACATGAACAGTGCACACAGCAAAGCACAAGAAGGATGCAAAGGAAGCCCCCAACTAATAGACATCTGTCAGCTGCTGGTTCAAGGACAGCAGTCATGTAGATAATGCTGAGTCTCCGCGCTCACCCTTTTCCCACAACTGTCATCAAGATTCCCAGTCTGCAAGGCCCCCTTATACATATATAGATGAGCTTGGCCGTCATACAGATCCCTTAGCAGGGGAGGGACAGTGTCTGTCATGGGCTATGGTGCCTGTTAATGGAACACATTGCTGGGCTGCCATGTGGGCCCCAGTGCAAAAGGAAGCTCTTAGTCTTCATGTGACTGATAAACTGAGAGAGCTTGATAGGGTGTGACCCCCCCCTCACCTGGGGAGAAGGAGAGAAGGAAGAGTGGAAGAGGGTGGGAGGGTGGGACTGTGAGGGGTGGAGGGAGGGGGCTGTGAACAAGATGTAACTTGAATATATACATATAAGTTAAAAAAAAAAAAACAGATTCTCAGTCTGCAGGAGAAGTATGGCCACTGTCTGAGGGAGCTGCATAGATGTCCTGACCAGGGGTGGGGGATCACATATTGCAACAGCAGAGTCCCTGTGACACCCAGAGTGGAGGGTGCTGACCATAGCTAGGCTGAGCAGGATGGGAATGTTAGTCATGGTTGGGCTAGGCAGAGTAAATGGGTTCCAGACAGTGGCAAGAGTTGCATCTGGCTTGGCCCCTGTAGCCTAGGCAACGCTGAATGTCATATAGAAGGGTGGTGCTCTGTGGGCCTCACAGACATTTCAGGTCTTTACGAAAGGACTGGGCTGATGAGTTCTGGTAGGCAGGGATTGTCTGAGATGCTCCTAGAGGACACCCCAAGTCTCTACTCCGATGTCTGAATTCTGGTGTGCCACTCATCACTTTGTCGCATGTGGTAGCCTTGCATGATCATAACCTTCACACAGGGAGCACTGATGAGGCCTCCTCAGTGACACTGAGCACTCAGGCCAGGGCATGGGGCCACTAGAGATTGGTACTTGCACAGCCTGGAGCTCATGGAACCAGACAATGCTAGTTCTTGCATCTTAGGGTCTTGTCCGACATGGCTGTCTCATGGTTAAGTGACATCCTGACCTTGAAGAAGTGTGTGCAGTGAGCCACCAAGAAGTTCTTGGTGAGATGCCTGGGTCAACAGGCATCACATTGGAAGGATGGAAGTGAGCGGGAGAGGAAGGGCTTGGGAAGATGCTGTCCTTGTCTTGGGCATGGGCTCTGGATAGGTACCGCTGACAGGAGCCAGTGGGACAGCAGGAAGGTGGAGGGTCATACACTCGGCAGATGCCACATTGCTGCAGGGGAAGGTGGATGGAAGGCAGGTGTGGGCACAGGAAGAGGTGAGGCTGGGCACCCCAACCGCACTGCTGCCAGTGACGCAGACAGGAGCAGGGACGTCTGCAGACTCGGGAAGCTTTCCGCTCCCAGGAAACCCAGCAATTTTCTGCCCACTCCATTTCCAAAAAAGATATACTGATTTTAAATGTCACGGGGTAGCCGTCTGGGCTCTGTTCTGAGCAGTGCTTTAGGAGAACTGTAAGGCAGCAAGGACAACAGCCTAGCCTCCCGACTGGGAGGAATGTGCCAGGTTGAGCTGGAAGGACTCTGTGGAGGATGGTCAGCTCAGAGGCCTGGCATTGGGGTCCAATGGCACAGTCTCACTGGTGGAGGGAGGAGCTCAGCTCCATGATGAGGCTATACTGTGGGGACGGTGGGGGCCGGGCGTCAGATTCCAGAGATGAATTCGCTTAATTACATGCATGCTCGAGTGCTTAGAGGAAGTGTACAGATGTCTGCAATTTAGTTTCAAATGCATCAAAAGAATAAAACGGACTGATGGATGGCAGAGGAATGGGTAGGAATGTCATACAGCCACAAGTGTGCCATTCCCGGCAGGATGTAGGTGGTAAGTGGGCATTCACTATAAAATTCTTTCAACTTCTCTTTCTTGAAAATGCTTGCAACAGAACCCTTGGGGAGAACGGTAGGGGCCAGCTTCCATGGAGGCCCACCCTTACTGCCTACAATGGGGGACCCAGGAGGCAGCAACAAGTCTCAGGGTTGGATCAGTACTGCACATTTCATATGGGAGGAACCTCTCTTGGCACCAGGCAGGGATATGACCTGCCCTGGACAGGCTTCTCTGTGCTCCAGGGTTGTCAGAGCCCCTGACTAACCTCTCCTTGGTGACCCTACGGTGTCCTGGCCTAGTTCACCAGGCACACATATGCGGAGGGCTCTATGGGAGCCCGTGAGGAACATGGGTCTCTGGGAAAAAGTGCTGCCCCTGCTCTTACGGGACACACGAGGTGGCTAAGGACAGAGACTGCCAATCCTCATATCTGTCTCTGTGCCAGCCTTAGTTTCCCCATCTCCAAGTGAGGCCTTCCTGCAGACTGTTCCCCTTTCCACACAGGATCTCGCTATGTCGCCCAGGCACTGAAACCTGAAAACAGCTTCCTCAGTGCGGAGGCTACAGGCCTGCACCACTGTGCCTAGCCTCCCTGAAGCTTTGACAGGGCCGTCCTAAGTTTGCTGTCCATCCAGCCAGTTGGTGTGAGATCCCATTAGGCATGTAGACCCTGGTACCCCTTTGCTCCCCCACAGCTACATTGGCAACGCACGCGGGTCACTTGGGCCAGTGGACAAACAGCCAGTGACCCAGGAGACCCAGGAAGGATGGCATCAACTTGGCCGGTCTGCATGCAGACACTGCGATGGCCCGTCCACTGAGCCCCCTGAAGCACGCCCACACACCCAGCTCTAAGTGGTCACTGGAGTTTTGCTTCCTCGCCAACCAGCTGTGAACTAATTACAAAAAATTCTAACTAGTTGAGCTCCCTCTCCAAGCATATGTTCCCAATTAAGATGAACTGCAGCTGATTTTAATCAATCTTCCTTGAAGCGCCAACTTGAAGCCACTCTTCTTCTCTGGAGGGGAGGAGTGAGGTGGAGAGTGGGAGAGCTAGGCCGCCTGCATACTGAGTGAATGGGTAAGACTTGAGGAAGCCTAGAGGCTGGTCAAGCACTGCAAGGTTCCAGGCCCAAGCAGCATCATTAGAGCTGCAGAGAAGGAGGCTGGCTCTCGAAGGTGCTGGCGTCAGCGTTATGGCCAGGCCAAAAGGAGAAGGCCTGGGATGGATGTTTCTTCCAGGCCCAGGTTCAAGACCAACATATAATGGGAATGAGGGCTTGATGAAAGAGGAGAAGGAGTGAGCATCTATCTAACAAGGCCTTTCGGGAGGTTGGGGTGGGGAAGAAAGGCCCTAGCACAGGGTTCCCTCAGGAATCCTCATCATCCAGCCTTATAAAGAAAGTGCAGGGACTCTGATGGGAGGACAACATGCCCAAGCCCACCCAGCATGTGTGCAGGTGGCTTTTCTCTTTCCACAGCTAAGTTACCTGACCCAGGAAACTCCTCCTGGGCCACTCCTGAGTCAAACCTAGGCCTGTTTGCCTTTCCCCCCAGGACCAGTCTCATATGTCACAGCCTCTGTCCCCATGTGCTAAGAAGGACCTGCATACCACCCTACCATTCACTGTCACCCAGAGGCTGCTCAGACATGCACACACTGAAGGGTTAGCAGATGAGGAGACAGCTCTGACATTGAGGCTGGATGGCAGCTGTCCCTTACCATAAGTGACTAATGCCACCTTGCAGAATCAGGTCAGCACTGGGTGTAAAAATCCTCTGTGCCCAGATATGACAGCAGCTGGGACATATAGAGCAGACCCAGTCTGGTAGTCACGGCCACCTGCAGTTAGCATGGGGCCTTTGAGCTGAGGCCAGTGACCTCGGAAGGAGACATGACTATCCAAGACACAGACAACGGTCAGGTTGGTTCACCCACAAGCTGGTCTGCCAGGGTATGAGAGAACACAGGGCGGGCAGGCTGGTATGTAGAGGGGACTGTCGGGCCAACAGTCTACAGAGGTGGTGGGAGCTGTAGGACTGTCTAGAAATTTCTACCACTGTGAGGCCCAAAGACACAGCTGCCTCCCACTTGACCCCACTTCGGGCCTCCATGCCAACTGGGAACACCACCCCTGGGTTCCCGGCCATTATATCATGACATGGACACTGCTCTCCAGAGCAAAAGACTCAGCCCTCCATACTGCTTCAGGTCACGCTGTGGACCTGGAGCATGTATGCCCTCAGTACTTGCCTGCATGCATTGCTCCATACAGCAGCATGGAGCAGGTGTGGACATGGTCCAGTAGCACCCTGGCCCCCAGGAAGGGTCTGAGCTTTGGGGCTGAGCCGAGTCAGGACACGCGCTTGTGGTCCTGCAGGAAGGAGATCTTCCGAATCCCACTCTTGTGTCACCCACATGGGTCACAGAACTTCCTGGAGTTGTGCGGTCTCTGAAGTCCCTGCTAGCTGCACCAAAAGCCATTTATCACCCCATCCTGACACAATTCTGCAGCCAGGTATCCTTGGTCCACTGTCCAGCAGCCCTCGGCCCAGGACAGTGGCCCAATTAGAACAGAGCAGGGTGACAGGTCCTAGAGCTGGGCGTGAGTGCAGCCAAGGTTCAGAACACCTCCCTTCATCAAAGTTGTCACCTCTCCTGTCACCGAGATTGGTAATGGGGACACGATTTGATTGCCTCTAATAGGTGCCAAGTTAAAAAAAAAAAAATCAATGGCCTGTCTAGAAGCCGGGCAATCTTTGACCTGTGGGCTTCTTGCCATGAGCAGTGTGATCAGGAGGAAGAAAACTAAAAAGAAAAGAAACAGTTTAATGCAGATGTCTAGTGAAGATCATGGCCACCCAGAAATGGGAGCAATGGGGGACAGCACCAGAGAGAGCAGAAGCTGAGGTCGGTGCTGAAAGCAGAAAAAAACAAGGGCCTGAGGAAGGTTCTAGATGAGGAGCCCAAGTGGCACAGGCCCGTGGACCCACAGGACCCAGCAGTAGTTCTCAGCCAGGTAAACGGTGGGTGTGCAGGAGGAAGTCCCGGGCTTCATTCACGGGAGTTGGAAGGAGCAACGTCTCTGCAGGCACATCTCTGTCCAGCCCGAACCTACCTGGAGGGTTAGCCTTTCCATCTGCATCTCCAGCGCCTGCTTTTCCTGTTCCAGGCGGCTCCGCTCACCCTCCAGCTCCTCCACCTTCAACCTGCAAAAAAAAAAAAATCATGTCATGGGCATGCCGCTACAGCCGGACACCGATGGAAAGTCATGGCAACGGTGGCGATTCCAAGGGTAGGTGGCAATGGGTAGCACTTGTTCAGGCATAAAGGCTCAAGCCAGGTGTTCTTGGCTGACTCTGCAGCTTGGCCAGAAGCAGGTAAGAAATCTGTGTCTCAGGCCCCCTGGTCCACCCCGGAGGGTGACCACAAGCTGGAGAGGAAACTGAGAAATGGATTAGAACAGTGGTTCTCAACCTTCCTAATGCTGGGAACCTTTAATACAGTTCCTCAGGTGGTAGTGACCCCCAACCATAAAATTATTTTTATTGTTACTTCATAACTGTAATTTTGCTACTGTTACGAATCCTAATGCAAATATTTTTGCAGATAGAAGTATGCTAAAGGGGTCATGACCCACAGGCTTAGAACCACTGTTTTTTGTTTTTTTTTTTTTTTTGGTTTTTCGAGACAGGGTTTCTCTGAATATCTCTGGCTGTCCTGGACTCGCTTTGTAGACCAGGCTGGCCTCGAACTCACAAAGATCCGCCTGCCTCTGCCTCCCAAGTGCTGGGATTAAAGGCGTGCGCCACCACCGCCCGGCGAGAACCACTGTTTTAGAATGCTAAAAAGACAAGAGTCATAATGTGGTGAGAGGAGTGGAGTGGGGTGATGGGATTTTGGACAAGCCATCAACCCTGAGATCCAGATACACAAAACACCAGGCATAACACCAAAACGGAGCAGGTTCTCAAATCTGTGAAGTCCAGGGGCTTGAAACAAAGTAGCCAGTCAGCTTCAAGGGCCTGAGAGGAAAAAAAAAAAAAACTGTCCAGAGAGCACTTCAGGACTAAAGCAGAAATCAAAGCAAGCCGAGAGCAAAGTTCTGGAAATGTAACAACACACTAAATAATACACTGTCGAAAGAAAGTTGAGGAAATCAGAAAACATGTTGAACTGGACACGGTGTATCCAAGAATGCCAGCATCAGAGAAAAATGTATAGCATCCAATGCTCTTATGAGGAAAAAAAAAAATCTCAAGTCAATAACCCAGGCTTTCACTGCACGAACAGAGAAAAGGCTGAACATGGTAGGTACCCCCACCTGTGGACTCAATGGGGGCCAGGAGTTAAATGCCAGTTTTATGAGATCAGATCTATGTAGCCCTGGCTGGCCTGGAATAGTATATAAAACACTCCAGAACAGACCTAATGGATGGCCATTAAACAAATGTTAGTAAGTTGAAGATATTCATTTAATAGCATGCCTGCCATAAATGAAGTTAGAGATCAATGACCTCTAGACAGCTAGAAAAATCTTAAGCAGGAGGCAAGTCAATAGGTTCTTGTTGGGGAGATGGCTTTGTGGGTAAAGGCTTGCTTGGAGAGTATCAGGACTTGGGCTCTGTTCCCCAGGACCTACATGAGAAGCTGGGTGTGATGATGCACGCTTGTAATCCCAGTGCTGGGGAGGCAGGGGCTAGAGCAGTGATTCTCAACCTGTGGGTCACGACCTCTTTGGGGGTTGAACAATCCTTTCACGGTGGTCTCCTAAGACCATTTGAAAACGGACCCCTGGCCTAACCAAGTTGGCAAGCTCCAGGCCAGTGAGCGATGCTTCCTCAAAGGGTAGGTGTCAGGCTCTGTGAGGACTGACACATGAAGTTGATCTGTCTAATCCATACGCGCACCAACACACCTATAAAACAAAAATTTAAGAAACTACAATCTGAAGTAAAAGAACTCACAAGGGAGATTAGGAAATGCTAGAGACAAGCACCAAGAAATTGAAGGTTCCAAACACAAGGAAGAAGTTACATCAGAGATCACACAATGAGCCCAAAGGGAAAACCAGAAGATGGAAAGTAGCTCACGCTGGAAGCTGACAGCAGGCTGGAGACAATGGGGGCTGGGTTGTGTGAAAGAGCACGGAGGGAGATCCCAGCCCCAAAACCTGATGGCTTTAAAAGGGCTGCAGGAACAAGCCTTCACATGGCAAAAACAACCAGGGAAGAGAGATCGCTATGAAACTGGAAGATTCGAGAGGACATCACAGGATAAAGGTCGTAAAAGGATGCTAGGAGCCGGGCGGTGGTGGCGCACGCCTTTAATCCCAGCACTTGGGAGGCAGAGGCAGGCGGATCTTTGTGAGTTCGAGGCCAGCCTGGTCTACAAAGCGAGTCCAGGACAGCCAGAGATATTCAGAGAAACCCTGTCTCGAAAAACCAAAAAAAAAAAAAAAGGATGCTAGGGACAAATGGGCAAACATCTGAGTATCCGAGATGACACAGGAAGACTCCTACTGATGCCACCTTCCAAGGTGACCCCTAGAGAAGCAGATAAACCTGCGATCCATATGGGGGTAAAAGCAGAAGACAAAGGTCTCCCAACCAAGGGAAGAGGGCCAGGCCAGCAAACACCCAAAGGATTATACTCTCTTCTCCAAGAGTGGAGAGAAAGGGAGGACAAGGAAGCTCTTCCTCACTGAAACCAGCAGCAGGCTGACACCAAATAAAGACAAAGATACTTCCAGAAAAGTAAGGCCAACCTGGGCCTGGTGGCATGGGCCTGTCAAGCTAGCTATGTGGAGACTGAGGCAACGGGATCAAGAGTTAAAGGCTTTCCTGGCCCACAGTTAAGTTTAATTCTTAACTGTGTTTTCCACTCTGTGGAATCTTGTCCCCAAATGTAAAAAGCAGTCATAGAAAGAGGGCTGGGAAGGTAGCTCAGGGGTAGAGGACTTCTCTAACATGGGTGACCTCATGGGTTCAAACTGTAAAACAAATTAGAATGAAATTAGAAATATATCAAACAAAAACTAAAATAATTATTATTATTTTGTTTTTTCAAGACAGGGTTTCTCTGTGTAGCAGCCCTAACTGTCCTGGAATTCACTCTGTAGACCAGGCTGGCCTTGAACTCACAGAGATCCGCCTGCTTCTGCTTCCCAAGTGCTGGAATTAAAGGGTGCGCCACCACTGCCCGGCCTAAAATTATTTAAAAAAAACAAACAAATAGAAGTGAGACCTGCAAATCTGGGGGGATGGATGCGGAAACACCTAACAATGTAGACCTGGGGTACAAATATGGAAATGCCTAAACACGTAAACCTGAGGGACATTTGTGGAAATGCCTCACCACATATACCTAGGGTACAGATATGGAAACGTCTAACCACATACAAGCTGTTCCCTGAAAGCTTTCCATACTGTGGCAAAGGGGTTGAAAACAATAGCAGAAACACAAGGCATCTCAACACCTAAAAATGTGCTGTGTGATCCTCCAATCAGCCAAGGGTAAGAGGCCCTCCACTACTCTGCACTCAGTTGAGACAGGAAATCTCTTCAGCAAATCCATCGCCTTGTACTCAGAGGGCAGCAGTCTCAACAGGACATGGCACTCTTGAAAACAAAAACAAAAAAATAACACAAACCCAGGAGAGGATAGCTGCGAGATTTCCTTAGGACGAGGCCTGTGACGTGGTTCAGTGGATCAAGGTGTTCCCACCAAATCTGATGACCTGATTCCAGCACATGATGAAGGAGAGAATGCATTCCTGAAAATTATCCTCTGACCTCCACATTTACAGCAGGGCATTTGTGAGCACGCACAGATACACACACACACACACACACACACACACACACACACACACACATCAATAAATGTTATAAAATAATTTTTTGAAGAATTAGGACAGTATCTATCCACAAATCCATAAATTCCAACCCAGAGAATTGTTGGAATTCAAGAAAACAAAGGAAACAAAAAAAAACACCCAAGAAAACAAAGGAAACAAAAAAACCCCTGCTGCAGCTAAACCAAAAGAAACACACAACCACCACCTACATCAAAAAACAACTTATGGTCATTAATATCCCTCAACACCAATGGACTCAACTCCCCAGTAAAAAACACAGGCTTACAGATTGGATCCGTAAACAAGATCCACCATTTTGGACGTACAAGAAACACATCTCACTAACAAAGATAGATGCTACCTCAGAGTAAAGGGCTAGGAAAAGGTTTTCCAAGCAAACGGTCCCAGGAAAAAAGCTGGAGTAGCCATCCTAATATCAAATAAAATAGACTTTCAACTGAAATTAATCAAAAAAGATAGGGAAGGACACTACATACTACTTAAAGGAAAAATTCATCAAGATGACATCTCAATACTGAATATCTATGCTCCAAATACAAGGGCACCCACATTTGTAAAAGAAGTTTTTCTAAAGCTTAAACCACACATCGATTCCCCCACACATTAATAGTGGAAGACTTCAACATCCCATTCATACAAATGGAGAGGTCATCGAGACAGAAACCAAACAGAGAAATAATGAGACTAACAGAGGTCATGAACCAAATGGACCTAACAGATATCTACAGAACGTTTCACCCAAACACAAAAGAATACACTTTTTCAGCACTCCAAAGAACCTTCTCCAAAATTGACCATGTAGTTGGACACAAAGCAAGCCTCAACAGATACAGGAAAATTGAAGTAACCCATTGTATCTTATCAGACCACCATGGATTAAAGTTGAACTTCAACAATAACAGAAATAACAAAAAACCTACACATTCATGGAAACTGAACAACCCCCTTCTCAATGACCACTGGATCAGAGAACAAATAAAGAAGGAAATCAAAGACTTCCTAAAATCCAATAAAAAAGGCACAGCATACCCAAACTATGAGACACAATGAAAGCAGTGCTACAAGGAAAGTTCATAGCACTAAGTGCCTTCAAAAAGAAAATTGTGACAGCTCATATTAGCCAATTAAAAGCACAACTGGAAGAACTGGAAAAAAAAGAAGAAAACACTCCCAAGAGGAGCAGAAGGCAGGAAATCATCAAACTTAGGGCTGAAATTAACAACTTAGAATAAAAAAGAACAATACAAAGAATCAATGAAACCAAGAGTAGGTTCTTTGAGAAAAATCAACAAAATAGACAAACCCTTAGTCAAACTAACGAAAAAGGCAAAGGGAAAATACCCAAATCAACATAATCAGAAATGAAAATGGAGAAATAACAACAGACATTGAAGAAATCCAGAGAATCTCTAGGTCTTACATCAAAAATCTGTACTCCACAAATTTGAAAATCTAAACGAAATGGACAATTTTCTTGGTAGATTCCACCTACCAAAGTTAAATCAAGATCAGGTTAACAAATTAAACAGTCCTATAACCTCGAAAGAAACAGAAACAGTCATTAAAAGTCTCCCAAGGAAAAAAAAACCAACAAACAAACCCAGGGCCCGATGGTTTCAGCACAGAATTCTACCAGACATTCAAAGAAAAGCTAATACCAATACTCTTCAAACTCTTCCACAAAATAGATTCAGAAGGAACACTGCCAAACTCATTCTATGAGGCCACAGTCACCTGATCCTTAAACTACACAAAGACCCAACAAAGAAAGAGAACTTCAAACCAATTTCCATCATGAACATAGACACAAAAATACTTAATAAATTACTTGCAAACCGAATCCAAGAACACATCCAAAGCATCATACACCATGACCAAGTAAGCTTCATCCCAGGAATGCAGGGGCACCATATAAACAAGCTGGAAAAAAAAAAACCACTTGATCATCTTGCTAGATGCAGAAAAAGCATTTGACAAAATCCAACACCCCTTCATGCTAAAAGTTCTGGAGAGAACGGGCATACAAGGACCATACCTAGAAATAATAAAGGCAATATGCAACAACCCAGTAGCCAACATCAAATTAAAGGAGAGAAACTTAAAGCATTTCCTCTAAAATCAGGGACAAGACAAGGATGCCCACTCTCCTCATATCTCTCCAACATAGTACTTCAAGTTCTAGCTAGAGCAATAAGACAACTAAAGGAGATCAAGGGGATACAAATTGGAAAGGAAGAAGTTAAATTATCCCTATTCTCAGATGACATGATAGTATACACAAGTGATCCCAAAAATTCCACCAGAGAACTACTACAACTGATAAATGCCTTCAGCAAGGTGGCTGGATACAAAATCAATTAAAAAAAATCATAAGGCCTTCTTTATTCAAAAGGTAAATGGGCTGAGAAAGAAATTAGGGAAACAACACCCTTCACAATAGCCACAAACAATTTAAAATACCTGGGGGTAACTCTAACCAAGCAAGTGAAAGACCTGTATGACAAGAACTTCAAGTCCTTGAAGAAAGAAATTGAAGGGGACATCAGAAGGTGGAAAGATCTCCCATGCTCACGTATAGGTAGGATCAACATAATAAAAATGGCCATCCTACCAAAAGCAATATACAGATTCAATGCAATTCCTATCAAAATACCAACACAATTCTTTACAGACCTTGAAAGAACATTTCTCAACTTGATATGGAAAAACAAAAAACCCAGAATAGCTAAATCAATCCTGTACAATAAAAACAAACAAACAAACAAACAAACAAACAAACAAACAAACAAAAAAACATCTGGAGGTATCACCACCCCAGATTTCAAGCTGTACTACAGAGCAATAGTAATAAAAACAGCATGGGACTAGTATAGAAACAGACCAGTGGATCAATGGACTCGAATTGAAGACCCAGAAATGAACCCATACACCACTTAATTTTTGACAAAGAAGCCAAAACCGCACAATGGAAAAAGGACAGCATCTTCAACAAATGGTGATGGTCTAACTGGATGCTGACATGTAAAAGAATGAAATTAGACCCATACTTATCACCTTGTACAAAACTGAAGTCCAAGTGGATCAAAGACCTCAACATAAAGCCCAACACACTAAATCTAATAGAAGAGAAAGGGAGAAAAGCCTCGAACTCATCGGCACAGGTGACAACTTCCTGAACAGAACACCAATAGCTCAGGCTCTAAGACCAACATTCAATAAATGGGACCTCAAGAAAATGAAAAGCTTCTGTAAGGCAAAGGAAATTGTCATTCGAACAAAATGACAACCTACAGATGGGAAAAGATCTTTACCAACCCCATACCCGACAGAAGGCTAATATTCATAATTTATAAAGAACTCAGTCCAAGAAACCAAATAATCCAATCAAAAAATAGGGAACATAGCTAAACCGAGAATTCACAAAGGAGGAATCTCTAATGGCCAAGAGACACTTGAAGAAATGTTCAACACCCTTAATAATTAGAGAAATGCATCTCAGGACGACCCTGAGATTCCATCTCACATCTGTCAGAATAGCTAAGATGAAAAAATCAAATGACAGCACATGCTGGAGAGGGTGTGGAGAAAGGGGAACACTCCTCCATCGCTGGTGGGAGTGCAGGCTTGTGCAACCACTATGGAAATCAGTGTGGCAATATCTTAGAAAACTTGGAATAGCTCTACCTCAAGAGCCAGTCATACCACTTCTGGGTATACATCCAAATGATTCCTCAGGAAACCACAAAGACATTTCCTCATCTATGTTCATAGCAGCTTTATTTGTAATAGCTAGAAACTGGAAACAACCCAGATGTCCCTCAACTGAAAAATGGATAAAAAAAAAAAAACTGTGGTACATATACAATGGGATACTACTCAGATATCAGAAACAAGGAACTCATGTAACTTGCATACAAATGGATGGAACTAGAAAAGCTCATCCTGAGTGAGCTAACCCAGACTCAGAAGGATGTTCATGGCATCTGCTCACTTATAATTGGATTTTAGCCATGTAGTACACGATAACTATCCTACAACCAACACACCAAAAGGAATAGGAACATAGACATTGTTACGTGTTATTGGGATACTTTGCTCTAATAGAGCTGCCATATAGGCCCCCAGTGCAAGAGGAAGCTCTTAGCACTCATATGACTGTTGAACTGAGGGGGGCTGATATGTAGGGGCAACTCACTCTGGAGGAGTAGGATAGGTGGGAGAAGGGGGAGAGAGTGGAAGGGTGGGACTGGGAGGGGTGGAAAGAGGGGACTGTGATGGAGATGGAACTTGAAGTAATAAATATACCAAAAAAAAAAAAAATCGGGACAATGCTTGCTCTGACTGCTTTCATCTGACTAAACTGCCAAAGTAATTAGACAAGACAATTAAATAAAAGCTTCAAAATAGTAACAGCAGCAAACTACTCCTATTTGCAGATGCCCTGTTAATACACAAACCCAGCAAAGCAGCACTGTAAAAATCATCAAGTGAGAACTCTGTTGCATACTCCATCTGTTTAGCATCAGAGAGAACAAAATATTTGAGAATAAATTTACACAAGGCAGAGTGAGATGATCACCTAAGACCTGCAAAACATTGCTGAAAGGAAGGAAGGAAGAGAGGAAGGAAGGAAGGAAGGAAGGAAGGAAGGAAGGAAGGAAGGAAGGAAAGAAAAAAGAAAAGAAAGAATTAAACCCATGTGAATGTATGTAGACACTTGGAATTGAAATGGTGGCTCGGCAGTTACAAACTTTTGCTGCTTTTAAACCAGAGGAACCAACATCCACATAGCTAACAACTGTCTGCAACTCTAGCTCCAGGGGATCTGGTGCCCTCTTCTGGAATCCACAGGTACCTGCACTCACATGCATGTACCCATGCGAACATAATTACTAAATAAGAAAAAGTTATCTTTATAAACTTGTAGACACTTGTGTTCAGGGACTGGTGAACTTAATGCTGTGGCTGCATGGGGCAAAGCAGACAGGACAAGAAGAGCCAGCTGGGAACATGCACCTCCTGCCTCCAGACTCACAGCCTTGGAAGGTGGAACATTCCTTTAATGAGATTCCCCCAAGAGTGCTATGCTGAGTGGAAGGTGCCAGTGCTAAGAGACAATAGGCAGAGTCCACCTGAGTGGACATGCTGGTCCAGAGTATGCCACAGGCCACAGCGTGTCCGAAAAGAGCCGATGACACCATCTGGTCAGATGATGACACCCACTACCTGTTCTCGGCCACACAAAGGGACAGTGCTGGCCTCAGAGGCAGGAAGACCTGAGCTTGACCCCCAGAACCCATGTTAAAAAAAAAAAAGGGGCTGGGTGGAAACAGGAAGATCTCGGGGCTCTTTGGCCCCCCACCTAATCTGCTTGGTGAGTTCCAGGCCAGGACTCAAAACAGCAAGCTAAACAACTTCTGAGGAATGACAACTGAGATTGTCCTCTCACTGACATACAGATACATACACCTGCCCGTGTGCTTATAGCTACTCACATACAAGTGCACCGGCATACGCGGGAGCACACCCATGGAGATGGGAGCAGGCTCTGGGTCCCATCTCCACTGATACAAAATTAATAGCCAATCACAGAAGCTCACACTCAACAAGAAGAGAAAGAAGTTGACAGTATAAATCGCATGCTTCTGTCTCTATTTTTTGTTCTTTTCTTTTTTTTTTTTGGTTTTTCGAGACAGGGTTTCTCTGAATCTCTCTGGCTGTCCTGGACTCGCTTTGTAGACCAGGCTGGCCTCGAACTCACAAAGATCCGCCTGCCTCTGCCTCCCAAGTGCTGGGATTAAAGGCGTGTGCCACCACCGCGCGGCTTTTTGTTCTTTTCTTTCTTCCATTCTTTTTTTTTTTTTGGTTTGTATGTTGTTTCACTTATAAAACAACAAGAAGACATGAGATGGCAATGGTAGTGCACACCTTTAATCCTGACACACAGGAGGTTAAGGTAAAGAGCTAAGAGTTCAAGGCTAGCCTGAGCTATACAGCAAAACTTCACCTTAGAAAAGAAACAGCAACAACAGAACTCCATACACCAACAAGCAAGGGACTGCTACAGATGGTGGTGGGAACACAGCACTTAGGAGCAATCTCAACACGCCACTGGAGTCGAGAACAAAGGCAGCCTCGCTTCTCTGAAGCCTGACCACAGAAAATAAGAGGGACAGCATCAAAAACTCCCTTAGAAGTTGGAAGCAGATGGATGGGGTGGGCAGTGACCCCCCACAGCTGGATTCCTGACTATGACTGATCCTGCAGGAGCTCTGATGGCACAGAGACCCCAGCAGGGGTGTTGCAGAAGTAGGAAGGGAGGAGGTTGAGCTGGGGCTGGGTGGAAGGCCTATAGAAACTTTGTGCACATAAGGAAACACAAGCCACAGCACTCTGAATGAATGGCAACAAACAGCATCTGTTCCAGCAGAGTTGTCTCTGTAGGGTCACTGCATGTGTCACCCACTGCCGTGACACAGCCCATCCCAGGAACACCAGGCTCCCGTTGGCTGTGCTTTGTACATACCCTCCGTCTTCTGGGAGTCAGGCTGGTGCACATTAGGCTTCAGGTGGTGAGTAGGGTCCCCAAGGGAACCAACCCTATGTCTTTCATGGGAGCTTTTCAATGAGGACTTCACATTTAAAGTGTTCATCAGCCTCATTCTACATCTTGGCTCAGGTTTTGCTCCTTTGGAAACAGGGTCCCACATAGCTCAGGATGGCCCTAAACTCATCATGTAGCCCAGAATGACTCTGAACACTGATCCTTGTACCTCTTCTTCCCCAGGCTGGACTACAGGCAGAGCACCATGCTGGGGCTAGTATGTGGTTCTGAGGGGTGACTAGACCAGCTCATGGAAAGTGGGTGTTCCTGTAATATCCTTCACCGGCCATAGGCTCGCCAACAGCAGTGTCCCTGTGTCGCTCCTGATACCGTTCATTTGTTCCTCCATGTATATGTCACTTTTGCTGGCAGTTTGTCAATTTTACAGATCACCTCCCCTCCCCCCCCAGAAAAACAGCCTTTTGCCTCAGCATTTTTCTCAATTGTGTTTTTTTTTTCGAGTTCATTACTTCTTTCTTCCTCCTCATCCTGGGCTCCTTTGGTTGCCATGTCTCCTGGTAGTAGAGCCAGGGCCTCTGCCCTGTCAGCTGGAATGCTGGGTGCCGTGGGTTCTCTTCTCTCCATGGATCTGATCCGATGAGAGTGTTTTCATTAGCGTTCACTTGTTCCTCTTCCGCACTTCCTGTGTGATCCGCAGGCAGTTCAGAAGCATGCTGTTAATTTTCACACAGCTCTTCCTCTTGCATTCTGTTATGGATGTCTAGTTTGAATCTAGTGTGGCCAGATGACATATTCTGTATGCACCCTAGATGTGTGTGCCTATGAGTGTGTGTATATATACATGTGTACATGAATATGCATGTGGAAGCCAGAGAAGGACATCAGGTCTCCTGCGAGATGACTTTCCACCTATTCTCTTGGGATCTCTCACTGAACCCCAAGTTAGATTGGGGCTAGCAAGCCCCAGCAGTCCTCTTGTTTCAGCACCCTCTGCCACTGGAGTTACAGGCAGACACATGTGCAGTCATGCCCAACTATTTACCTGGGTGCCAGGGATTTGAACTCAGGTCCTTGTGTTCACACACCAAGAGTTGTTACCCAATGAGCCATCTCTCTGGTACCGGATTACTTAGATCTTATGAGGGTTTGTCTTATGACCAAAGACATGGGCAATAATGGGCAACCTTCCTGGTGTGTTCTAAGAGCTCCACAGAGTGGACTCTGATACACGGTGATGACTGGTTCCATGTCTGCTCATCCTACCAACCACAGGAAAGGGTGGGCATCCATCACTCAGTCCTAGCTAATCCACTTCCTGTGTCCCAGAGTTCTGCTGGTAGTACAGGCAACAGCATGGGACTGAGAGCAGGGGAGAGCCTTGCACATTCCATCTTGACACAGAAGAGCCCTGACACTGGTGGCTGTGAGCATGGCTCTCCACAGGATACAGCTGACACACGCCTCCGCTGGGCAGAGGCTGAGGCCATGCCCTCCCAGGGGGGGCAGGTGGTGTCAGGGGACACATGATCCCTTCCTAGCACTGGGCAACTCAGTGGGCAGTCAGAAGGCCAACTGCCTCTCTCAGACAAAAGACTGCCCCTTCTCTCTCTCTCTCTCTCTCTCTCTCTCTCTCTCTCTCTCTCTCCCCGTTTTTCTGAGAGTGGGTTTCTCTGTGTATCCCTGGCTGTCCTGAATTCGCTTTGTAGACCAGGTTGGCCTTGAACTCACCGAGATCCACCTGCCCCTGCCTCCCAAGTGCTGGGATTAAAGGCATATACCACCATGCCTGGCCATTACAGACAGTTTTGACCTGCCATGTGAGTGCTGGGATTTGAACCCGGGTCCTTTGGAAGAGCAATCGGTGCTCTTAACCACTGAGCCATCTCTCCAGCTCCATTTTAGGTATTTCTGTTTGTGTCTACTGCTACTAGGCTACATGTCTCTACCTCTGCTCCCTCAGTCTGCCGTGCATATACAGAACTACAGGTATAGGAAGAGAGCCCAGGAGGAGAGGGGGCTGCCCAGTGAGCAGAGCTGGACATTGAAGACCTCTTTAATAACCAGGTCTCCATTTGTCTACCTGTTTCTTACACCCATGATACCCATCTGCTGGAACTACAGGTTGGTCTCATTCTGAGGAGGAGGTGTCTGGGCTGAGGACAGGCCCTCAGGTGAAGAAGGATGTCCCCTCATTGTCAGCAGACACTGCTCTCCCCTACTCAGCTCCCAGGAGCTACCAGGACCACACCCTCCAAGTCTGCATCTCCACAGACATACTAGGCCACAGGAAGAGACCAGAAGGTGCCATGAGCACCCCAGTGAAATGCTCTAGACAAGCTTCCCTTGTGAAGACATGATGACACATGGCAAACTGACCAAACAAAAGGTCTCCTGCAACTTGCTGGGCCCTCTCCTAGAAAGGGTGGCCCAGCTAGAGCACACTAAGTAGGAGTCATGGGATTCCTGCTTTCCCCTGAGAAAGGCCAACATATCTGATGTCCCCGTCACAGTAACCCCCAGCCCCCCAGAGCCTGGGAATACCTGCTCAGGCCGGGGCCCAAGCAGGCAGTAAGCATGGCTGGAGAGAAGCTGTGGAGTGTGACTAACAGGTTCTGGCCCAGACGTGCAAGCCCACAGCCTACCCAGCTGCTAAACCCACAGACATTTAGGATCCGCCAGAGCTCCTGTCTGACAATGGAAAGTAAGGAGCCCAGATTTGTTCCAGGCGAGAGGCCCTGAGTTGCTGCCACTTAGCTCTGCATTGGTGCTCCCCAGCCTGGCTTTATGGAAGGAGTGTGCAATGCCACAGGTGTGTGCAGTTCACATACCACACAGATATCTGCATAACTATTGCGTGTGTGTGTGTGTGTGTGTGTGTGTGTGTGTGTGTGTGTGTGCATGCCTGTCAACAGGTTGACCTCTAGCCCCCTCTATCTTTATTGTTTCCATCTGGTCTCTCACTGAGCCTGGAGCTCAGCACTAGATAGGCTGACCAGCGAGTCCCACGGCTCCTCCTGTCGGCTTCCCCCCAGGGATAGGATTATGTAAGCCACAATACCTGACTTTAAAAATCAATCAAACAAACAACCATAAGTCCTGGGGCTCAAACTTAGGTCCTCATGTTGGTATAACAAGTTCTTTACTCGGGGGGCCATCTCCCCAGCCCTGTGCCCCTTCTGTGTAGCCAATAGCTCTATGCAAATATGCATGGTTGTAGACCACCCCTTAACCTTGCAGTGCCCCGGGTAGCAGCACCTACCCTGCTCTGCCCTCTGCATCTGCTAGCGGGCTGTGTTCACGGTCACGGTCTTGAGGGAAGGGTGAGCTGACCTAAGGCAGGGCTCTCATGTCTACTCTCTGATCAACCACTTCAGAAGTGGCCCTCCTCAGGACTTGCACGAAGCACCAACAGGACGGGCACTTCAGGCTCAGAAGAGGGATCAAAAGGAGAAGAGAGCTCTTGTTCC
The DNA here is from genome assembly GCA_907164525.1 of Lophiomys imhausi. Classification (NCBI taxonomy): domain Eukaryota; kingdom Metazoa; phylum Chordata; class Mammalia; order Rodentia; family Muridae; genus Lophiomys; species Lophiomys imhausi. The sequence goes on from CAJQZJ010032807.1 coordinate 214,040, forward strand.
AAGAGGGCAGCCTCAGTAAGGGCCCCTCACCCTTGCCCAGCTGGAGGAAAGTGAGACTTCAGAGTCTGAAGGACTGCCAGTGTCCCTTCCAATGGGAGCTGGGGTAGCAACAGGAGTCTAAAGACCCAGCTCCTCAGTGGAAGTCTTTGGTGGGCTACCCCTCTGAATACCCTTTGAGCCAGAAGGCAGCATAATGGGTCCTTGGTAGCCCAGCAAAACAAGATATCATACATAGGACAGTCCCCTTGCTGAAGATAACAGTGACAAGCACACTGACCTCACTGAGAAACTAAGGTACAATGATACAATGTCTGACATACGCTGGAAGGCTAGAGAGCAGAGCAAAAGGGACTTAGCATGCTAGTGCCAACAAAGAAAGGCTGTACTGGTTACTGGCTCTTTTGTTTGTTTTGTTTTTCTATGTGTTTGCTTCTATTTTTGTGAACTTAATACAAGCTGGAGTCACCTGGGAAGAGGGAGCCTCAGTGGAAGAACTTTCTCCAGCAGAATGGCCTGTGGGCAAGTGTGCAGAGCATTTTCCTGATTAATGGCTGATGTCATTAATCAGTGTCACCCCTGAGCAGGCAGTGCTGGAAGTACAAGAGGGCGGCCGAGCAAGCCGTGAGGAGCAAGCCAGTGAGCAGCATTCCTCCATAGCTTCTGCATCAGTTCCTGCCTCCGGGTTCCTGCCTTGAGTTCCTGTCCCCTGCTTCCTTCAGTGATGGACTGTGATGTGATGGGGACATGTAGGCCAAATAAACCCTTTCCTCCCCAAGCTGCTTTTGTGGTCACGGTGTTTATCACAGCACTAGAAATCAAATTAGGCAAAGGCTTACAGGTGCAGAAGACTACCTGTGGGAGGTAGGTCTCAGGAGACCCACGCCAGGATATAAGGAGGGAAGTAGCTAGGCAGGTATGCTAAACATCTGCATCTTTGGCCCAGCCAGAGCCACCTACCCAAGGCACGGGCTCCTTCTGAGTTCACTGCACAGAGGCCCTGGACTTCTCTGCTACACCCGCTCCAAGCCCACAGGAGTCACCTGGACACCTTCACTTGCTCTCTGCTGGAAAGTAGAAGTGCCAGCAGAGCAGAAGGCGCTGAGGCCCCCTCCAAACTTACTGACCTGGTTCTTACCAGCTCCAAAGGCACCTCACTCACAGCTGTGTTCTCCAAAGAAGACAGGGGGCTTTGATCTTAGTGTGGAAGATGTTAACAGCAAAGCCCCTTTTAAAGTTTAAAGATCATTAAACTTGAAGTGTACCAGCCTCTCTCCACAACAAACCTGACACACTCTGGTCCACACTGCTACCAACCACATAAGAGGCTGTGGGGAGGAGAGGCCCGCAGACAGCACAGTGCCTACAGTATGAGCAGAGTGGAGCTGCACTGGGGGACCACGCAGTTAGCCAACTCTGCAAACTTGACACTTGCTCACACCTAAATCCAAGCCCTCTGGCCACCAGCTGACATGGAGTTGGGTACACAGGGCTACCTTCCTTGAGTGGCCCCAAGGACCCTGTAGGCCAGTCTTTACCTTAGCTCCTGAGCCCTAGAGATAGCCAGCACCTCTTGCCAGCACCCCCCAATCAGCTGCAAATGAAAGCTGCCCTGACTCTGCTGTCCTTGGCTTCAGGGACTCAGAGCCTGCATGGAATATGCTTCACTAGATGCCTCTCAACATGAGGGCACACAAGGGTCTTTATCGCAGAATAGCTGTTGTGGAGTATCAGTGGGAGGTGTTTGGTATGTCTGCCCAAAAGCAGCCTCTCAGGCTTGGCTGAGTCTCACAATAAACACTTCCCAGCATTTGGCCAGGGCATGGCTGCCTGGCCTTGCCAAGTCCCCCTGCCTGGCCTAGACCATGTCTAATGCTACAAAGCAGATCATGTTGCTTTTCTGCATTAAAATGCCTAATGGCTTCCCACCACTCACAGGATAAAAATTCCAACACTCACCAAGGCCAAACTAATTTTCCAGCCACCCAGTCAGCTACAGCCTCGGTCTCTCCTCTTGCACCCAGATACATGTCCCAGGGACCCTATCTCTAGATGCCAGCTCTCACAGCACCACCCATAATTAAGCAGCTGCAAGTCCATGTGAGTAATATCCCCATTAAGCTATGAGCTGATGAAGACGGAGTGCGTGGATCTCCCGGACAGTCAATTATCCACTCTGCTCTGCCCTGACAGTGCGCAGCATGCACCACGCTGGGACAAATGCAAACAAACTGCTCTGCTCCCGGTGTCCCCACAGAGCTGCTTCCCAGTCCTGGATCTGTGTGAGAAGCTCTTTAGCAATGAGAGGGAACCTCCAGCCCATAAGGGACCTCAGCACTATTCACCAAACACTTCTGGGAAAGGTGCCAAGAAGTAAGCCTTCCTTTCCTTGCTTTGACCTCAATAGCCTTGAAAGCAGGGAGTCAGTCATCAGCCACTGCCCAAAGAGAGACAGAAGTCGGGAGAGCCTAACAGAGCCAGGGTCAATTCCACACAGAGGCAGGACCCCCCATACAGTTTCTAGGATACCAAGAGCCCAGCCAGAGAGGACTGCTTCCCCCTCCACCTCATCAGGAGACCACTCAGAGTCTACAGGGCTTTCTTCTTCCCTAAGCCCCCATCTCACTCTCCAGAAACAGACCCTAGGGTGTCAAGTCCTGGATGCAAAGCAGAAGCTAGTGGCAACTCACTGCATTCATCCTGCTGCCACTCACAAGATACCAGGGCAGGGATGACAGCTACCCCACAGAGGTTTCAGACAGAAAGCTAGACTGGCAAGGCCAGCGCAGGCCAGAGGAGAACCTGAAGACAGTCTGTGTAGGGATGTGAAAAGCTGGGTGTGGAGACATGGGCCTGTAGTCCCCAGTGCTGGGGAGGCAGACACAGAACGATCCCTGGAGCCCACTGCTGGCCAGGCTAGCTGACCTGGAGAGCTCCAGGTTCAATGAGAGACCCTGTCTCAAGACCTAAGACAGAAAACATTTGAAGAACAGACACCACAGCATGTATACATATATGTGCAGACATATCAACACACACACACACACACACACACACACACACACACGGAGAAAGCAGTAAGAGGTCTCCAAACACGCACCAAAGGGACCCCCCAAACAGTCACCCCTGAAGCTTGACCAGATTGTTCATCTTTCTGTGAGTAGCCTCTGAAAGACGCTTGTTTGCACCCTTCCATCCACTGCTGGCCGTGAGCCCCTCAAAGGAGCTAGGCCCAGTGTCCCATGTGGCTGGCACAAGTCAGTATCCCTGTGGACACCCTGACAGAGTGTCTGCTCCTCCTGAGCGTGGAGAGCAATGCTGGGGGACCCAGCTGTCAGTGACCTGGGACATGATACTAGAAAGGCCTACTCCAGTGGAAACAAGGGTCTCAGCAGACAATGTAACAGAAACAAACAGCCTTGGGAAGGCAAGGGCTCTGGCGGGCTCTGCTCCTGCTCCAGGGAGTGATGTGCGTGGGCCAGTCAGAGGCCGAGAGAGGAGACCATACCTGAGTGCATCCACCTCCTCTTTGCAGAACGGGAAGCTGGTCTCAGCTGAGCTTGTCTGGGCCTTTAGCATCTTCAACTCCATCTCCACCTATAAGAAAACACAGGGCAAATGGTCAGCACACTCAGGGACCCACAGCCCAGGTGCCTGCTCTGTGTCCAAAGTCCTATAGGGTGACATGAACTCAGCCTGTCTTGAGCCAAGGTCTGCAAGCTGCTCTGCACACCTGCTGGGAGGGGTGGAGATGGCAGGCAGGGAGCCAGACGCCCTAGGCCCTAGGGAGAGTCAGGCACAGAAGACACAGACAAGCTCCATCAGCCAGGCGGAGGGGGAAAGCAGATGAACTGGTGGCTTCCTAGGCAGCAGGAAACTCACCCAGAGCTGACCCTTGCTCCTTGAGTGTCCTCAGTCCCATCCCTCCCAACAGATGTAGGCTCAGTGTAAGAACATGATGCCAGCAGTCTTCAAGGAGAAGAGATATCTCCTGGGGGGGGGGGTCATGGGTTAATGTCACAGCCCGCAGCCCAGTTCAGACCCCTCACCCACCCCATCTCCTGTCACGCTTGGCCTCCCGACACCAGGCTTTCCAGACTCCAGAATTACGAGCCAGATAACTTCTTCACATATTTTGCTGCAGGACGGGGAGGAACAGGACAAACCGTATCTTTATGTATGTGTATGTAGGTACATGCATGCACACAGACCAGAGGTCAAACCTCAGGTGTCAATGCTCAGGAGCCATCCAGCTTGCTGACCTTGGACAAAGGGTCTCTGACTGAACCTGGAACTTGACAACTCTTCTAGGCAGGCTTGTCGCCTGCTTCTGTCTCCCCAGTGCTAGGGTCACATGAGTTCTGAGGACTGGACGCATGCCCTCTTGCCTGCACAACAAGCACTTTACGGCTGTCTTCCCAGCCCCAAGGATGGTGTCATCCTAACACACTGATTCTGCCATTCATGATATGGCTCCTCCACGATGAGGAGCAAACAACACAGCACTTACTTCCAGAGAGCCATCCCCTTGCCTCCACACTCTAACACAGTTTATATTCTGTGGTGGGTCTCACAATTTTGAGAATCTGATAGAATGGATCCTGAAACTGGCTGTGCTAGACAGATACCAGAAAACTTCCTGTTGTCTATTGTTGAAGGAAGTAGCAAACTGCAAGGTCTACTGTGTGATGCTATGTAAGAGGTATGCACTCATGTGCACATGCACACATGTGTGTGAGCGTGTGTGTGTCTCAGTCTGTCTGTGCATGTGTGCATAAGTGTGTATGTACACACAAGCACAGGTAGCCACACTATAGGTGTAGGTCAGAGGATGCCTTATAGGAATTGGTTTTGCCCTTCCACCGTGTAGTGGCTTTTCCTGCTGAGCTATCTTGCTGGCCTCATAAAGGACTCCTTCTCAAGAGTAAGCTCTCTAGCTTTGGAGACTGGTTAGGCACACATGCGCACACTGTTATCATGGAAACACTTGCTTCTCTGTGTACTTCCATGCTCCCTACAGAGTAGAGTACAGATGTCCTTGTGCACCTTCAGTACTGAGGCGCATCTGCCTGCTTTCCGCAATGCTTTATGGCTTGAATTCAGATGAGGCATAAATAGCTAATGCCTGCTTAGATGCTTACAAATGCCAAGTGGCCTTGGCAGCCACCTGTTCCAATTTCTTTGGTTCTACGTAGAACTCGTCAGAAAGTCTCTTTCTTTTAATAGCAGAGTTTAGCCCATTTATATCTTGCTATCCGTATTGATTTCAACTGCATTAGGCTCCTGTGCTTTCTATCTTCTGGCTTGTAGACATGTTCCTTTGTGTGTCTTGATACTTGGCATTTGTCTGTTAAGTCCTGCCTGCTTTATGCTGCACCCATACTTTTCTGAGCTGGACTACACTAAGGACATGTCTGATTGAGTGTCTGCCTAGTCAGGCATGCCACTCTCCTCACCTCTCCTCAACTATACACAGTTGGTTAGTTAATGCAACATATCCACCTGTTGGGCTGAATGTGCAGATAAAACCTTGTGACTCAGTTTGTCTGGTGGCTCAGCACTGATTAAATACACTTAAGACTTCTTTCTCCAGGGTGGACAGTGCTACCCATCCCTGGGGCCCTGGACAGAGGAAGGTGACAGTGGGACTCCTCCCCTTCTGTTCTGATCACAATGGTAGTAGCTTATCAGACCCTGGACAGACCTCCTCTATCAGCTCCCCACACCTTAGACTATCAGAAATCCATCATGAGCTTTAAAAACAATCTCTCATTTACATACATATAACACGTGCAGGCTGTGGTACCCCTTGGCCTTTTTGTTCTTGCAACCTGCCCCTCCAAAACCAATCATACCCTCTCTCTATTAGACAGAGGGATCCTAATGCCCCGGTGGACCCCAAAGCACAGATAAATATGCTTCAACTTCATGGTAACTTTCCAGGGCATCTTTCCACTCTCGCCGGCAATGATGGACAGCCCTTGCTTTATTCCCTCATCTTTGCTATATTCTTTCTTCTGTCCTGGTGCTTCTTTCTAAACTCCTTCATTCCTCAATACCTGGCACTCATGGTACTATGTTCTGATTGCCCCCAAGAGCTGCATCTTCCATGTGGACAGACAAGTCTCACACCCGATGCTATTTGGACTCTGCCATGGCGCTTCCTTCTAGTACCCTGCAATCTTCCATTTCCCTCCACGCTGGCTGCATTTCCTGGCCCAGCCTTTCCATTGCTGCTCTGAGCCTACTCATGCCCCAGGTTCTAACGTACAGCTAACCTACACTTTCTGACAAACTGTGTGCTTGGGGTCAAGTTCTTTGGCTGTGGCCCTTCTATATCCCGCTCCCCAGCCTCCTTCCTTTGATTTCCTAAGCGTGACCCTTACTGCTTGATACAGTAGGCTCCTCTCAAATCCAGTTCCATACCTGAGGTGGCACAGAGGGGGACCAGGCCCCTTGCCTTGCTATGATCTAATCTCACAGCCTCTCTGCAGGTACAATTAGAGCGACTGCTTCCTCCACTGAGAGCCAAGAGCTGTGCTCACAGCAAGCATGACCTGCTTTAGCCCATATGAACAGGGACCCTAGTTCTATTGTAGGCCTGTGTACCATGACAGCATACTAGCCATGTTCAGCTGAGGGGAGGCTCTGCCAGGCCACTGCTGCAGACTGAGGGTTAGGACTGCCTGCCAAGAAGCTCCTCACCACCAAGCAGGTCACCTGATCCTCCCCTTCCCAAAGTCTTTTCCCTAAGACTGTGTTCCACCTTTCCTTTACAAACATTTGCATGCTATTCACACAAATGCCAGATCTATTGTAGGAGCCATGTGCCTCCTATTTGTGGCTTGGTTCTGCTCTATTTCAGTTTTGCCAAAACTTAAGTTTGTCTTTTTATTTTGATTCCTGTTACTTCTGCATGGTCTGCAGGGGAGGAATGAGAAGTGATGGTTCACACCACACCATTCAGAGCAAACATGGATCCTCTCATCTGAATATGTAGCCTCTCCCAGGAATTCTCTTTCCCTGTTGAGCCTGCACCAGACATGTTTCCTAGCCAGGTCTGGGGGCTGGCCTGACATGATGGTGGCCCACCTGCTCCACTGTTCAGCACTGGCTCCCACCTTTGCACTCCTCTCCCGAACCACAGCACAAGATAAAATAAACCCATGGTGAGTTTCTGATCTAGAGCCTCCTCAAACCCAGCTCTTCAAGCACAAGGATGGCAACTCCTCTAAGAGTGGCATACCAAGTGGGCTTCATTTTTAAGATTTGAAGTGTTGGGGATGAAACCTAGTGCTCTACCACTGAGCCACACCCCAGCCCCTCACTGGGGGATTCTAGGCAGGTGCTCTACCACTGAACCACACCTCTAGCCCCTCACTGGGGGACTCTAGGCAGGTGCTCTACCACTGAGCCACACCCCAGCCCCTCACTGGGGGATTCTAGGCAGGTGCTCTACCACTGAGCCACTCCCCAGCCCCTCACTGAGGGATTCCAGGCAGGTGCTCGACCAATGAGCCACACCCCAGCCCCTCACTGGGGGATTCTAGGCAGGTGCTCTACCACTGAGCCACACTCCAGCCCCTCACTGGGGGATTCTAGGCAGGTGCTCTACCACTGAGCCACACCCCCAGCCCCACACTGGGGGATTCTAGGCAGGTGCTCTACCACTGAGCCACACCCGAGCCCCTTACTGGGGGATTCTAGGCAGGGGACCTACCACTGAGCCACACCCCAGCCCCTTACTGGGGGATTCTAGGCAGGTGCTATACCACTGAGTCACACCCCAGCCTCTCACTGGGAGATTCTAGGCAGGTGTTCTACCACTGAGCCACACCCCCAGCCCCTCACTGGGGGATTCTAGGCAGGTGCTCTATCACTGAGCCACACCCCATCCCCTCACTGGGGGATTCTAGGTAGGTGTTCTACCACTGAGCCACATCCCAGCCCCTCACTGGGGGATTCTAGGCAGGGGCTCTACCACTGAGCCACACCCCAGCCCCTCACTGGGAGATTCTAGGTAGGTGTCCTACCACTGATCTCCTCCCTTGTCCAAACCTTTCCCTCCACCACCACTGTCAGCCTGCACACACCCACACATTCATTTCCTGTCTTTACCACATGTGCCTAGTATAACCACAGTGATTCCATCACACACTTCTTCCACTGTGTCATGAGAGTCTGCTACTGTCTGGTTTCCAGCCCCAGGACCCTGGCTGGCTTCATGAGGCAAATCCTGCCTTTCCTTTTGTGAGCTTCTGCTCCTTTCCAGCCAACAGGAGCTGACTCATGTTTGGGATTGGTAGACATGGGATGAAGGGATGAGAAATTTGGTTGTGCATGAATGACGTAGCCTGTACCTATCTATTTTCTACTTCACTGAGGAAAACCTGGGTTTAGAGTCGGTTATAAAAACAAGAAAACATGGGACTAATTGGATTGAGTCTTCAGGGACCCTGCCAAATGCCTCAAACCATGGGCCAGATTCCAAACTCATCCTGCTAAAAGGATTTCACACACAAAGTGCTTTTTGGAGGGCTCATCTGCAGCTGAGCATCGAGGTCCCATGCACACGCCTGCCAAGTGAGGTGGGGGAACGAGGTGAAGAGGAGCCCTATGCATGCTGGGTGGGGGGTTGCTTCACCACCTGCCACTGCCCCATCTCCTGTTTTGTTCATACTGAATGTTCTTGAGAGACTGGTGCTGCTCACCCCACTCCCCAAGACTGCTGGGCATGTGAGTATTCTCCCCTTTCACACTCTCCTGGCAGGTCAGCTACTGCTCCTGAGATTCTCTACAACCAGGTGTGGCTGAACCCCAGGCTCTGGTTATGGCCAGCATGTGTCTCTCAGCAGGCTATGCTCATGCATACTAGGACTGGGAACAGGGATGCTGCCTGCTGCCCACTGCCCATCAAAACTCTATGGGTCCTCAGGGACAAACATGCACCCAGATCTGCAAGCTATAGTTAGAAATTGAGGGTGACTGCTCTTCTAAACTAGGCCTTCCATCCTCAGGCTCCCATTCCAATGCTGCCCACAGTATTGCATACCAGTTAGGCTGCAGGATGAAGAGGGAGGGTGTCCCAGGGCTGGGCGGAGGGGATAAGATGAATACACCTGTCCCTGAGGTGGGGCTGGATGAGCCAGGCCTCACTCTAAACTAGGGCAGAGACCCAGCCTGACATAGTCTTTTCTGGGCCTCTGTCCTTCTTCCATCCTAACAGCCCCATCACAGGCTGCAATAGAAAAAAACTAGACAGTGAATTAGTGAGACCAACCAATCTATCAGACCAAACTCCCAAATGCTGGTCCTGCTGCTATGCCCAGAAAGATCCCTTTTACCTTCCTTGTCCTGCCCCACATACCTACGCTGTCTGCTCAGGTAGCAGGCACTAAAAAGGCAGATGTAAGCAGGACACAATGGTATATGCTGTAATCCCAGCACTGTGGGCAGAGGAGGGAGGGCCAGCATCAGGTACACAGTGAGTTTAAGGCTGGCCATGGCTCAGGAGACTGTCTCAAGAGTACAGAAGGCACTTCTAGAAAATCCAGGGTAGAACCCAGCACCAGCCTTTGTTTTCTAAGCATCCTTATGCCTCATGCTGCTGCAGCCTCATCACAGGTGGGAGGACACACAGCACTCCTCCTTTGTCCCAGGGACACGATGTGATGTTGAAACCTTAACTTCTGTCAGGTTCTGCTCTCCCCCACCCTGTTCCTCATATGAGCCCTGGCTGGCACAGTTGGGCAGAGGCCGAATGAGAGTAAACACAAGTAACCTTAGGGTTCGGTTCCCCTGAAGCTGGCATGCCTGGTGGGCCAACATTCTCCTGCGGTAACATATGCTCAGGACGTTTTCTGCAATCCTCCACTCCTCCATGAGGAGAAGGGACACAGCAGTGTGTGAACAGGTGACAGTTAGAAGCAGCAAGACACAGGTTGAGTGCTGGCTCTGTAGCATCTTGGAGTCTAAGGTTCAGCTAGCCTGGGGCTGCTTGTGCAGGAAGTCATGACGTAGGTAGAGCTTCGGTCTCCAGTTTCAGGGTGCCCAGAATTCAGGTGCCCTCAGGGCTGGGCCAAACCTCTAAAGTGATCGGCAGAATCAATCAACTCTACCAAACTGTAAACACTGGCTGGAGGTGTGGCTGGGGATAGAGTGCATGCTCAGCACTAGGTTGGATTCCCTAGCACAGCAAAAAATCTAAAACTTCAAATGTCTCTCTTGCAAAACTGAATTTGGCTTTTTTCCCCCATTGCTTATGCTAAAATTCACAGGGAATTTCAAGGGACTCTGAATAGACAAGATGATCTTGATGGGGCGCAGTGGTTATTTTTCTCATTGCTGCAACAAAATACCTGACAAAAGCAACTTAAAGAAGAAGCATTTGGGGCTGGAGAGATAGCTCAGTGGTTAAGAGCACTGTCTGCTCTTGCAGAGGTCCTGAGTTCGATTCCCAGCAACCACATGGTGGCTCAAAATCATCTATACTGAGATGCCAGGTGTATGAAGATAAAAGCACTAACATATGTAAAATAAATAAATCTTTAAAAAAAAAAAAAAAAGAAGAAGCATTTGTCCTGGCTCATGGTTTGAGGGTACACAGTCTATCATGTTGGCGGAGGCACGGTGACAGAGTTGTGAGGCGGCTGCTCATCACACCACATCTACAGGCATGAAACAAAGGGGTCGAACACTCAGCTCACTTCCTCCTTTTCATTCAGCCCAAGACCCCAGCCTATGGCACGGAGATGCCCACTTTGGAGCAGTCTTCCTGCCTGAGTCAATCCAATCTAGAGACTCCCTCAGATATGCACAGAAATGTGTCTCCAAGTGATCGATCCTACACTCTGTGAGGTTCACAACCAAGACTTAATCACCACATTGCAGGGGTGTGGGTGGCAAAGTTGGAGGGCTCACATCAACCTAATATAACTAAAGACAACAACTTAGGTGGTGGCATAAGGAAGGACCCACAGCTGGCACAACCTGCTGGTTATCAAGAAGGAGGCCATGCCTACTGGGCAGGGAGTGAAGAGTCTCTGCAGGGCACAGGATTCAGACAAGTGGACATGCACACACAGGAGTGAGGCTGGAACTCTAACATGTGCCATATTACAAAACTGACTCAAGGGCTGGAGAGATGGCTCAGAGGTTAAGAACACTCACTGGCTGTTCTTCCAAAGGTCCTGAGTTCAATTCCCAGCAACCACATGGTGGCTCACAACCATCTACATTGAGATCTGGTGCCCTCTTCTGGAGTGAATGTGTACATGCCGGCAGGACACTGTATACACAATAAATAAATAATCTTTAAAAAAAAAAAAAAAAAAACCCAAAACCAACTCAAAGTGGGTCAGAACCGAGAAGTGAGACCGAAGTTCGCTGGAAGGAAAACAGAGGCAGGGGAAGATGGAATGAACGAAAGACAGATGGGTGAGAATGCAGGACTGAATCTTCTCAGCTTTTGATCAGGCAATGGTTTCTAAGTTATGCCAGTAGAGTGCGGCCACAAAAGGAGGTAAGAAGGGCCCCATCACAACACATTTCTGTATGCCAAAGGGCACGGGAGTGAGAACAGTCTACAGGATGAGCTGCAGCAGTCCTGAAATGGAGCTGATAGTGGCGAGTTTGCACAATACATGAAGAACCCACACAGCACAAAGCACAGCCTGAAGCTGGGTGGGCGAAGGGGTCCGGGGATGCGGCTCAGTTGGTAGTGAGCTTGCCAATTAAGAACAAAAGGCAGGGAACAAATAACAAATAACAGCCCGCTTCCATCATTCCTGGTATTGGAACTTCATCTTCCTCACTAGTCAGCTGGCTGGAGGCGACTCAGTGTAGTGGTTCTCACAGCAGCACACTCTGATCGTGTTCAGAGAGGCCACCTTTCATGTGTGATTGAGATGAACATCCCTCAGAATCGCAGGAGGCTGTCTTCTAGAGACAGCAGCAAAGAGGATGGTGGCTGAGGACCCCCTCCACCCCCACCCAGGGTGAGGAGCCCCAACACTTCAAGACCAGAGCTCTCTGGCAGCTTAGGAATGCACAAACCCAACCTACAGCAGAACCAGGGACACTCTTCCGAGAAAGCTGCCCCCACTGGGCATAGACACCCACTGGCCTATACGGTCCAGTCCAAGCCTTGCCCTGGTCTCTTATCCATAGGCTTCAACAGCTTTCCTCTCTGCTCTGAAGCATCATTGAAATTCACTTCTCAGGATGCTAGTGGCTGCCTCCCCAGCAAGGCACAACCTCCCAAGAGAGACCATGTATTGTGGTTTGAGTGGTTCATGGTTTGATCCTGGGGGCCATGCCTAATTCCACAAAGTGGTAATCATAGCAGAAGTCCAGCACTTCCTGCCAGCAGCTCTAATTAATGAAGCTGCTGCTGGGCACCAGTGTGAGCATGCGCATCCGTACAGGCATCTTATGCCTGTACAGTCCCATCATTCAGTGCTCCAAACGTGCCAGTCTCCATTAGGACCAAGTACACTGATGGTGATGGTGCTAGGTCCGGAGGGCTCTCAGGCTGCCACCATCTCTCCATTCTGGGCAGGTATCTCAGGTCTCTAAGAGATAACCCTCAGACAACAATGGGAATTCTGAACAGAGGCCACTGTTCAGCTCAGCTCTGGGCCCACTGGAACCCCGGGGGGAGTGTTTGAGGTGCTGCTTCTTGGTAAAGGGAGAAAGGAGTTTAAGCTGAACTCTCTCCCTACTTCCTGTTCAGCCTGGACAGAGACATGGGGTACATGAGGCTGCATAACCAGCACTAGCCACCAGGAACCTTGCTGCTGAATGCAGTGGGCCTAAGTGGGAAGCATCAGAGAGACCAGCTTGTAGTTTCTACCCAGGGTGGCCAGCTCATCACTCCAAATACAGGGAAGAGAATTCTGGCGGCCCCACAGGTGCCCAGCCCAGGGAGCGGGCTGCTGTAGAGGGAGGTCAGACGGGAAGCTGCTGGATGGCACATGGCAGGGTGCGCGATGAGCCAGTGTGAGTTTGCTCTAGGAGTCCGACAGGCCAGGTCTGGGGAAGTCTAGCATCTCAGATGCAAAGAACAGAGATGGGGTGGAAGGCTGAGGAGGTCTAGAAGCCATGACAACAGCTTCTGCCACCTAGACACGTTGGGGAGTGCCAACCCACTTTAGTGGGGCTTCTGTTTCTTCTGGTGGGCATGTGCAGCGTACACTCTCAGCGGGTACAGAGGGACTAGGGGAGGACAATCGGGTGGAAAATGGGGCAGTGAACACTAAATTGGCCACGCAGAACAAAGGATGTCAAGTCCACATGATGAAATATTCCCTCGGGGTGGCAGTATGAGGAGGGGGCGACTGGACCCTCAATAGGGCCAGTTCCTTTGTAGAGCTCCCTCAGGCTTCCAACATGCAAAACTGGGTTGGAAACCAAGAAACAGCTTCCCTAGACACCTAAATGGCCACTGGACTCTCTCGGCTTCTAGAGCTGAGACCCACAGGCTTCCACTGCTTTAAGCTGCCTGGTGCTGCATGCTTTCGTGTTAGCACCAAGATTAGCCCAAATGCACCAACACCGAGTTTCCTGTTCCCTGAGAACAAGGCCCAGGGAAGCAAGTGTTCAAGGGCATGCTTGTGTAGTGTTGTGACTGCCTCAGTCTGCATGCCACGCCCACTAATAGGAATGCACCCAGAATGGGACAAATGCAGAAGCTTCACCTGTGGGAGCAGAGAGCTCCCCCACCAGCTCTGTGGAGGACCACAAGAGGGTCCAACTGTAGAGGCACTCAACAGGGAGCCACACACACAGACCTGCTCATGACATGTCCCTGGCCACCAGGAGCCCATTCCAACAATGACAAATACCACAGTGAGGCAGCAAGTGAACTGGTCACCGAGCCTGCAAAACCAATGCCCAGTCAACATGGTGGTTTCCCTGCATGTCATGTTCCTCCAGAACTTTGTGCCCAGTAACACAACAGGGCAGACACAGAGACAGGATTAATGAACATGTCCGTCTCAGAAGTAGGAAGGGCTGACAGGAAGTGGATGGCTGGAGCCACATTGGCAGGCTGTGAGGAGACCAGACATATGGGGAGAGCATACAAGACAATGGTCCCCAGTGCTCACTTCTATGACATCCACCTGACTCTGAATGCCACCCTGAACAGGCTTGGCTCTGACAGGATGTCACACAACCCTCTATTCTAATGAGCAGCTGAAGTTCTCAGAGCCTGGGCAGATGCTGGGGACCACACATTGCATACAGTCCTCAGAATTCAGATCTTTCTCCATATGGAACCACAGGGCCTGTAAGGCTGGGTTTTTGTTTGTTTGTTTTTTTAAATTTAGGAATAGAGAGATGCCTCAATGGTTAGGAGGGCTGCCGCTGCCTACTCTTGCAGAGGACCAGGGTTTAGTTCCCTGCACCTACCTACTGCTCATAACTACCTGTTAACTCCAGTTCCAGAGAATTCTACACACTCTGTAAAGTTGGCATGGTGGCACACACCTTTAATCCCGGCACTCAGGAGGTTGAGGCAGGTGGATCTCTGTGAGATCCAGGCTAGGCTGGTCTACATAGTGAGTAGGATAGCAGATAGCCAAGGCTACATAGACAGACCTTATCTGAAAGAAAGCAAACAAAAAATTTAGTTATTTTTGTTCTATGTGTATTTTGCTCACATGGATACATGTGTGCCACATACATGCCCATTGCTGTGGAAACCAGAAGGCAGCATTGGATCCCCCGGAACTAGAGTTACAGATGGTTGTGAGCCACCATTGCGGGTACTGGGAACTGAACCTCAGGTCCTCTGTAAGAGCAACAGTTGTTCTTACCCACTAAACCATCTCTGTGGAGCGCACGCACATGCCCGTGTGTGCACACGCGCGCACACACACGTGTACACACACACACACACACACACACACACGCACACGCTCGTTCACTAATTAGTGTGAGGTTACACTTGCCTTATTGGCAAGGAGGACCTTGATTCTGACCCCCAAAAAGCCAGCTGTGGGGGGTGCATGTTGTTTCCTCCTCTTTCTTTGTGATCAGGTCTCATGTAGCCCAGGCTGGCCTTGAGCTTACAATGGAGCTGAGGATGATGCTGAACTTCTAATCTTCCTGCTTTCACCTCCAGCACACCAGGGTCATGCTCATGTGCCAACCAGCACACCAGGGTCATGCTCATGTGCCAATTGTCACCATGCAATGCTGGGGATGGAACCCAGGGCCTCTTGCCTGCTTAGTCAGACATGCTACTAAGTACCAGCCCCTGCTGTCCATTTATCACACCAAGGATCTGCCTGTGAAGAGAATTCACCTGTGATGTGCTCCTTCCTGGCTGGCCACAGAGAGGGACACTAACATACAGGGTTGCTCTCCAAGACAGAACAGAGAAGAATGGTCTATGGAAGCTCCAGACCGATTCTACCACAGCATCTTTGGGGGCAGAGACCCCCTCCTGATCCACAAAGCTCCATTGGGATTAAGACACAGAGGGTATGGAGAGGCCATTAGGAGAAAATGGTAATCAAGAGAAACGACTGCTTAATTACACTGGATGTGTGTGGGGGGTGCCTGTTAAGACAGAAAATAAATCCACATTTCTAGCTCCCTGTAGTCTATAAAATATTGGAGGCCTTTTATGGTTGTAATCAAAAACCTCATTTCTCTAGCCACTGATGGCCGGATCTAATTAGGGTGAGGTACGCTAACGATGCAAGCCTGGCCCGGGACGTTGCTCCTTGTGGTATTAATTGCATTTAAAGAGGAAGCATGAACCACACTCATGGTCGCTAATTAGTGTGAGGTTACTAATTAATAACACAAAGTCAAACTGCCTTTGTCCTGTCATTAGCGCTTAGCTCAGTATGGCACAGCTTCTCTTCTACTACTCATGAACAAGCTTGGAGTCAGATTCCAGCAGACAGAGGGCTGGAAGCTGCAGGGATCGGGCCAGTACCCGGGCTGTGTCCCTGCAAACACTGGATGCCTGTGTGATTCCATGTGCTACATGCAGGTCATATGAATCTCCTTCCCAGGGCCAGGGTGGTCCTTCACGGCATCTCAGACTGAGGAAAACAGGGGGCTCAGAGGCAGGCTGAGCAGCCCACTGCGCTCCCAATGTCACTGCCAGCTCCAAGGTGCACTGGCTCCTTTGTCTCTGGCTCATCTCCATAAAGAAAAGATGTGCTAAAGACCTAGGACTTGGCCAGGGGCAGGCACCTCAGTAAAGGGTATGGGGCTAGGGGCAAGCAGAGGAGGGTTGAGCCAGGGCCCATACACAGCTGATTGGAGGGGAGGAAGCCACCAAAGGCTGAATATAAAGCAGGATGACAGAGGGGACTTGAGGCTGGCCTCACCACAGTTCCCTGGGAAACCCTGCTGGGATTTCTCTTCTACAGGCCTCCTAAGGATACTGACAGGCAACCTCAACTGCATCTCTTGAAGTCAAAGCAGAGGGACCAGGACTCACAACACAACGAGAGGCTGGAGATGCAAGCTGGAGCCTAGAACAAGAGGCAGTGTGGTGAGTGTGCCCCTAATCTGAGCACCTGGGAGGCTGAGGCAGGAGAATTCTAAGCTTGAGGCCAGTAGTCTGGGCTACAGAGTTTGATCCTTACTCAAAATGCCAAAACCAGGGCTGAGATGATAGCTTCATCGATGAGACACTTGCCTTATTGACAAGGAGGACCTTGATTCTGAGCCCCAAAAAGCCAGCTGTGGGGGGGGGGCGCATGTTCAGAATCCCAGCAATGGGGAGATGGGAGGTGGAGAGAGTCAGCTCCCTGGAGGCTAATGGGCCGGCTAGTTTAGTCTAGGTGTCAACATTCCAGGCCAATGAGAGACCCTGTCTCAAACAGCAGGAGAAGCGCCCAAGGAATGGCACGTAAGGTTATTCTCTGATCTCTACATGCGTGCACACACATGCACACACGTACACCAATATGTACTTATAGACACAAAGGAACAAAAAATAAGCAATAAATAAATAAAATGGAGGAAAGAAGTGTAGTTGTCAGTAGCAAATGCAGTTGTAAGGGCAGGACGAGACGGATGGAGAGAGCTTCCAGGGAATATTCTGCCAGCCAATGACCCAGGTGACCTACGCCTGGGAGCCACGGCTACACACGGATACTTAAAGCCCCCAAACTCAACAAGACTCGAGTCGTGTGGCGGGGCTACCCCACTGTTCCACAGGACGTGGCTCCTGATAGTCAGGTCTGCTACTTTGGGGGAACCTCCCCTCACCGAGCTCAGTGTGGCCCGGACGCAGGTGAGGCATGTGGAGCACCCAAGCCTCAAAAGTCAGTGACAATTGGGATGTGAACATGGATCTGCCAGGCCCCTGGTCACTCCTCCTCCTCAAGGCCTTGCCTGAGGTCAGGTCAGTGCTTACTCAGCTGGCAGAGATGCCCCTGAACCCTCCAGTACCTGTGGGAAGGATGGAGGCCGTGAGACAAACAGACATGTGTGACCAGCTGTGTTGCAGGTCCCCAAGCACTGCCACTTCTCATTTTCCTCTTAAATGGGAAGGAGAAGAGAAGTGAGGTGAACAACGTGAAATGGCCTAGGATTAGGCAATCAGAGGCAGAGATGAGAAACCAGGCTGAGAAGACAGCTGCAGCCCCAACCCTAAATAAACATGAAGGAGCCCTGCCCCAGGGGCTTACATCCTATTCAGCAACATCAGAGATGGGCATCTTAGAGCCTATACCACCTGGCCCTCTCTCAAGGGTCAAAGACAACCATGATTTACTAGAATTCTGCATTGGCCATTGTCTTACGGTTACCATTGCTGTGGTGAAACACCATAACCATAGGCAACTCTGGGAGAAAAGGGTTTATTGCGTTCATAGTTCCATATAGCAGTTCATCATCAAAAGCAGTGAGGGAAGGAACCCAAGCAGGGCAGGAACCTGGAGGCAGGAGCTGATGTAGAGGTCATGGAGGGGTGCTGCTTACTGGCTTGTTTCCTATGGCTTGCTCATCCTGCTTTCTCATAGAACCCAGGACCACTAGGCCAGGACTGGCACCACCTACAGTGAACGGGGCCCTCCCCCATCAATCACTAATTAAGAAAATGCCCTACAGATCTTAGGGAGGCATTTTCTCATCTGAAGCTTCCTCTTCTCTAATGACTCTAGCTTGTGTCAAGCTGACATAAAACTACCCAGTATAATCATTGTCCCCAAGACCTCTACAACCAGGGGTGAGGCTCTGCAAGAAGGCAGGGCTGGGGCTGGGGAGACAGACCAGGGAGAAAAGCAGTCACAATACAAGCCAGAGGATCTGAGTTTGATTCCCAGTACCCAAATAAAGCTGGAGGTGGTAACAAGTGTCTATAATCCGAGTCCTCTTGCAGAGAGATGGGGATAAAGACAGACACTCATAGGACAGCTAGCAGGGCATACAGTGGTAAAGAGACACTGCCGCAAACAAGGTGGAAGGAAGGGACCTACACTCTCTGACTTCTACATGCCAAGGTACATACGAATCCTCCCTCCCTCCCTCTCTTCCTCCTCCCCTCTCTCTCATACCCCCACACAATACACATTAAACACATTTAAAAACAAAAATGAGGCAGGGGCAGAAGGCCAAGCTCATTGAGATTGGAGCAGGTCAAATCCCACCCTGTGGGGGTTCAGGCACTAACACTGCTTCTTCAGGTCCTACGAGTCTCAATAAGGGACACAAGATGCAATAACTAGTGAGACTTCAGCATTATGCCACTTAGTGTACCCCATACTCTCACACCAAGATGTGGCAGCCTGGGAGCCACTTAGTGTACCCCATACTCTCACACCAAGATGTGGAAGCCTGGGAGCCAGGCTGCCAGGAGCTAACCAGCACTAAGGACCCAAGAAGAGCTTCTGCACCCCGCCCCTAAAATGGACACAGTTCCTCCAAAGTGACATGGGAAGTACGGGGCAGAGTCAGGAAGCCATATTTCTGTGCAAAGTGCACCCTGGGTGATGGTATGCTTAGCCACAGAGCCCTAGGCTTGGCGTGTGCTTAGCACAACTCATTTCTAATTCTTCTTGGCCTTGTGTACATTATGGAAACAAGGCCCTGGGGTACATTCCAATTCAGGCCAACACCGAGGAAGCCACGCATGTTGATGCACAGAACATCAAGGTTTCCCCAGGCTGTGCAGAGTGACGCTTGGCTCGCAAAACCTCCCACAGCCCCTACACATGGCTTCCCCAATGGCAACGGCAAACAGGCCACCGCTAAAGGGGGACAGAGCACAGGATAACAGGGATGAGGCCCAAGAGGCCACATGTGGAGACAAGAGGGATTCCACACTAGCCAGCCCACAGCTAACACTGCCTGGGTGGAACTAGGTCATACCACCCCTGACAACCTGCCAAAGTTAAAGAAACCCACCACACCCACTGGCAGACACCATTCTCCAGTCCACACACCCTCCATACTCACTGCTAGACATAACACCCCACAACCTACAAGATCACCCCCCTTCCAGGCTCCCCGACACTCTACACCATAGGCCTACCTGGCCTGCCACCACTGACCACACCCCCAGGCACCTCCCCCTCCCCATTCTGTTTGGCTGTCAGCTACCAGCTGACACCTTGCTGCTTAACCTCTCCTTGGTTGCAGTCTGACCCCCATGTTGGTGACAATACGCTATGTCCGTAGCACTTGGTAATGGGTGGTGAACACACCTAGCACTGCTCAACCTTCTCTGGTTCTGTATTCTATGACTGGCCTCTCCACTCTGACCAGGAACCCTCAGAATCCTCACAAGCCAACCCCACTTGTGAATTCTAACCCACACACTCCGACTCCCACAGTCAAACCCCAACTGTGCTACCTAACCCGCACCGTTGAGTGCCCACAAGCCTATCTATGTTGCTCGGACTGACCTGGCCAGACCCAAGCCCTTAGCCATAGACTCTCTCAAGACACCTTCCAAGACACCTTGGTATCACAGGGGGTGGGCCTGAGGACTCAGTTTCCACCTTAGGTCCTTCCACTCTGCAGTTTCTGATAGCAGAGAAACACCATGGCCACAGAGGCTGGACCTGCAGGCCAAGTCCTGCAGGGAAAAGGCAGGAATTCCCCTGTGCCTGGATCTAGGACTCAAGGTGGTCTGCCCTCTACCACACAGCACCAAGGGACCCTCACCTCAGTACTTACCATGTCGGCTCTCTGCTTCTGAACCCCAAGCTCCTCCAGGGCCTGAGACAGTTGAGCCTACAACATAAGACCAAGAGGGTCAGAGTTGAGTGGAGACACCTGCCAGCCTTGTGGTGAAGGGCCCACCTCAGCTGGATCTGCCAGGGCTGCACTGCTACCCTAGTCAGGCCCTGGTAATATGAAATTCCAAGCCTACACAATCCCTGATTGGATTGGGGGGGGGGGGCTGAGGAGCACCCCAGCTAGCCGCAACCTGCATCCTGCAGTTTCCCACTCTAGAAGCACTAACCGAGGTGGTTCTGGCAACACAGACCATGGCCCAGAAAACTGAGGGCTCCCCGGCACAGTCACAACTGGGCAGACTGGGAAGGGGCAGGGAAAACCACCAACCAGGGACACCCGGCCTGCTCTGCCCCGAGAAGGAAGGTTCTGACTGGGAAGCCAAAGGTGTCCGGTCTCTGCTTCAGCAACCTGGTGAAGGAGCAGGTTGTTGGAGGCTGCCCTGCTGGAGGCCACAGCAGAACAAGCATAGACTTAATTCCAGCACAAGGGTACAAGAGCCCAAAGGTCAAAGAGCACACAGACCTTGGCTCCAGAGTGCCACTCACATCCTCTTGAGCTCACAGCAAGGTCCCCTCTCACTGACTGAACATCGGATTTCTCACAGCCCTGCCAGAACCTTCCATGGCAGGCAGCAAGAAGCATGGCCAAGATGCTTGCAAAAATACACTCCAACCACAGGTAGCTACCGTTAACTATCTACACAGGCACACCACCAGTGAGCCAGCCACTTACACAGCAACGGTGCGGTCACCCTCACTAAGCTGGAAGGCACCACCCAGGCCAGAAAAACAAAATCACTCCATGGTCAGCTCTGCAACAGGCAAGGGGACTCCTTCCTTTGCTCTGTCTACTGTGAGGCTGGCCCGCTTCCTCTGGAGACTGGCTCGGGCTGAAGCACCCTGCAGACACCGGAGCAACTCAGTGCCTGTGGATGTTCTCCTGGTACATCATGCCCTCCCCTCGAAGAGCTTTTCTTAGGAAAATGAGTCCAGAAGCCAAACACCATGTACAGTTCAGTGAGTGGTCAGTCAGTGAGCACAGGCAGGATTTGAACCCAGGTCCAACCTGAGACTCTCAAAACCGGAAGAACTGCAAGGCATCCATGCCCATCGCCAGAGTACCGTCTTTTCTCTCTGCCCCCAAACACACCACTGTCACTGCTTTATGAGTAAGGGGATGGAGGACAGAGACTGACATCCCCTTCACCTGACTGGCCTCAAGGACACACACTGATCTGCTACAAAGCAGTGAGGAAAAAAATAAACAGTGTGACAGCAGAGCGGGCAAAGAGGCAAGCAGACATCTCCGAAAAAAGGGAACGCACACAGGCGGCAAACACACAGAAGGGAATTAACATGGTTAGCAATTAGCCAAACGCAAATCAGGACCAACAGTGAAACACCACTCTGAGAAGACAGGAAGTGCTGGGGCACTGAAAGGAAAGGATGGGAATTAAGCATCTCGGTGACGGTGACAAGTGGCAGTGAAACTGAAGGGACTCAGATCTGGTTTCTCCTTAGAGCTTGATGTCTGCATAATCTACCCCGTGTATGTGCTCAAAGGACTGCAGAAATGCACTTCTGGGCTGAGAAAATGGCTCAGCGGAAAAAGCGCTTGCCAGGTAACTGTGAGAATCTGAGTTCAGATCCCCAAAGCCCATGTGAAAGCTAGACACAGTAGCACACACCTGCAGTCCCAGAGCTCCTATGATGAGATGGAAGGCAGAGACAGGAGACTCTCTGGAAGCTCTGTGGACAGCTAGCCTGGTACACGGTGTGAACAAGAGCCCCAGGCCCAAAAACGTGGGAGGCAAAGCCCAACGCCCGTGAAAGGACGGACCGACGACGGATGGACACACACACCTTTGGCTATGTCCTTAGCCACAGAAGGATGGTAAGTGACAATCTACCTTTCTATGACCACCACATCTATAGACAGAAGAGGGGCTGGCTAATATTGTAGCTCCACTGGCACCCCATCCTGTATCTGCATCAGGAGATAACCAGAAAGTTCCCCAGAAGACTACAAGAAAACACCCACTCCAGACCGAGTCATGCTTGCTGGGACAGCTGGCCAGACTCAAACCCCATGCCCATGACATGGTTTCCCTAGCAAGGGTCTCGTCTCCTGGCTCAGCCAACCATGGCTAGCTGAGGAAGTCTTCAGTCTTCAGCACGTGGCCTGGAAGAATGGCAGAGTAAGCAATGGTGCTGATGTAGGATGAGACTGTTGGGAGAATGAGACATCTCAGTCACTATGTCCTCATCCAGAAAGCAGGTGCCTTTTGAGGTCCCAATGCAAAAAAGATGACTGGCTGTGATCATCATCCAGAAGGGACAGAATGACAGAGTCCTGTCTGCAGTCTGAGCACAAAGCCTCTGGCAAATGCCACCACAGCCACAAAAGGAAGACAGTAGAGGTGATGGCCCAGGCCTCGCTGGAAGATACACTGCAGAGCTGAGGACAGAGGATGATTAGTAATGCCCAGCAGTGGGCAGGCGCAGAGGTCCACGCTATTGGCATCCAAACTGAGGAAGTATCTTGTGGTGATGGCATCACAGTAAGTGTCCTGTCCTTTGCGGTGACATCAGGGCCCATATGCTCTTGCTTTCTCCTAAGACTTCCAAACGCATCTGAGCCAGTGGCCAATGCAGGCAGTCACCTATCAGCCCTCTGTTCACAGGGCACCAACTACCAGCCCTGCCCAAGATACTACTGCCATGAAGAAAGCAAACCCTGGCTTTGAGGCCATGCACAAGGAAGACAGGCTGGCAGACTACTGTTCCAGAGATGGTCCCAGGGACAGCACAGCTGTGGCTGGTCTCAGGTGTGGCCAAGGTGGCAGGTGGGCTAGCACATGTCTTACCTCTGCAGAAGCCCTGACACTGTTGGCCACGGTCCTCAGCCAGGCCCTGGGGACTGCGTGTGTTCAGACACAAGCCCTGGACATGCGCCACCTGTGACATTACATCCTGCACAGAAGCCTCGGCAGGGCTATTTTTATCCTGAAGTGAGAAATGACAGCCCGATGATCTAGCACCCCTGCAGGCACACAGACAGCCAGGGGTATGCAGGAAAACCTGCGGGTGGGTGCAGGCTGGGACAGGCCATCGCAAGCCCTGAAGGGGGCTGGTGATACCTTCTGCAACAGCATGGCATGGCCTGGCTGGGAGAACCCAGAGAGCAGAACATCAGCCCCACATGGACCCAAGCAGGTGGGGTCCACCCAAGGTCACAGTTAACACTGAAAAGGCCAAGACTTACGTGCCTGGCTTTCCCTTAGGGTGTGAGGGTAGACAGATGCAGGAGCCTCTCCCTCCCGCATGGGTGGCATGCAGAACACCTTCAGCCTCTGGGGGCTTCAGAGCATGCCAGCCCCTGAGCAGTCAGCATGCTCAGGCATTCAAAGTTGCAGACTGTGGTATGGCTATGGGGTGGAATCCCTGAGGGCAGGAGTGGGTGCTCCTGGAGTAAAGGGGACAAGCGACCCCAGCCTGTGCCATCACACTCTACTCAGGGTTAGTGACCACACAGAGACCCAATCCCGACAATCCCTGGCCCTTAACTAGAAACAGGAGATGCCCAGCCCATAGCCACTAGATCTGATATCGACGGAGGGTCGTGGCCTACAACTGTTCCCACAAGCCCTGCAGGGGTGCTGACAGAGCTCAGATCTGGGAACTGGGGCTGCGGGCAATCAATCTTCTGGCAGGCAGCCAGCATCTCAGTGGCTGCTTATCATCTATGTGACCTCCACAAACGTACCTTAACCTCTCATCTGATCTCAGCTCTATGCAATGGGCCCAGTGAGCTGGAGGTGCAGCTCAGTGGCAGAGCAATTCCCTGCAACATGAGCAGCCCTGGGTTCCTCCTGTTACTCCCTTCAGCCTCCTGCACCCACTTCTCTGGGCTCTTTGCAGCTTCTCTCCTGTGTCTCCCTGACAGTGCGGTCTCCTCACAGGAAAGCAGCACACCAATGCATTTGGGAGGGAGTCTCCGTGTGGCTGGCCATGCTGTAATCTATTTTAATTAAATACGCTGGAAACACAGCTCAGGTGACATGTGGCATCTAAGTGCCATATACTTGTATTTATGGCTCGGTCGACAGAGGACTCGTGACACCTGCTTCCAGCCTCCACAGCCGCTTTATTAAATAGAATAAATAAAATCTGGGCAGAATGGTAGCAGCCCCGCCAGAGACGGGCTACTGGGAGCCTCCCGGCTCCACATTTCTAGTTTGTTTTGCTGAAATGATTTTGCTGGAATCAAAGCATGCCCCGTGAAGGAACTGCTAAAGTACGGATGTTAGCCCAGGCCAGGGCTGTGCTGAGGGGAGGCCTGCAGTGGCTGCCTGCCTACCCATGGCCAGCCCTGGGGCTGGCACACCTGCCTTCCCATGAACAAAAAATGGCAACAGACATTCCCGCTTCCTGGCCAAGCACAGGATGATGAGGGTGGGTGAAGAAAAGGGACAGAGAAAAGCCATCAGAGAGAGAAAGAGAACAGAGCGTCTGGGAGATGGCTCAGTGGGTAAACTACCTGGCACACATGAATGAAGACCCGAGTTCCCATCCCCAGCGCGCAGGGAAAATGGCAAGTCTGGCAATGTGCACCTTCGATCACAGTGCGGAGAGGTGGGGAGAGGATCCTATGGCTCACTGGCCAACCAGTCTAGCCAAACCTGAGCTCCAGGTCACAGTGAAGGGAAGGCCCCAGTGTTGACCTGACCTCCAAATGCATGAGTACTGGCACAGCCATACATGCACATGGAAATACATGCACATACAACTGACGAACACACACACAGTGAGAACAGAAGGGAAGACAAGGGATGAAAGTAGAAAGGAGATAAGGGGAGGAGAGGTAGAGAAAGCTAGGAGGCGGCACTACACACTCACGAGGACGCCCTGAATCACACAGGGCTAGTGGTGGTCTTCCTGTTTCCCTGGAGCCCTCCCTCTTGCCCATGAAACCAAGGGGGAGGACATGCCTGTCCCTTGAGGGTGGAGCGGCAGTCAGACCCCATACTGGGGCATTCCCTTGTGCATACCTCTCCACCTTTTGATAACCAGGACTAAACAACACAGGCAATGTGAGGGCTTACTCTCCATTTTCTGTTGCGCATCTTCCCTATAAGAAACTATTTGTATCCCAGGCGTTAGCAATGCTTGCCCAGCTGCAAGGCACTAAGGGACCTTTAAGAAAGGAGTTCCACGAAGTTATATAACTTTTTACTGTGTCAATACAAGCAGCTCAGCTAATAAACTCCTGACAAGACTTTTAAAGCTCTCCAGGCATGAGCCATTTGCAAGCTTCTAGTATATGAATTTGACTGTCCAGTAAAGCAATGGAAAGCTACCATCCATGGCTGCAGGACTGTCACCTGCAGCAGGACCAGTGGTCTGTCCCTTGGCCTAGGAATAAAGGGCTGGGTCAAGGCGAGGCTGCCCTGCAATGAACTGAACACACCTATTCCAAGACGACAGCCCACCCTTATCACACCCACTCTTCAGGCATTCAGCACCCAGGAGGTGCTAAGCCTTCTATGAGTGAGTCCCTCAGACCCTGGACAGTGAATGAAGTCTCTAGAATGTTCCCACCAGGGATGGCAAGATACTCATGGGATGAAGAGAACAAGAGACCAGAAGGTTTGCCTTGGGACCACCCTCCACCTCAGACTCCAGTTCCCCCAACTGCAAAAGAAACACTTAGCCATGTCCCCAGGAATCTGGAGAGATCCCGAATAAGACTGTGTAGGCTGTAGGACATGTCTACAAACCAGGGCACTCATAAGCGTCTGGCCATGTATGCCGTCTTGATTAACAAAGTGGCCTGAGATGGTCAGAGGGTGCCTGCTGGACCCCAGGGTGCAATATAATCAAGCTGTGGCTCCTCAAAAGGGTCAGGGCTGGAGATGACAACAGGTCTGGCTGGTGATGGCCAGGGTGTGGGCTGCTATGGGAACGGCTTCCTGGCTCCCTGTGCCCAGGGGTCCTTTCACACCAGTCGCCCACCATCAATTCCCAGAACGTCTGACTCAGGACACACCCACCTAGCCTCACCAGGGCTCCAGGAGCCCACATCTGCTCTCCAAGGCAACTCCTCCCTCCTCTGGCAGAGGTATAGCTTGCCTTCTACACCAAAGCAAGGGGCCATTTGCCCATCTTGCTTCTCACTAGATGGGGACTCACAGAGCACTGAACTGTACATGGGACTCTGCGGGGCAGGTAACAGAATGGAAAGGAGAAGCGGTTGGAGAGGGACTGCCCTCCCGACATGCAGGCTCCAAGGCAGAGCTGGGAAGCAGAAAGCCAAGGCCACGCATGTCCTTTCAGCTCCCTCCACAGCAGACCACCCAGTTGTGGGACTCTCACACAGGTCCCTGCCTCTGACCAAGCCGTACCCAGGATGTGCCTAGTTCCCCATCATTCCCTCCTCCAGCCATCCTTTCTTGCACCTACCTGCCCTAAATCCCTCCCCCCAGGCCAGTGGCTGGAGGCCCAGAAAGCAGTGAGCCTGTCTGCTGCCACCTGGTGGAAGCACACGGTGTACCACTCCCTAGTCCAGCAGATTAGGACCTCCATGCCAGCTTCCTCTTTTAGACTATGCAAAATCCATCCCCAAAGAGCTGGGTCTGCAAGACCTTATGTTCCTCCAGGGCCCCACTGTATGAGGAGGATTCTAGTGGGGACAAGGAAGCCTGTGACTGACTGGGTACAACTGTCTCTTGGTGACTCCTGTGAAAATGAGGCACAAGCGTGAACACATGGCCTCTTGAGTGCAACAAACCGTGACATACCCACCAGCTCTAAGCATGAGCCACAGGGTGAGTAGAAAAGCCACACAGGGCTGCGCTCACTGGATCCTGTCTCATCATGGCCATGATACCAGCACATCTAGGACCAGGGGAGGAAGGTCACTGAGGGTCAGCCTTCTTCAAGAGGCTAGAGTGCCCATGCACAGGAGGGCGGACTGTGTCATGTATGTGGGGGGACTTCTCAGCCTCCCCCACCTGGACTAACCTCATGAACACTCACAGCGTAACAACACCTTCCTCAACACCAGCTGAGGAAGTCTCCAACCTCTCCACCCACTGGCTCTCCTACAGCTCTGGGACACAGAACAGGAAGAACCTGCCATCTTTATATCCCGCAGGGAAAGAGAGGATGCCTGACACACACCCCATGAGCAGGGTGACAGCAACACACCAAGAGGGAGCTTGCATCTACTGGAGCTGAATCCTGACAAGACTGATCACTCGACATAGAACACACGACACTAGCTGGGCCCAGACTATCACTGTCCTAACGACCTATGTGGAATGCATATGGGCAGCACAAACGGGACCTCTCAGCAAGAAGATACCAGGGATGCCGCAAGGTGTCAGAGAGCAGCCCCACAGATCTCTCCTCGTTAGTGTTTCTCAGGGAGCTAAACGTGCTGTAATAAAACAGCTATTAACACACTTACATTGATGAGGGTACAGCTCGCTAGAGCCTGAGTTAACCTTTCAGATGAGGATGAGAGCTGGGCTGCAGCCGCAGTTGGTTGCACTCTGGCTGATAGCCATCTGTGAGACATGGGGACACGTGTGCAGCCAGAGAGAGGGGTGGGGAGATAAGCACAGGACCCAAGGGGTCTCCACCACTCACGGGGTTTGGTTTCTTCTGCCAAGAGTGTCAGAGAGGGATGCTCCTCTGGGCAAGGACAACCCAGGCCCAATGTGCCTGACGAGAATCTCAAGAAAACACAAGGGCGGCCTGGACCATGGCCTCCTCCTATGGCACAGCCATCCTCAGAGCTGATGCTCACTGCTCCCACTCATGTCACTCCCCAGTCTTCCCACTGTGAGACCTGTAGTCATCCTCTCAGATGTGGATCAAAGGTGCTTCCTCAGCTTCTCAAATGTATTAGAGCAATATCGGGAGTTGCTGACTCTCTCATAGGAGTCCGTATCTCCACACCGCACACCCAAAATTCTACTGCACTTTGTGGTTATCCTGGGTTTCATTTATACGTTTGTTATTGCAGTACTAGGATTTTAATGCAGGGACGCATGAAAGTTTTCAAGTGCTCTACCACTGAACAAAACCCCAGCCCCTCACTGGGGGATTCTAGGCAGGTGCTCTACCACTGAGCCACACCCCCAGCCCCTCACTGGGGGATTCTAGGCAGGTGCTCTACCACTGAGTCACACTCCCAACCCCTCACTGGGGGATTCTAGGCAGGTGCTCTACCACTCAGCCACACCCCAGCCCCTCAGTGGGGGATTCTAGGCAGGTGCTCTACCACTCAGTCACACCCCAACCCCTCACTGGGGGATTCTAGGCAGGTGCTCTACCACTGAGACACACCCCAGCCCCTCACTGGGGGATTCTAGGCAGGTGCTCTACCAC
>CAJQZJ010032807.1:242749-254567 GCA_907164525.1 Lophiomys imhausi
CTAGGCAGGGGCTCTACCACTGAGCCACACCCCCAGCCCCTCACTGGAGGATTCTAGGCAGGTGCTCTACCACTGAGCCACATCCCAGCCCCTCACTGGGGGATTCTAGGCAGGTGCTCTACCACTGAGCCACATCCCAGCCCCTCACTGGAGGATTCTAGGCAGGTGTTCTACCACTGAGCCACACCCCAGCCCCTCACTGGGGGATTCTAGGCAGGTGCTCTACCACTGAGTCACATCCCAGCCCCTCACTGGGGGAATCTAGGCAGGTGCTCTACCACTGAGCCACACCCCAGCCCCTCACTGGGGGATTCTAGGCAGGTGCTCTACCACTGAGTCACATCCCAGCTCCTAGAAAGCTATATCCTCCACCTTCTTTTTACTTCAGATAGACATGACATTGCCCAGGCTAGCCTTAAAGTCACACTACAGTACAGAGTGGCACTGAGCTTATTATCCTCCTGCCTCCTTCTCCCAAGTAGCTTGGATTGCAGGCCTGTGCCACCAGGCCAGCTCATAGTTGTCTATTAAACACTGCCCTCACCAAAGGCCCTGCTGCAACCCTAGAAAGAGGCCCTGCTCAGTGTGGATTCCATTGGCTTCTGGGAAGTGCTTGTGGTCCTGCCATCCCATTAGACACTTCTCCAGATGGACAACTGGGAGCACTGGCTGAGCAAGGGCTGAGCTGCCTGCACAGAGGCACTGGCGCCAATAGCACCTCTCTGTGTGTCTGCATCATGCTGAGGTCAAGGACCAGCACAACAGGTGTGAGCATCAAGACCAAAAGAACCAATGGCAGAGTGTGGTAAAGGCCTTGACCAGGGTGCTCTGCAGGTGGACAGTGCTGCAGGAGAAACTTGGCTTTGTCCTGGGCCTTCTGGGTTTCAGATTTTTTGTCATTATTAATGTGGGCGATGACAGCCCTGCTTCTAGGTCACATCCAGAGTCAAGCTCAGAGATACAACTGAAAAGCGGGTGCAGAGCAGGCCCTGGAAGCACCTGGAGGTGTGGCGTGGCGGTGTGGTTTTCCTGACGGGCAGGGTCCCACCTCATCCTGTATGGTCATACAGCTTCTCCAGAGAACTAAGCAAACCTCCCCCTCTCTGTTGGAGGGAAAGCAGGCGCTTCCCCCAGGACCAGGGAAGTCCTGCCCCAGGAAATGTCAGCATTTAGCAAGTAGGAGTCCTGCACTGGCACAGGCTAGCCAGGAAGGAGGGGGCAAGTGCGGTTCACACTGGGTCCCAGTGCCTAGCAGCCTACAGGGGACAAAGAGTTACTGCCCTCTTTAAAATCGGACATTTTCTCTACCCTGACTTCCCTAAAGCACCTTGAGACCCCAACAGAGGACACACAATAGTGCAGGTGGTGACAGGGAGAAACAAAAAAAAAAGTCACAGGCTGCTTGGAAGACACTGTGCCATCCCCTACACAGGAAGACCACAGGAACATGCAGCAAGCAGAAGGCGGCTGCTGCAGAGAGCACATGGCTACATGACACAGATTGTCCTCAAGGTACCTGGCAACAACAACCTTACCTCACCCTGAAGCTCCGTGACACCCACCTCTGCAGGCCAGGGCTGCCTGGAGTCTCCTGACCACCCAGTCCCATATAAGAAGTAAAGTAGGGCACGAACGGAAATAAACCCCATGGCTGCATCACCACCCAAACATGGTCCCCACTTGCCTATAGTGCACACCTACCTCCATCTCCGAGCTGTGGGCATGCACCTTCTGAACCATGTCCTCGGCCTCCCACATGCGCTGTGTCAGCTGGGGTGAGTACTCGGCTTGGGTCAGCTCGCTGTCATAGGAGCCCAGGATGGCACGCATGCCGTCTCGCTCCTGTGGACACGGATGGTCAGGTCAGAGTGGGGATAGTGTATGAGGTAGCATGGGGGAATACGGATGCAGGAGCTTCAGAGTTCCTGCACATGGTACTCAAAAGGCTCAGGACTCTGGCCTGTTGCCATCTGCCAGTGGTGCACACCTCCAAAGAGCCTGCAACAGAGAGGTCCAGGCGTGGAGAGTTTCACTGCGTCAGTGATCAAAGGAGCCAGCCCTGCCAACAGTACTCATTCCAACCGAGCCAGGGTGGACAACAACCTGATGAGAAGTCCAACCAGGGACACTCGGAGCAAGAACGCAAGCCTGGTGAGTGAGGACCAACCCTTCCCGAGCAGAGACTCAAAACCCCTGGCTCTGTCCTAATGCCCAGTCACTGAGGTTCCAGAAACAGCTGTGGTCTTAGAGAGTACCTCACCTCCACAGGGAACTCACAGATACACGGGGCCACCAGCCTGTCCAGCACCGATGTCTGCCCACTCAGCACGGAGTGTGAGTGACAGCTGGAGTTGTGGGTAGCCCTCCTTGGGTAGTCTGTGAGCACTAGAGATCCTAAAGCTGACAGCCTGAATCAGAAAGCTAGCAGTGGAAACTAGGACCTTAGTTTCCGGGATGCTGGACAGACCTGTCACAGGGGCTAAAGGGGAATGCCCTCCACCTTGCCTGCAAGGAGGCCTAGAGACAAGCAACCTGCCTTGTGTGTGGAACCAAGCTGTTCCGAGGACCACATATGGGGTACAGCACTGCTGGGGAGCCTTGCCTCCCCAGGGCTGCTTGCTGCATTCTCTTTCCTCATGACTGGGGTTCTTAAGTATGGCTCAAAACCTACAGGGCCACTGGGTTCCTCTGGACATAGATATCACTCCTAGGTAGAGGAGACCTAGCCCTCAAATCCCAGGCCCAGGCTGGGGACTCCCCCCAACATAATGCCACCTTCTGAGAGTTCCATGGGGTGCACAAGTGGGGGTGGATGGCAAATCCTTCCTTGGAAGCCCAGGTGTGCCAGGACCCAGCTTCACCAACCTCCTGTGAACAACACCTTCGGGAAAGCGACAAGGCTCTTCATCCGGCAGGTCTGGGCAAGCCCAGCTCTGTGCTTCTAATCGGAACCTGGGGCATCCCTGCTGATGAGCCTGGTGCCTTCTGCTTAAGCTCTGCCCGTTCATGTACCCAGCAGTAAGAATGCCGGGGAGAGCACAGCCCAGCACGAAGGGGACAGTGCTTCCAAGCCCAGCTCTGCTCTGCAGCCGGCTATCTAGTCACCCCAAGTCTCAAATCCTCCCTCAGCAAGAAAGTAGTCACAAGGCCAGCTGTGTGGATCAATACTGCTGTGGACAAAGTGTCCACTGAGCTGTCCTGCAGACAACCGGTACTCATGAAAACAATAGGATTTTATTACCATTGGCAAGTGCTATTCTGGTACAGTGAACAGGACACGGCTCCTGTGTACTCCAGCACATTCCTTCCCAAACCACACACACTGGAAAAGGTCAGAATAGCCCAATACAAGCTTGTTCTATGTCCCTGGCCAGTGGCTCCTTCCCATGTGACGTGCATTGTCTGTCCACACCGGGAGAGGCTGGGGCGGGGGGAATACTGACCCCCACAGGCCAGCTCATTCAGACCACATAAGCACCAGGAGCAACACCTGTGGCCACCAAGGACTTTCCCATAAGGTTGAGGCCCAAATTGTGTCACCCAGACTTAGCCACCCTCAGCACCAACACTGCCGTAAACCCCCCTGTTTAAGAGGGTAGGGGTACCGGTGTGCAGAGAGCAACCTACCACCCTTTCTCTTTGGCCTGTGGGCTTCCAAAGCCTTGTCTAGGCTTTCTTCCCTCTCAAGCTGGGGACACGGTTATCACCCAGGCATAGAATTCATAATTAGTAAATGCCAAAAAATTCAATAAGTGAGAAATTAAAGTTCCAAATCCAGCTGGAACTGGTCACCAGTCTGAGGGCGATCTGTTTCCGTGCCAAGGTTTATGAAGTGCCATAACTTTATTGAAATCCTATATCTTCCTATTGACTTTTATCGTCTCGAGCTGGTTACCCAAGTTATCATTAGCAGAGTGTCGATGCCACGAGGGGCAGGGCGGGGGAATTTCCTTTCATCAACAAACTGTAATTGTCTTTTTTATTGATCGGTAAATCTCCCTGCTGCCGCCTTTCACTGGGCTTCTCTCCTCGAGTGTCTCCAGGCTGGCATGGAAGAAAAATAGAACTCGAGAAGTTTGTCGTTTGTGTCTTTTCCAGGAATGGCCATCACAGTGAGGGTGCTGTGGGATGGGACTGGGTAACAGTCCTTTAATGAGCAATGCCACTCTTGCCTCGGCTCCACTTGAACGGGCACAGGCGATTCACTGCAGCACAGACAGGCACCTGGGTGGTACCCACAGAGCCCTAAACATGCCACCTGCTTGCCAAGTGCCAAACAAAATGGCATTTTCCTCTGAGTGCTTCTCTGGTACAGAACAACCCTGTTTGAAAGCAATCAAATTTGCTCACCATGTAATTAAATGGCAAGGAGAGAGTGCTAGCAGACAGTCTCACTGAGGAAGCCATCAGCTGAAGATGGAGGCCTCAAAACCACCTGAGAAAATCAGATGGGATTGTCAGCCTCCTGGGCAGTTGTCCCTCAAAGGCAGGAGAGGCCAGTGGCCATGCTAGCTGTGAGACAGCCCATGGTGACATTAGAGTAAAATACCTGATGGTACCATCCAATATAGAGAGGGGCTGGGGAGATGGCTCAGTGGGTAAAGAGTTTGCTATGCAAGTATAAGGACCTAAGTTTGATTCCCAAAAGCCATGTAAAAAGCCACGTGTGCTGGGACATGCTAGTTATATTAGCACTGGTGAGGTGCCAACAGGACTTCCAGCGCTGGCCAGTCAGCCAGACTAGACACATCTATGAGCCACAAGTCTCAGTGAGAGACTATGTTTCTAAAAAAGCAAGGTGGGGGCTGCCACAATAGCTCAATGGTAACGTTTGCTGCCAAACCTGAGGATCTGAATTTGATTCCTGGGACCCACATGGTAGAAGGAGGGAGCTGAGTCCTGCAAGTTGTCACCTGATATACATGGGCTCCCTACACAAACCTATGTGCACAGGCACCAACTAACCACAAACACACACACACACACACACACACACACACACACACACACACAGAGAGAGATAGAGAGAGAGAGAGAAAGAGAGAGAGACAGAGAGAGAGAGAGAGCAAAGGAGGGGAAGGACAACTAAAACTAAGTTGCACGGACATTTTCAATTCACTCCTAGCTAGAGAGAGCAACAACAGACCCAAAAGAAAGGCCTCCATCTATGTCCAGACTGACAAACCATGAGTTTAGTGAGCTCATTTATAGAAGCATGGGTAACCAGGGGCAGCTGTATCACCAAAAAAGTCACCCAAGCATGCAGATGACCCCACAGAGCCACAGGCTTAGAACTCCCTGCCCAACCTGCAGGCAGCTCCACCAAAGATTCTCCTCTCCTTAGAAAATGCTGTTTATGTAACCCCAGGGAGGGACTCTTGAGCCATGTCTCGTGAGTTTCATGAGTCACAACCCCAGGCTCAACCCCACATCCCACCTGAGCCTCCTCCCTCCCTCCGCAGGTAAATGTTTCAATCTGGAAAAATAGCGCTGCACAAAAAAAGTAGTAAAGAATTCCAAGGCCAGGGCTTCATAGTGGTATTCTAGAAGGGAAACTGAGTCACTTGTCTCGGGACCCAGGAACTCCGAATCACTGCCCTTTGGAACCTGAGCCTCCTGACAATGTCCTTTCCTCATGACAACATTTAGGATGGACTCAGACAGCCAGGCCACGGGCGGGGTTATGGGCCACAAGTGACCATCACAGGAGAAGCAACAGCAAACATGGGGTGCGGGAATGGGCACCCCAACTCCTGGGCAGACACTAATGCCCTGACAGAGTTCTATGTAACTATCATTGTGTCGGTGGAAGCCCTATCATGTTTGATACACCAGTGTGTGCTCACTAACCCATCTTTGGCATGGAGAAGGCCCCACTTAAACCCACGGAGGTCATAATAGTACAGCCCAGCTGGCCTTAGGGCAGAGGAGGCAAAAACAGGCCAGTGGCTAGAGTGCTAAAGAGACAGCAAGTGGCCACAGGTGACCACAGCATGCAGCATGCAGCATGCACCTGGTGCAGGTAAAGAAGCATATCCCAGCAGAAGACAGTGTGGGTAGCTCTCAAAGGGCCTTGTCAGAGAGCAAGACATAGAGACCACACAATGGTTCCTTTCTGTGGCTGTGATGGAACACCACACCCAAAAGCAACTATGGAAGAAAGGATTTTGTTTTGGCTTAAGGTTCCAGAGGGAGAGTCCATAATGGGGGGAGGGGAAGGAGTGTGGCAATCATAGCAGCAAAGTGGGTAAAGCATGAGACTCTTAATCTCAGGATTGTGGATTCATGCCCATGCTGGGCACCAATATGTTGATGATTATTTATTAAACTCTAAGAGCTCTTACTATGACTCAGCCATCCCTCACACCCCAATAACCGAGACAGAGTCCTAATGATTTATTTGAACAGCTTTAACACAATTACCCCAGACTAGTTTTCTATGCTAGTCTGGCTATTTCCCAGGTGCAGTCCCCAAGTTATGAGCCAATCAGTGTCCTGT
The DNA here is from genome assembly GCA_907164525.1 of Lophiomys imhausi. NCBI lineage: Eukaryota > Metazoa > Chordata > Mammalia > Rodentia > Muridae > Lophiomys > Lophiomys imhausi. The sequence continues at coordinate 249,249 of CAJQZJ010032807.1, forward strand.
CTGTGCTGGATCTGCTCCATCAGGCAATGCTCTCCTCCATCTTCTTTCTTCTCCCCCCCTCCAACTGTGACCCCCCCGCCTGGGAACTGAAGCCCCACCTACCTCTATTCTGCCCAGTAATTGGCTGTCAGTAACTTTTATATAACCAATGAGAGAATATTGGCAAGCAAAGTTTACAGAACATCACTTGGTATATGTGAGCAAGATCTGGGGGGGGGAGGGGGGAGTATTTAGCATTTGAATACATAGGAGCACCAGACCAACCCCCAGAACAATTGCATCTTCAACAGCAAATACCAAAACAAGCACAAACCAGAAGTGGGGCTGAGCACTATACTCCCAAAGCTGCTCTCAGTGGTGGTGTACTTCTCAGGAAGGCTCCACCTCTTAAAGGTTCCACAACCTCCCCAAACAGTGTCACCAGCCAGGACTAAATGTTCAAACATATGAGCTTACAGGGTACATTTCTCATTCAGACCTCTACACAGCCTGCCCTCCAGGGATAGCTCTTCACCAGCCTCTGGCACACCCTGGGAAAGAGGTGTCAAAGTGGAGTAGAGGACACCAGCAGTCTGTGTCACATGCCAAAAACACCACAAGGACAATGCTGGCAGGGCATTGGTTTATTCTGTGTCCTGGAGATTATAATCACCCTCTCTGAGTCTCAAGAGACTGGACTATACATTAGAGCGCAAAGTGCCTAAATGATTTTGGAAGTTCAAATACAGCCCTCTGCAGGAAGCTCTGGACTCAGAGGCCACACCCTCCAAGTGACAAGTCAGTCTGGCTGTGTGAGTGTACATCACAGGTATCCTCTATTTTCTCTTGTCATAATTGCTTTCTCTGTGTCAAACACCTCTGCTTCAGATGGACATGAATGACCCATGAGGCAGGCAGGTGTATGCACTGCTCTAAAGCCCACTCAGGTAGTTGGAAAGGCTGGTGTTGGAGGGATAATAAGGGCTCAAGGCAACCCCTGTCACTTCCCACCTTCACTAAAGGGAAACTGGGTTGGAGGTGCCTGTATGTGGGTGCAGGGGTCTCTCCCTAGGCCTCCTCCCAGAGGCCCCTCCACCCTGCAGAAGCAGCTGGGAGCAAAGCCTACATTCAGTGAAGGCAGGTTCCTTTTCCCTCACTTCTCTCCTTTCCAAGTCTCCTCCCAACCTCCCCTGCCAGTGCTGACTCACTGGGCTGCCCACTCATCACAGTTCTGTCTGAAAAGTCTCTGAGAACCTCTATGCACAGGCGCTCTCTCTGGGCATCTCCTGTGGTCCTTCTACTGTCCCCAAGGCCTCTCTCTTTGTCTGGCTCTTCCACTCAACTCTTAGTCACTCCACACGGCTCTCTTAAGACAAACCAAATCATGAGCCTAGAGCCTGCAAAGAGCTATTCCCATTACCTCCCAGCACCAGAAGCTGCCCAAGTCCTTCTAATTCTGGGGATCCCAGCCCTGCTCCCTGCCCACCTTCCCCACTACTTCTCTCAGAGCTATTCACTGGTCACTCCAAGGTAAGTAAGCTAGAGGCATGGGGGACCTCCACAATGAAACCAGTCCCTGGTAGGCACCTAAAGCCCTATCCCTATTTGGATACCCTGGATGTATCCCACCTTGAAAGAGCTGAACAGATGGGAGTGCTCGTGGTTCCCTGTCCTAGGTCCCCAAGCATTGTGGCCCCACCACCGCCAACTGTGATCATACCCCACCCAGAACCATGTGCTGCCACTTGCCTCAACTTAAGGGATTCTTAAAGGTCCTTTTGAGCTTCAAGCCCTGTCTAGAGGGCCCAGGCCCCTCCCTCTCTGCATCCTGTTCCAAGGGAATCCCACTAGGTCAGGGACAGAAGTAATTCCATGTCTAGAGTCAGCGCCCTGCACATGCGCACTGGTGGAAAGAAATCCCAGAAAGGAAAAAGAACACAGGACACATGTCGCCCTGGAGGATGTATGTCTACAGGAGGGTGAGGGTGCCTGCACAGCTTTGGAGCTTCCGTTCTGATCACCCACAGCTGCCCCTCAGCACTTGGAACAACACAGGCATACAAAACCAGAGTCCAAGCCCCAAACACAGGCTCGCAAAGGTGAGGGATGTCCAGACTGAGTACAGTCCTATCACGGTTTCCTGGGTGATCTCTGTCTACCCAGCATCTGGAACTCTCTAGAACAGCCAACGAACTTCAGGAATGGGAGCGGTCTGCTTGCGGGGTCGTAAGAGAAAAGAGGTCTTTCCATGGTGCATCTAGTCAAAGCCACAACTGGTGATGTCAACACAACGGCACCTTCACCCATCTCTGTGAGGGCTGGCTGCTCACTCTCAATCAAGGAATTGGCCTTTCAAATTCCAGGAGCCTCACCATTCACAGGTTCCAGAACAACCATGACCCAGGTGAGCAGTGAGTAACCATGCCAAGTAATCAGCCAATAATATCCATGGCTGGTGTGGTTGGTAGGGTGTAAACCCGGATCCAAAGTGAGACCTCCCTGGGGACCATCTGCAAAGCCACAGGCCACTGAAGTCTGGAATATAGCGGGCCTGGAGTAGAGGAAGAGGAGAGATGGTGGTGCCTGGTCAGCTGGGCAACCAGATGAGGGACCCTGTCCGCAGTGAACAAACTTCTAACAAGACCCGCCGCCACACACAGGATGACTGGCCTATGCGAGCCCGCCTGGATGCTGGGTTGATAGGAAAGCCCACAAAAGTCTACTGCTGGGAGCCTGCAACCACGAGCCCACATACAAAACTGGGAAACTACACACAACTAACTAGTCTGAAGTCACATTCCATGTCAACCCAGATGGGCACACTGGCAGAAGGCACGGGTCCTACAGAGAAGGCAGAATGAATCCACTCATCAAACAACCCCTGAAGGTGAGTCAGAGGCTGGCGGGAGGGTACGGAAGCAGCCATTCTTCCCCACACCTATTTCGCCACTGTGCTGTGAGGTATGCAGTAGATCCACTGAGAATCTTAATCAGAATTCAGGGGATGGCAGTAAGATAGAAAGGCTGTCTTTGGGGTGTGTGACGGTTAGTCTTGGTTGGCAACATGACTTGATCCGGAATGAACTGAAGGACAAACTGCTGTCAGATGTGTGGGGGACTTTCTTGAGGTGATTTTAAGTGCAAACACCTGCCCTTCCAGTGGCAGCTCAGATAAAAGGAGCTCCCAGAAGAAAGCTCGGCTCTCTGCCAGCTTGCCTTTGTGGCTTGCTGGCAAGTTCATCTACCCTGTGGTTGCTGCACCACTTCTCTGGTATCAGAAACCACCCTCCTCAGGCTTCCAACATGGACTAAAGAGCAGTGACTCTCCAGGAATCGCCTAGGCCTTCGGGGCCAGGCAGAGACCGATGAGACACTTAGCTCTGTGGGCTGCTGAGCAACTGCTGGGTCTTCAGCGCTCCAGTTAAGGCAGCCACTACACTGCCCAGATCATACTGTGTGAGCCAGTCTAATCCTTCAACAGCGAGAGGCGGGTCAAGGGACAGTAACCGTACTACAGAAACTGTACAGGGAGAAAGGGGAGGGCCTGAGGGAAAACTCCAATAAATTCAAAGCAATGGGAGAAAACCGTGACTATGATATTTTTAAATGGGACATATAAAGTACTAAATTGGAATATGTAAATTCAAATGGGAAGAATAAACAATGAAGACAAACTAAACATGCTGATTAAAAGACGAAGCTCATACTGTGTAAGAAAAACCAGTGCCCACTGCAGAGTATTTCCAGAAAACAAATGACACGTGGTAAAGGCGGCCAGGGAGAGGGGCAGCCCTGCCAACATTCAACAAGACACACCTGAAGGCCAAGGCTCACCAGAGCTGGGTGTCACTCTAGTGACCCCTGGCCACCAGAGGCTGGGACAGGAGGGCCACCCCACAGAGAGGTCCACAGTGTAACAGTCAAAGGCTTGATTCTCCAGACCCATGTTAGCTGCTGCTAAAGAGAGGACAATGCCAGCCTGGAAATGTAAAGCCACCACTGACACAATGGCAGATGTCAATGTCCACCAGGGACAAGACGAGTTCACAGTCAGGGGTTAGACACGGAAACCGAAGATCAATGTGAAACATTCTGACCTGAGGTGTGGTTGCTATGGTACTTTCCATACAAACATGAGGATCTGATTCAATCCTGGAACTGAGTCCTGGGGCTAGCCTAGCCTGCATGGAGCACTCCAAGCCAGTAAGAGACCCTTGACTCAAAACAATGTAGGCTGGAAAGCCATCCTCAAACCACAAGGGACATCTAAAAAGAAATTTACTTTTTTTTTAACTGTAACAGTTTTTAAAAAATTAGCAAGTGCTATGACACAGAACACAGAACACAAATTGCAAATGAAGAATCATTTGGAGTTACTTCAGAAAACCAAAAATGGTTATCTTGAGAATCAATTCTGGAAAGACTGCGAACAGCGTCTAATACATTTGTGAATAAAAAAAACAAACCACATTTCCAGCAAGCAGAGGTTAAACAAGACCTCCTAAGAGAAGCAAGATGATATAAAGACAAAATGACAGGCCAGTACGGTGCCTCTGCAGGATGCACTGCAAGGCCAATGGCCCAGCATGAACTTCCCCACAGCCCAGGTAAAACCACCAGAGGTGGTGACAAATGTTGGTAGTCACAGCATTCTCAGTGATAGGAAATGAGAAGCAGAAACAGGGGGGCGGGGAGAGGGAATCACCTGGGAACCTGTGGACCAGCCAGCACTGTAGAAACCACACCAGAGACCCTGCGTCACTAAGGTGCAGAGAACTGACTCCTGAAAGCTGTCTTCTGCTCATCATGAGTCCATGAGCACACACAGAAACAAACAGAGAGATACAAGAACAACAGCTTCCTGACAGGAAGCACGCAAGTGTGAAGAAGGTTTGAGCACTGGACTTCAAGCCCCACCTGCCAGAAGCCTGGAAAAACTACCTGTCACAGGGAAAGGAGAGTGAATGGAGGTTTTGGGCCAGCACCAGACCAGCCCGGCAGAGTCCCAAGAGCCTCAACTCCACAAAGGAAGGTTGGTCCTTTATGGAACAAGGACAAGAAGGAAAAGTGAGGACAAGATAAAGTAGCTGACTCTCCTCGGGCTTCATTTATCTCCCGGAGGCTGCAGAGATGGTTCAACAGTAAAGAACACAGATTGCCTGTTCCTCCAGAAGACCAGAATTCAATTCTCAAGGCCTAGGTTAAGCACCTCACAGCCATCTATAACTCAAATCCAAGAAATCTGATGCCCCTTTTTGGCTTCCCCAGGCACCCACAGCACACAAATGCACAAATGCACACACACACACACACACACACACACACACACACACACACACA
>CAJQZJ010032807.1:259590-291042 GCA_907164525.1 Lophiomys imhausi
TGTGGCTCAGTGGTAGAGCACCTGCCTAGAATCCCCCAGTGAGGGGCTGGGGTGTGGCTCAGTGGTAGGGCACTTACTTTTCATGGGGAAGAGCTTGGGTTCTCTCTGATTCATTCACAGAGAAATAGATTTCTCATTACACAAAGGACAACTAAAGTAAATATTTTAACTTTACAAAAAAATTGTCTGAATGAATAAAAGCACGAAACCTATATTCCATTTCTAAGAGAAGTGTTTATAACCCAATAATGAAATTTTGAATGAAAGTGGGAAGAGCAAAGGGTGGTGACATAAAAATGGAAGCTGATCGCCTCTTGAGAATTAATCACTGGAAGAATCCACAGGCGAAGATGAGTTCATAGGAAGGAAAGGAAGACTCACCAGGAAGACTCCACTTTTCAATCAGCATGTGCCTCCTCAAACAGCTTCTATAGACACGGGATGCTAACTCACAGAGCTAACAGGAGAGACAGGCAGTCCACAAAGAACCAAAGCAGAGGAAGCTTCAGTGGGAATTCAGGGAAGCTGAACAGAGCAACTTGCCAAGGTCATGGGCATTTGCAAGTGATGACACCCAGCAGCCGGAGGTCGACTACATATGCTGAGAAGCATCATAAACACGTACTTCATGAGGTCAAGCATGAGGCCATGAAGCAGGTCTTCATAAAGTTTACTTTAGACAGAATCTCACAATGTGGCCCAGGCAGACATCAGACTCACAGTGATCCCCCTGTTTCTATCTCCAGACCGCGAGGCGGTAAGTATGTCTCACCATTCCTAGCCACGTATCTTGATAAATTTTAAAAGACTGATGTTGTTCAAAGCATACTTTGAGGACATGGAAATTATAGTCCTCAAAGTAGTAGAATTCAATAACACAAGAGCTAAAAACCCAGCGAGTGGTTTTAAATTAAGAAATCTATTTGTGAACAACCCATTGGTCAAATTGAGAAAAAAAAATCACAATGGAAATGGATAAATATTCCAAGCCACAAAATTTCAGGGTTTGAGTCACAAGTGTCCCCAAAGGTCCATGTACTGAAGGCTTGGTGCCCAGACTGTGGTGCTACTCGGATCTAACTGGACCTTTAGGAGGTAGGGTCAAATGAAAAGAAGTGAGGTCCCTAGGGGTGTGACCTTGGTGGAGATTGTGGGCTGTCAGGCTCTTCTTTGTCATCTCTTGGCTCCCAGACCTGGAGGTGAATGGTTTGGCCTCACCACATGCTTGCCCAGGATGTCTGGACTGACCACAGTGTAAACCCATAATCCATTTCAGCACAGAACTGCCAAACAAGCATTTTTTTTTCATAAGGATGATCTTGGCAATCTGTTACCATAATAGAAGGCTGCTTAACACAATGAGAAAAATACAATATATCAAACACACAGCATGCAAGTAAATTACAGCCTTAAGAGCAGACATCCAAATGGAAGAAAGAATGAGACGCAACCAGCTACATATACAACTCAGATTCAAATACAAATTAACACCATAGAAAGGAGGGAACAATATGAAAAGCAAACGAGTAATACAGAATAAACATTATAGAGAATTAATAAAGCCAAAAGCTGACTCATTCAAATGACTAATAAAATTAATAAGCCCTTAGGCTCAAGAGATGGCTCAGAGTTAAGAGCACATAATGCTATGCACAGGGCTTGAGTATAGTTCTCAGCATCAGCATCAGATGGCTCATGACTGCCTGTAACCACAGCTCCAGGAGTCTCTGACCTCTACATGAATCTACAATCACATGTACATTTCCACAGAGACAGATATTCATATAATTAAAATTTTTAAATAAAATATTTTTAGAAAGTGCTAGACTGATTTCTAAAGTGGTTGTACAAGCTTGAACTCTGACCAGCAATGCAGGAGTGTTCCCTTTTTCCCACATCCTCGCCAGCATGTACAGTCACTTAAATTTTTGATCTTAGCCATTCTGACGGGTTTAAGATGGAATCTCAGGGTCTTTTTGATTTGCATTTCCCTGATGACTAAGGATGTTGAACATTTCTTTAAGTGCTTCTCAGTCATTAGAGATTCCTCTGTAGTAAATTCTCAGTTTAGCTCGGTACCCCATTTTTAAATTGAACTATTTGTTTGTTGGTGTCCTGAGCATATACCCCAAATATGAGTCACCAGATCACAAGAACACAGTTGAGGATCACAATTTCCTCAACTGTGTTCATATTAGCTTTATTTGTAATAGCCAGAAACTGGAAACAATACAAATGTTCCTCAACCAAAAAATGGATAAAGAAACTGTGGTACATCTACACAATGGAATACTACTCCACTATCAGAAACAAGAATATCATGAAAATTTCAGGCAAATGGATGGAACCAGAAAAGATCATCCTGAGTGAGCTAATGCAGACCCAAAAAGACACACACGGTATTTATTCACTCCTAAGCAGATATTAGCTAATCCACTAATATATAGGATAACCATGCTACAATCCACAGACCCAAAGAAACTAAGTAACAAGGAGGGATCAAGGGATGATGTTTGAATCCCTCTAAGTAGGGGAAATAAAATAGACATCAGAAGTGGATGGAGAGGGGAATCTGGACAGGAACCCAACATTACTGTTATCCAAGAAGTTTTATCCAGCAAATAATGGAAACAGATGCAGAGACCCACAGCCAAGCATTAGGTAAAACTCAGGGAGTCTTGAGGAAAAGTTAGAGGATGGTTTGAAGAAGCTGGAGGGATCAAGGACAGACACCACAAGAAGATCCACATAGTCAATTAACTTGGACACAAGGGGGTTCATAGAGACTGAACCACCAACCAAGAACTTGCATGCACTGGTCCTAGGCCCACTACATGTATGAAGCTGATGGGCTGCTTGGTCCTCAAGTGGATCCCCTAACAACTAGGACAGGGTCTATCTCAGACTTAGATGCTGTTGCCTTCCTCTGGAGCTTATTTTCCTAATAGAGCTGCCTTGTCTTGCCTTAGTGGAAGAGAAAGCACTTATTCCTGATGTGATTTGATATGACAGAGTGAGTTGGTACTTGGGAGGGGGCTTTGGGGGAAGTGGGTGTAAGGGTGGGGCTGGGAGGAGGGGAGAGAGGGGGATGGTGATTGGAATGTAAATAAATAAAATGTAAAAAATAAAATCTTTTAAAAAATTAATAAACCCTTGATTAATTTAATAAGGAAATACAGATTACCAAACAAGAGTGAGCCAGAAGCAGTACACAGCAGAATATTAAAAGCACCGTGAGAGGGAGGTTGCAAAGGTAGCTCCGTGGGTAAGAGCATTGGCTGCTCTTGCAGAGGACCTGGGTTTGATTCCCAGCATCACTGGAGGCTCAAAACCGTCTATAACTCTGGTTCCAGGTTCTTCTGGTGGCCCTTGGTGCACAGACGTACATGCAGGGAAAACATTCATCCACATTTTTTTTTTTAATTTTAAATGAAAATGTGGAGATGGTTCAGTCAGTGACATACTTGTTATGCAAGCAAGCACCTGAGTCAGGATCCAAAGCACTCAGGCAAAGAGCTGGGCCTGGAGAGAGATTCCGTCTGCAAACACAAGGTGGAGGCTGAAGAGATACTTGAGTGGTTATGAGCACTGGCTGCTCCTGCAGAAGACCTGAGTTCAGTTCCCAGTGCCCCTGTTGGACAGCTCACAAACACCAGTAACTGTAGCTCTAGGGGATCCGATACCCTCTCCTGAACTCTTCAGGCATCTGAACACATGTGATGTAAACATACAAAAACACATGCATATATATATATATATATATATATATATATGTAAAAATAAATCTTTCTTTTAAAGGTGAAGAGCAATCCAAGAAGAAACCCTCTAGTCTTCACATGCATAAACACACATGCATACCAGGGCTCACACACAAAGAATAATTTAAGTGTTGAGGCTAGAGAGACAGCTCCATGACAGGGTAAAGGGCCTGTCACTGAAGCATAAAGTTCAGATGCCCTGCAGCCACTTAAATTCACATGGCCATGTGACTCTGGGACTCTGGGACTCCTAGAGTGGTGGGAAGAGGCAAGCAGATGGCTGAAACTTACAGACCAACCAGTAACTTATACATTGGTATACTCCCATCAGAACATTAGAAGTAAGCACCAGTCTGACAGACTATTCCAGAAAATCAGCAGCACAAAGCCTGATAGGAACCTAAGGGCCAGACTCTCCAGTCGTCACTCATCCAGAACCTCAGCTGTACAGCTGAGCAAACACAAGGCCAAGCAGCAACGCACAACCCATAGGGGAGAACTGCTTTGTCCTGGGACGTCTATGCAGTTCCATGTTTGGAAAGTCATATTAACAGAATCCACATTAACAGAATAAATAAGACAAGTCATACAATTTCAATATTTGTAGAAAAACATTTGCTTAAAATTGATACCTATTTACCATGGAAACAACACAAGAAAAAAGCCTCTTAGAGTTGTCGAGTAGGGCAAAGCTGACGACCTGAGCTACACCCTTGATTCCATGGTGAAAGGAACGATCCAACTCTTAGAAGTTGTCTTCTGACCTCCACGTGAATGCTGAATGGCATGCATGCACCACACCCCCACACATATACACATATGCATACAAATAAAGAATAAAATAAAATATTCAAAGAGAATTTCCAAGTGCCTCCTAGCATGTGAAGACTGGAGAGCCTGCTGAACAGCTGGATTTCCTCCCGTGGACAGTGCGAACTCTAACAGTTACGTACTGCCAGCTTAGCTCAGACTGGCAGGGAGGGACACTCTGCACTAACCGTTCTGTTCAAAGCATCACAGTTGAGCCTCTCAGAAGTGGGGCAAAGCAAGAAAAGAACCCAAAGTATAAAGGCTGGGAAAGAAGGTGATGCGGATGGCCAGCACACACTACAACTGTGAACAGATAATCCGACTTAATCTACAAAGGATTACTAACATAAGTACGTTTAGCCGTGCAGCTGGGCCAGAGAGAGATCATCAAGGATAAACAGAGTCTGGTTCCACATCAAGGGAGGAGGAGCCAAAGTGCAAGGGCGGCCTGGGTGGTGGGGCAAGTGTGAGGCCAGCTTGGGTAAGTGAAAGAGACTCTGTACAAGAGGCCTGGGACTCCAGCTCTAGGCTCAGTTCCCCACTACTGCAGGAAAAGAAACATATTCACTCAAAATTCCTAGACTGCAGCACAACTGGTAAGAAGTCACACTTAGTGAAAGGTACTGTGACTGTCAACCTGGACAGGCTCTGGAGTCAGCGTGACTCTGGGGAGGTCTGTGGAATATTTCCTGGACAGGCTAAGGGGGAAGAGCCGCCCCCAGAGTAGATGGTGCCTTCTGGCAGTGCCTCAATATGGTGGTTTGAATGAGGAATGTCCCCACAGGCTTCTGTAGCTGAACACTTGGGCCCCATTTGGTAGTGTTGTTTAGGAGGTTGTGGGACCTTTAGCAAGTATAGCCTTACTGGAGGAAGTGTGACTGGAGACAGGGGCTGGAGTTTCATAGCCTCACCCTACACCCTGTGCTTGCTTTCTGCTTCTGGGTGTGGATGAAAATGTAATCAGCCAACTTCTTACTCCTGCCACCATGCAAGACTACTCCCAGCCATAAAGGACTATTTCTTTCTGGAATCATAAGCCGAAATAAACCCTTCTTTTCCAGCAACAGAATACCCAAACATAAGAGGTCTCAGAGAAAGCCTGTTGCATTTTGCCTCCTCCCCTCTGCCTCTTGCTGGTGAGTGCATCTACTCTCCCACTGCCCCTAATGCCTCTACCACCCTTCACTAATATCTGACTCCACCATCCCAAGCCTCCAACACAGACTGAAGAAACAGCACGGGGTCTCTAGCACAGGGTGGCACTGTCTCCAGAGGGTGTGGAACTTTGAGGACTGTGGCCTCCTTAACAGAAGAGGATTGCTGGGGGCGGTGGGGGAAGTGGGGGTAGGAGGGTAAACTATGAAGGTGATATCCACTTCTTCACCATGTTGATCTACTGCCAGAAGGCACCATCTGCTCTGGGGGTGGCTCTTCCCCTTTAGTTAGCCTGTCTAGGAAATATTCTACAGATCTGCCCAGAGTCACTTTCTGGCAGTCCCAGGCTCTCCACTTCCTGTCTACGGCTATAATATATATGACCAGCTGCGAGCTGCAGCCGTCGTGGTTTCCTCCGTGTGATGGGCTGTATCCACTGAAATACGAACTAAAATACATCCTCCTTTCAGCTGCTTCAGTCAGGAATCTTGTCACCAGGACATGAAGGTGATTCATACGGCAGATAAAGCCACATTAACTGAAGGCACAGGCAACATCAAAGGTTTCTAAAGCAGGACACACATGCACAAATAACAATCATAGAGGGATTTGAAAACGGATTAGAGCCCACTAACAGTTAGAACCTCAATTAAGTAAAAGTATGAAAAATGCCAGGTTGGGGAAATGTGTAGTCACTTACTTAACAAAAGGCTAACAACCAGAATGTATCAAGAACCTTATGAACCATCAAGTCAAATGGGCAATGGGGTTTGCTGTGTCCCGTGTAGGGGGGAGGTCATAAAGGAATGTCTATTACCCCAGAGAAGGACCTCGGGCCAAAAAAACAACATAGTATCCAAGTTACATGTTGGTGACTGTCTTCATTCCTCTCCCGTTTCTGAGGTACATACAGAAGCAGCTGAAGGGAGGAAGGTTTCTTCTGGCTCACAATTCAAGGATGCAGTCCAACCATCACAGTGGGGTAGGCAAGGCAGCAGGAGACTGAAGCAGCTGGTCATGGCACCCATAGTCAGGAAGCAGAGGGATGTGAATGCACACTGACCACTGCTGATACTCGGAAAGCATCATGGTGAGCTCCAGAAGAGCAGCGCACTTGTGGTACCCAAAGGCAGAAACCCTATACTCAAGCCCTGGGCCAGAAAACACCCAGCAGCATTATTCACTATTGTTGGGCAGGAAGACATCCAAATGCCTACCATTAGGAGGAGGGAGAGACGTGGTACTCTCAGATGTCAGACTGAGGTCCAGCAGTGTCACTGTGACAACCACGGCAGTTACGTATACAGGCGTCCATTAAAATATAAGTTAAAACCAGGCACAGCTAACAGTGAGTTTGGCTCTGGGGGTGGCAAAGAGCCAGAGACTAGTCATTTCTTGTCCTGCAGGGTCCTCATCTACAAACAGCACATTTAGAGAACAGTGATGGGGCCCAGGCTGTCTTCGAACACATAGTAATCCTCCTGCCTCAGCATCACCGTGCCCCAATTAGCATATAACTTTTATTTCGAAAGCATCTGTGACTTCAAAAGTGCACCGCACGCTTCCAGACAGCTGGATCAATGGCATCCATCGGAAGCCAACTTTCTTGCTCAACCACTATCCCAGCAGGAAGTCTGGAAGGACCAGCCACCCTCACAGAGTGTTGCCCAGTGAGGGCATTCATGGGGGTTGGGGGTGGGATGCAAAGGGCAAATGTTTTGGTCTCAGCAAGATAGGAGGCAAGAGTGGCAAGCAGGGGGCACGGTTTCGGATTAGTCTGAGCACAAGGATCATCACTAAGGACAGAGAGGAAAGGAAAGATGGAAAAGGGTGAGGGGTCCGAGAATAGACAGCCTACCCTCACATTAGCTGTGGCACTGGGCTAGTCTCAGCCTCACCATCTGCCAGATCCCTGACAATTGATGCTCTAGGTATCAGACAGGTCAGGGAGGTCTACAAGAAGCCGCTGAGGCCACCAGGCCTTGCTGTGTCCAATCCAGGGTCCACAGAGCACTGACTAGGAGAAGGGAGCCTAGAGACACCGGGTGGGAGCACCACCACACACTTAGCAGAAGCAAGCAGGAAAACAGGAGAGTATGCCCCCGGTGGTTGTTTAAACAAGGGGTGCTGAGAAAGGTCTCTGGGGACAAAAGTGTTCACAGTCATCAAAACTCATTAAATGTGGTTAATTGGGTGAGGCCTGTCCCACTGATGACGAGGGACTGAGATGATAGTTTTAGGGAAATGCAATCCTATTAATTTCCATATAGTCTCTTGAACAAAAGCGCTAACAAAGTGTTACCAAACGCATTTCTTGCTTCAATTCTTTCATGAGTAGATAAGGCTAATTTAGAATTAGCACACCACTCACTTAGGCCAATTAGAGCCGATTAAACAAGGTCCCTGGTCTGTTTTCGTGGGCTGTGCTTCCTGGGTGGGCTAGGGCAAGGGAGCCAGACGCTCAACAGGCCCAACAGTGCAGGAAGTTGTCAACACACACTCAAGCACACATATGAGACGCCTGTCAGACACCTCACGGAGAGCACAAAAACTGGCTTCCATCAGTGACCATCAGTCACCATGTTCTGCGGGCATGGGGACAACAGGGCTGGTAGGCCACAGCAAACACTCTACACTCTGAGGGGATGATCAGCAGCCTCACTGAACACCTGACAGCCTGCCCTCGAGGCTTCGACCCCTCCTTCCCTGTTCTAGGTCCTCTCCTCTCTGAACTGCGGTATCTCGCCTGCCACTAGGCCACATGCACTCTGTGCTGAACCACCTCTGGGTCACCAACTCTGTAAAGCCCTACCAGAAACAGCCAACACATTCCACGCCCATGTCAGCCAGGCAGGAGGCCGCACCTGTAAATGTAACTGGCTCCCTGTGGGTGGCCGAAGCTAACAGCCCTACTCAATAAAGAGGGACAGAGAGAGAGTTTCTTCATGCCCCATCTGTGCCCTACCTTCCTCTGACTTGGAAAATGGGGCAGACAGGGCTACACACACAGCCTAGCCTCCCTCCCTGAGCCACTGCCTCTGACTACTTCCTGCCCAGCCCTCAGCTGGAGATGACAGGAGCGGAGGATGCCTTCAGTCAATGGCTCCACGTTCCTGCAATTTCAACCTCCTGAGAAAAAGCTCTTGACAACACCTATTGTAGGAAGGAATGGGAATCAATTGAGACTTCCTGAAGTAATCTTACTCTATTACAAACCCCATTTCATTTACGATACTTGTATAATGTATTCCCAGCACCCACTCTGAGCCGGCCCTGTGCTTCCAAGCGGCAACTCCTCACACCAATGTGGGTGACTCTGTGGGCAATGCATTAGAGCTGATCTTCCTGGGGTAACATCAACAGCTGCAAAGTGATAAAGTCCCACTGACTGTCCTATGGCAGGCCCCTCCCTCCGTGTCCTGAGAGACAAGGTGAGAATCAAGGTGGAGATGACGAAGCAGATAGATGGGAGGGCTATGACAGGGCCTCGGGCCCAGCACAGAGTTAACTATTACTCAAGCACATTCCATAGGATGCAGGAGGAAGGTTAGAGGACATGTCCTACAACACTCAATGCCTAGCCTGGCTCCACCAGCTTCAGACAGTCCCTGGTCCCTTCCAACCTGCTATTTCCCCTACCAGTGAGGAAAAGCCTGAAACACACAACTTTGTAATATTTCAGTTTTGCAATGCTGAGCAGCTGGTTCACCAGGAGACATCACAGGCAGCTGGGTACCTCAGAGTGCTGGCCAAAAATCACAACCTTGTCTTCACTCTGCATACCCAGCCTAAGGCTCCTCCCACTGCATGGCCTCAAGCCCCACCCCTCTTCAGGCCCTACCCCTCCTGGAAGGTCCTCCCACTGCATTGGCTCAAGCCTAGCTATTCTTCCTGATAACCAGACCTCCACTGATCTGGAGCAAGTAGATCACAACCTGTGGGTTATGACCCCTTGTACAGGGGCTGCATATCAGATATCCTCCATATCAAATATTTACATTACAATTCAAAACAGTAGTAAAATTACAGTTATGAAGTAGCAATGGAAATAATTTTATGGCTGGGGGTGGTTACCACAACATGAGGAACTGCATTGAAGGGTCGCGGTACCAGGAAGGTTGAGAACTACTGATCTAGAGGAGGAGTTGGGTCAAGTCAGACAGTGCACTGTTCCCAGGACCTCAGGCACGACCTGGCGACACTGTTGTGAACTCCTCTGCTAACTCCTCAGCCCTGCAAACCCAGGCGCCTCCTTCAGCTGCACACACGGCCACAAAGCTGCAGACATGCTCACCTGCATTTCACAAGCGGTCCCCACTACCACTGGGGCTCACGGTTACTTACGGACCACTCTTGTCAAGGAGACAAAGATCCCCAAGGGTGACTTTGCTTAGCCCAGGCATGAGGGGTGACTCACCCTATCTTGCCCATTTCTAGATTTCTTCTTCTCAAACCTGGGCTACCTGAGATGAGGGTGAGAAAACGGAGAGGCTTCTGAGAGCAGGGTGACACCAGGCTACCGCCAACACTGCCACTGTGCCACAATTCCAGTGCCTACAGGAGTGACGTTCACCCCAGCATGAGCCCCGGCAAAGGTCTCAGTAGAAGAAGGCAGCCAGACATTAACCCATCACAGAGACTCCAGCATCTCCCTTGGCTACAGGGAATTAAAGGCCCCAGCTGCCAGGTGACACAGAGTCCCTCCAATAGCATGGCTACCATTCCAGCAGACCAGTGAAAGAAGAAATCCCTGAGTGTGATGCCTGCTGAAGCTGTGTCTTCCCTGAACATCTGCTAGCAGAAGAGGTGTAGACAAAGGAAAGTGTGGCACAGGGCAGACACCACTGTGACATGAGGACCAGGGCAAATGCCTTTTCACATGCTATCCAAGTTGACAGAAATCTAACCGTCATAAAATGAACAGTCAACAGAAGAAATGTAACTAACAAATAAACAAGGGGAGGGCGTGAGAATATATCAATAGAAGCCATCACTCAAGCACAGCAGACGGTAACGTGCTGAGGCACCCTTAGAAGAGCACTAGCCAGCAGTGGTGCGACACACGCCTTTAATCCCAGCACTCTGGAGGCGGTGGATCTCTGTGAGCTTGAGGCCAGCCTGGTCTACAGAGTGAGTTCCAGGATAGCCAGGGCTAACACTGAGATACCCTGTCTCAGAAAAAAACAACGACACCCAAAAAGTGACCCCCTCCTTACCCAAAAAGAGCACCCACTAACTAGTACTTTCAGTCACACAATGCTGGCCAAGGTCCCGGAGTCACACAGACCTTGAACCCAGCAAGTCCACCCGACAGGTGAAGCCACTGGAGCTTGCTCAGGCCAGCAGGAAAAGTGGGAAATCAGAGGCCACAAATCATGGAAGGTCGAGGCATGCACAGCTGCATAGAAACACTGTCGGTGGCTGGGCACTTGTTACAATGGCATGTTCTGCAGCAAATGCAGATTTGGCCCCAGAGCCCACATAGTTACAGATGGGATAGTGAGTGTGCAGGCAGGAGAGAGGAGGCCATGTGCTCACTACCATCTTGGGGGAAAATGTGATGGGCTTTCCACAGACTTCTTTTTGGATGGTTTGGTTGGTTGGGTTTTTGTTTGTTTGTTTGGATTTGTTTTGTTTTTTTTTTTGAGACAGGGTTTCTCTGTGTATCCTTGGCTGTCCTGGACTCACTTTGTAGACCAGGCTGGCCTTGAATTCACAGAGATCCACCTGTCTCTACCTCCTGAGTGCTAGGATTAAAGGCGTGCGCCACCACGCCCAGCTGTTAGCTTGTTTTTGAAAAAGGATCTCAAGTAGACCAAGTTGGCGTCCAGTTCACTCTACAGCCAAAGATGTCCTTGAACTTCTGATCCTCCTGCCTCAACTTCCCAAGTGCTGAGATTATAGGTGTGAAACAGCCACACCTGGCTTAAACAGTGTTGCTCAAACACAGAAGTTGAGGCCAAGAGCTTAGAAAAGCCAAATGACTTGGTGTCAGGCCCGAGGGCACAGAGGCCAGATCCTAGTGTAGACTGAGAAAATATGAGCTGGGGCTTCCAGCTACTATGAGGGTGAGAGGGACCTTACCCCACCAGTCAGCACTTGCTCTTACCCAGTCACAGGCCATATGCACCACAGGACAGCTACAAAGGCAGCCCAATACAAATCACAAACTCGCTTTAAAAATTATGAAATTTGTGAGACTGGGGGGTGGGTTGTAACTCAACTGCACCGTTCCAAGCCTGAACTTTGTAGATAATGACATCATATCACAGTGTCAAAGGTTGAACACATGCTGGATGAAGCATCCCACCTGAGCACAACTGGGACCTGCAACATCCACAGATGCCCATCCTGCTACTGGAGACTTCTCACGGCCCGTATAGACATAAACCCACGGAATGCAACCCCACTGTTGGCCTCTGGTCACAGCCAGGACCCTAGAAGACAAGGCCAGAAAGCTGCCCTAGAGAGACCCATGGTACACCGTGCACATCCCCAAAGATAAGGCTTTTGCCTGACATTCTATAAACAGAGCTGCTGTGTCCCAGACGTAGGGCAGAGGCCACATGCTGCAAGGGTACATGGGAAACAGAAAGAATGGTGTCATACACTTAGAAACCCAAAGCCAGGTGTCTCTGGGTGGACACCAGCACTGCAGGAAGTGATCAGCTGGATGCAACCACCTCTGGTACCCCTCACTCCTGGCGCCATGTGCCCCTCTTCCCCAAGCTGCCAGTACACCAGAGGAGGCCCCACCCTCAGCAGCCAGCACAGCCCAGAGCCTCTGCAGAAGAGAGCCAGGCTGGCTTCTCCTCCCTAGTAACAGGCTGTATTTTTTAGAACTGTTTTAGATTTACAAAGAATGAGAAGATAACAGGCATATCATAAACCACGCCCAGCCTCTGTGTTACTCATGGCACACTCGGGACAGGCAATGGTTCCTAGCTAATGCAGACATATCAAGCTGCCTCAGTTCACCCACTCCTCCCTCCCCTGCTCTCCAGGATCCCTCGCCCCAGATCTATCCATAACACCACACTGCCTGCTAGCAATATGTTCCAGCAATCTTGCTGGCTTTCCTACGTTCCTGGTAACCTGGACCATTCTGAAGATAGCTCTGACATCCTGTGAGATGCCCCACCACTGGAGTTTTCTTGGTGTTTTCTCCACAGAAGGACTGGGGTTGGAAGTCACTGGGAGAACATTGAGTGGGCAAATTCACTATTTTGTCATGTGCATTCAGGTGACACCTCTTTAGTGTGACTGAAGACTGGAGATGGCCCTGGTCTTCCACTGCAGGTGGACCAATGGACCATGCTCAAGGGAGGAGAGCCAAGTTGTACAAACCACTGGAGCCTCCAGTGGAATGTGACTGTTGCCCACCTCACGCTGGCCAGCACAGACGCACGAGTCTGCGATTCATGTGCTGAGACAGCCAGCACCGCCTCCCTGCCCTCCACAGCTCACGACACTGGCTTCGGGAAACGGCGGGGTGCTGGGGCGCTGGGGCGCACCCTGAGTGGTTTGCTTATGAAGGTGTGAGTGCGCTCTGCACTGACGCTCCACCAAGCTCTTGGTCACACTTTGCATTCCCCACCTAGTGGCAGCACTATGTGCTACAGGCTATACTCTGGAGGCAGGCTATGCTCACTACAGTAGGCCCCTTCTCCTTCTAGGCTGCTCTCAGATGTCAGAGCAAGGAGGGGTTTGTGCTAGCCTAGGTTGGGGTACCTACTCAAGATGAAGCTGCCTCTAGAGTAAGCAAGACCCATGTTCCAGGGGTACCCCCAGCTCTACGCTTGCAGCCCAGCCATCACTCTTGGCCCATGCTGATCCAAGTCCAGCAGAGAGAACCCCGGACTTGTGACTCCTGCCATTCACCTACTCAACTGCTCACTTCCATGGAAACATGTGCCACTCAGACCACTCCCAAGGGTACAACGCTAGCCCCAGAGCACAGCGCTCCTATGCGGCTGTCACCCTCGGGGGTACGCAGACCAGCACCGCCCCTAACTGGGTGTCTAAGAGGCCATGGCGGTCACTGTTCTTTTGTCTGAGAAGACCCGAGCATTTGACCCACATCCCTAATAGGACTACAGTTCCTATCTATCTGTGCATCTGCTATCCAGTGCTGAAGAACAGACTTCACCATTTTAAAAGGCACCACAAAGATGAAACAGCCGACCTCTGGTGATGGTTCCATGACAACCCAGTTGCTTAGGAGGCTGAGGTAGGAGAACTAAAAGTTCAAAGTTAGCCTGGATTGCAGCACAGAAAGAGGGCTGGGCCCCACAGCAGTGTCTGCCTAGAATCCAGATTAAAGGGCAGGAGGCAGGGCTCAATGGTGAAGCACCTGCCTAGAATCCCCCGTTGAGAGCCTAGGGAAATGGCTCAGCAGTAGAACACGCTGGCCTTGGATTCTAGAGTTAGGACTTGGGGGTGAGGCTCAGTGATGGACAGATTGCCTGATAGTGCAAAGTCCTGTGTCCTGTGCTCAGTCTCTAGTACTACAAATAAAGGGGGAGGTGGGAGTATCCCTTTGAGCTACTTAACAGCAGGAGCCAAGCACGTGACCTGCACAGTCTCAGGGTACAAAAGAAGAAAGAGAAGAGCTGGTACATTGCACTCCATCTGTCCCTCTGATACATCTGTGTGCAGGTCTCCTAGAGGTAAGAGTACCCCTCCGAAATGCCCCACCTGGAAACACAAGGTATAAGGCTCCCAGGCTCAGCGAGAGCGGGAGCCTAACTCCCTTGGCTGCAGTACCATACAGCCTGCCTGGCTGCATTCACCCTGACTAACCTTCTTACTTTTTGAATTGTCACTTTCCAGACTCCCAACTCCTGCACTATCCCTTTGAAAAAGATAGTCACCTCTGCATCAAATGGAGCAGAGCTGAGCGCTCCTCTTGTCATTGGAGAATGGAATGAGCCTGTTCCGCCACTGTCACTTCTGGCTGTGCAGGGAGAGAACACAGCAGCAGGCCACTGCTCTTCCCTTGCCCCCACTGGGACAGGGTTTCTTCCAGATGCACGATTGCCACGGATCACCAAGGTCAGCCACCAAGAGGTGATACTGAACCTAAATGTTGCCTGTCACTGTGGCAACTAGAGCAGACCAGTTCAGTGGTAACTAGGTCTTTCCTACAATGGTAAGGGAGCTACTGACCCTCCCTAAAGAAGGGTCAGGAAACTCAACCTGGGATCCCAGCTATTACCCACATCCCTTCCCGACCCTGCAAGTGATCCTGGGAGATGCTTGTGAACCTAGACAGCCCTGAGATCCCATTCTGTCACAGCCTCCCTCTGCACCAATTAGCCTACTGCGTCAGACTTTAGCGTGGAGCTCCCACCAGTGGGATGGGATGTACCACCTGTGCTACAACGAAAACTAAGTGAACTTCCTGTCTCGTGTGCTTACAGCCCAGTTTTGGTCATGCCATACCCTTTTTGCAAAATAAAACTGCCTTGCAGGTTCCTTTCGCTTTGTCCCTGTTTCTTTATGGAGACGTGACAGGTTGACCTAAGGGGAACTCCATGAAACCTGCATTCATTATGGGTTGAGACTGGTGACGCAAATGTTTGAGGCCACCCATCCCTCTGTGCGTAACCCTTCACCTGTGCACTGTTAACCAAAAAAAAAAAACAAAAGACAACAAAACAAAACAAACAAAAAACCTCAAGAGCTCACTGATCTCACCAAGTTGGACTTCGGTGAAAACGTACTTTGCTCTGTCTTTCAGCATGCTTTGACTGGATGCTCCTATGTGTCTCTCCAGGAAAAGTTACACAGCACTGAGACACCCTAGTTTGCCTTCCCCAACAGTCTGCCAATAAAGCAAGTCCCAGAGTACACACAGCTTCCTCCGCAGGAGAGGCAAAGCAGGTTTGTGCCCATTGGCAGAGGTCAGGGAGAACACCGCCCTGGAACAACAGCAGGGGACTGCCTGTTACTGAGAATGAACACTGGCAGAGACCGCCCACTGTCTTATGTTGTGGACATGCCAGCATCATGTCCTCCGGACCTGCAGTTAAGTACATCCCACAAAGTGCCCGTATTCCTTTAGTCACTCAACATGCACCTCAGAACACTATGCAAACCATGGCCACCTCTCCTCAAGGATACCAGACTCCTACTGCTAATGGATACCCTGGCCAGGAAGAGGGCTCCTGGGAAGCACACCCCTGAACTCAGGAAGTTTGTACCCTGTCTGCATCCTCCTAATTTATAAAATTGCTTATGTGAAGATATTACCATGCATAATGCATTCAGCTCCACAGTGGAAACAGCAGCCTTAATGGAGAAAATTCAAGTCAGCCACACAGACACGTCAAGGGTAGAAGCCTGCTGATGACTTCCAAGCATGCTTAGGCCCCCTCCCTTGTTGTCCAGAGGGGCATGGGACAAGCACACAATGTGTTGGGCTGGGCTGGCTCCCTGCTACTTTCTCACAGGATGTACTGAGAAGCTGACACCTTTCCAGGCCTCAGTGGCAGGCCCACATTTGCATGTAAATAGCTGACAGATACAAGGAAATGAAAGCATGGGAGAGCTCTTTAATTAACTTTAACCCTCTGAAAATCCATCCAGCTATCTCCTCAAGAGCCCTCCGTAAGCTGCAGCTGGGGAGGGGCAGCTACAGGCTGGGCACCAACTCCTACCTGCTGCCAGTCTAGAAGAGTCCACAATAGCCAGGCTGCAAGGGGTTTCCAGGTCAGCCTCTTACCTGGCTCACTCACTTCATCAATGGCCAGAGACAGGACTAGGTGACCGACCGGAACCACTGAGCTCTTGGAGGATTGCTACATCCCGCTGGCTGCAGTGTGCTGGTAGGGAATGGAGTTCACAGCTCAGGGAGCCTGCCTGGGGCCACCAACACAGTGGGGACAGCAGTCCAGCAATAGCGGTTCCTGGTCTCTGAAAGACCTTCTTCCCCATGGAAGGATCCCAGGCCTGCCTCTGGGAGCAGACCAGTACAGTGATGAAACAGTGTTTACAGTAGTACACGCTGCATAAAGGACAGCAAGCACCCACGGAACCATTCAGGTGACTAGCAAGCGGGCTCGGCAGCTTCAGGACCAGCTTGATGTGTGGAGGTCAGACATGAACCCTAAGCACACACTGAGTCCCAGGCATCTTCGGCTGTCTCTGCCTTCCTGTCCAGCCAACATCTGCGCGGTGTGGGTTGTTCTTTGTGAGGAAGAAGCTTGAACGCACAAGGTTGAGTTCATGACTCATGAACTCATCATGGGGCCAGTCCACAGCTCCTGGACATGGCACAGCCAGAAGAAGCCAAAGAAAGGGCAGGAAGCTCAGGAGCCACATGTCTCTAACAAAGAATCTACTGCCAGGGGCAGTAGAGGTATGAAAAGCCACTCCCATTCAATTCCTGTCCCTTGCCCCTTGTCCTGGTCTGAAGACTCATGAATCTGACCTGACCTTGTTGCATCACAGGCTGTGCACTATGTCCCCTCCCAAGGTCATTCTAGAAAGGCTGCCCTGCCCCCAGGTACACTCACTCCCCAAGTCAGCCCTGCCTCTGCATTTTCTAAAATGCCATCCCTCTCGGGAGCATGCAGGGGGGCTTAAATGAGGCTGGCTTCTTCTAGAATAAATCACGCTGCCGTAGCTAGCAATATTTCTTTAACCGGAGGTTAATAAAAATCACCGGCGAGGGCTAACCAGTGGATTTAATTTATTTAGAGACTTCCATCAGGCTGTGGAGAGAGCCCTTTATAAGGGCTTATTACAGCGCCAGAGGAAGCCCCAGAAGAGCGACGGTCACTTAGTGGGATTTGCGGACCCCAGAGCAAAGTGAAAAATTTAACAGGACTCCTCAAGGAAAGAGAAGGGAGAGTGACATGAAGCCAATTTATCACTTAACAAGCAAGCCTCTGCCAGGGCCACCTCAGAACCTGTCCCAGGGAGATGGCCAAAAGCAAGGCCCAGGATGCCATCAGCCAGGCTTGCCCTGCAAAATGAAGGGGGGATCTGAGTTGTGGCTAAGAACAAAGTCCACCCAGGCAGGGACCCCAGAAAGAGGCGAAGATGGCACAGCCCCATAGGCCCCCATGGTACTTCCTCCCTGTCCCAGGGGTAGTGACACTGTGAGGGAAGGGGGTCTCCTGGGCAGGCTGGCTGAGTGCTGAACCCCAGTGCCCGGGGAAGAGGTATCCCTCATAACCCACTGAGCCCTAGAACAAGTCTCATCCTTCCTGGGTACTACAGGTGCTATTGTCAAGCCAGGCTGACAAGAGCCTGCCCCTCCTTTGCACAGTGGATGCTTTGCAGTGTCCCCAGCTGCTTTGGGAACTGGCTAGCGAGGTGGCCTTTCAAACCACCAGAACACAGGAGACAGCTTTCTACATACAGGGTCAATGCCCCTTGTCACTAGAGCCCGCCCACTGGCAATATGAGATGCTCTGGCAGTGTACTGCCCTCCTCCTTGGCCTGACTTGGAGGCCGAGAGGAGACAGATTCTTCAACAAACTGGAAACTTCTCTCTGGACGGTGGAAGTGAAGGAACTCTTCAGATTCCTCTAAGGAATCAAGCACTGTACACAGAGAACACTGATACGTGCTGACAGAAAGACTTCTGGGGCTGATGGTCCCTGTAGATCACCACAGGTGCACCAGAGTGACACTACACTCAGGTTTCATAAAGTTACAAGGAATGTCTTACGCTAGCCAAGGCCCAACCTCCAACCCACCTTCTTCTCAAAGGAGAGGCAGGACCCCTGACCTTGGGTCACCTCACAGCCCCTGGGCCCCACCCTGGTAAAAGGGAGGACATTTTAAAGGAGGACTTCAGCAGTGCTCCAGTCCCAGCCAAAATCCCTGGGAAGCACAGCCTCACACCACCACACATCGGGCCTGCCCACTTAACACCCTAGATTGGGTGAATCGGACCATCAGGCTTCGTGGATGAGGAAGAGCCCTAGGGAGAGCTTCCTATTCTGCTCCCTCCACTTAGTCAAACCACTTTTCGGCCCACGCTGCTCTTTCCTTGGGTCCTCAGGCCTTTCTGGCTAGCGCTATTTCCCAGCTCTCCCTGGCTCTGCAGACAGCTGACCTAAGGCAAAGCCAGTAATGAGCATGCACTCAGGCCAATGCCATGTCATCGGTCGCAGGCTGACAGCTCAGCCCCCTTGACAGCATTGCAAACCCCACACAAAGGGTTCTGAATCGAGCTGGTGGCAGGCTAGTCTGATGGGACTCTCCTTCCTTCCTGGGGTTTTACGGGGGCCAGTCTGGGTCTTTGCTGGGGAAGTTAAGCAAAAGAACATTAGTTCCAAACGGCACCCCAGCTATCGACCGCTCGGCACTTGGTGATGGATGATGTTTAATACCCTCCAGTCGCAGCACCCCAGGTCTGTAAATACTGATCCTGTTTTATTGCTATTTAATCACGATCACGATGGCCACAGCCAGTCCTCCTCCACTGGGTTTAATGTTCCATATGGGAGTCTCACGGGAGAAAGAGCGCAAGAGCAGAAGATGCCAGCTTTCCAGGATATATACAGCCACACGTGCATACATACATGCACAGCGCACTCACACGCATGTACACAGCGCTCACATAGCCTGCTCTCAGGTACACAAACACCCATCCTCAGGCTCGTGTGCAAACATTGGCAGCCCTGCCTCTGGGACATGAGTGGGGCAGCAACATGGACAAAAGAGGGGCTGCCAACGGAAGCCACACACACCTGACGAGGGATGTTCCTTCCCCATCCCACCCCCAATTCCCAGGCAGCCATCCATCCTAAGACCAGCGAAGCTTCCTCTTCTACAAAAATAAGATTGTGCAAATTCTAGTAGAGTTTTCAAAGTGATTCCCCCACCACCAGGATCATTAAATTGGTAATGGTTAATGGAATTAAGTTGGTTTGATAGAAGCAACACCATAATTCCTTTGGGTGACATCAACACGTGGCTGAGCCTCTTGGATAACAAAACTTCGCCAGAAACATAAAGCAAAGACCTCAGCACAGACACCATGATAGGGCCTGAAGACACAGCTCGGCTGGTAAGCAGCCAGCCACACAAGCGCGAGGACGTGAGTTCAGTACCCTACCACCCACAAGAGCTGAGAGTAGCACACCACGTAAAGGCAGGATGATTCCTTGGAGTTCATCAGCTTCCCCCAGGTCAGTGAGAAATGACATCTCCAAAAATATGACATTGGGGGCTGGAGGGATGGCTCAGAGGTTAAGAGCACTGACTGCTCTTCCAGAGGTCCTGAGTTCAATTCCCAGCAACCACATGGTGGCTCACAACCATCTATAATGAGATTTGGAGCCCTCTTCTGGCCTGCAGGCATACCCGCAGACAGAACACTGTATACATTAAAAAAAAAATAAATCTTTAAATAAAATATGACATAGAATGACTCAGGAAGGAAGACAACCAATGCAAACTTCTAGTCTATATACACATAAGTGCAAGCACACAACACAAACAAGAGCACACACATACATCTCAAACATACATGTTAAAAATCGTTTCCAAAAAAAACCGAGCATGGTGATGCATGCCTTTAATCATAACACTTGGAAGGCAGAGACAGGCAGACAGAAGTCTTTGGCCTTGGAAGCCAATCTGGATTAACCATCAAGTTCCAGGTTAGCCAGGGATACAGAGAAAAATACACTGAGGCTTTGTCTCAGTCTAAGAAAAAGAAAAAAAAATAAACAAACAAAAACTTCAACCATGACAACCAGAAGTGAGAGGCAGCCGGCCTGAGAGTTCTTCATCCTCCCAAGGTATGGAGCCTGCCACATCTTCTGACCTGTGGCCAGGGACACTCCTCACCATACACACACCCATTTGTGAGCTTTGGGGACCTCACAGGATTCTTGGAAGTCGGTTATGTGAGAAACCACATAGTAGCAACAGTGGTGCTGAACCAGCCCAGCAGCAGGCCAAGGGCAGACAAGAAGGCCGGGCAGCAGGGGAGGCTGCAGCACACCCGACATCTTTGGAGCAGGCTCCAGGCGTAGCAGGGACCAGTTCCAGCACCACTGTGGTGGTGGCTATTTTTGGAAGCTGAACTCGAGAGGCTGTCTTGGCAGGGAACCATGCCTTTGAGCACCACCATCAATTTTCACCTGCAGCCAGCGCCTTTCCTTTCAGGACCAAGGTTATTCAAAGATTTGGATTTCTTCGAAATTGTGTGAAAAAGTTGGACAAGGTCTTCGCCACAGGCAAAGAGGGTTCTGCGGTATTAACTGAGGTGTCAGGGACAAGCTGGGCTTTTGGTGGCACCTAGGTGCCTTGTCAACTCCCCCGGACATGGGAGGCCACCTACCCCTACAAGGCTAAGCCATAGGCCACCTGTGCTGAGTGGATAAAGCCAGAACAGGGCCCTCCCTGGGCACCTAGCCAGGCCAGCTCCTCCCCTCTCATTAGTGAACAGCCTTGGGTTGGGAATCCACACCCTGCCTAGCTGAGGTACTGGCTATTTTTGTTTTTTGGCTGCTGTTTGAAATTTGAAACAAGGTCCTACTCTGTAGCTCAGGCTGGCCTTGAACTCACAGAGATCTACCTGCCTCTGTTTCCCAAGTGCTGGGATTAAAGGAATATACCACAACATGTGGGAGCACTGGCACTGTAAACGCCAACTGAGCTGTGATGTGAATAGCCACAAATGAAAGGGTACCCTGGGACCGGGATGACGCAGGGCAGGCAGGGAGCATCTCAGGCTTGGGTTTTGAGGATGTTCACAACAGCTCTGAAGATCAAGATCAATAGCACGTGAATGCAGTATTTTAGAAAGTCAAGGTTAATAGAAAACAAAACCCACAAGCATCCTACTAATGTTTCCCCCTGGAAACAGGCTCTGCCCTGCACCCTGACATCCCTGCTGTCCCTCATACCCTAGACCCCATCCTGTGGGACCCTGGGGACATTTCAGAAACAATGACAGGGCTGGCAGGGTGGCATGACCTCCAACTGTATAGACCAATTTGTCTCCAGGAGCCTTTCTGAAGAGTACTGAAAAGGCCTTAGAGTCCTAGAAGGTGTTCTTTGGGATGGGATGCTGAATCGTGAACAGTGGCTGAGAGGCATCAAAGAAGGGGGAGGGGAGCATGGAAGACAGACAGTAACCACCCACACAGGCTCAACATCTCCAGACATCATCCAAGACTAGGACCCACAGCAGGTCCTGAGTGGCTACCATCCTCAGCCAAAAGAGAAGGCACCCACACAAGGTCATGTGCCCAGGGAGGTCTCCGGCCTGGCAATGACGATGACAAGCCAAGCCTCACTGCCCACTTCTGCCAGGGCTAGCCTGCATGGAAGAGCGTAAACGTGTTGTCCCTAGTCCCAAAAAAGTTAACCACAGGATAGGATGGATGACGGCAGGGGCAGGGTACCATGATCTCCACCACCCACCTCTCTGCCCCATCACTGATAGCTCCACCTCTTCCATTGTTGAGAAACCAAACAAATGCCACTACCTTCCCAATAAATAGGTAATTTGAAGCTATGAAACAAAAACCAAAAACCAGAAACCAAAGCATCCGTAACTGCTACCTGGTGCAACTGTCTTCGGATGTCCCTGAAATCCTGTGAAGGGTAGGCCAGGCCACCTATCCTGGGGCTGGGGACAACACGTTTCCGCTCTTCCATGCATTGCCGGCCATGGCAGAAGTGGGCAGTGAGGCTTGGCTTGCCATCCTCGTTGGAGGTTGGAGACCTCCCTGGGCACATGACCTTGTGCGGGTGCCTTCTCTATGCCCTCAGCTCATC
Source organism: Lophiomys imhausi (assembly GCA_907164525.1). NCBI lineage: Eukaryota > Metazoa > Chordata > Mammalia > Rodentia > Muridae > Lophiomys > Lophiomys imhausi. The sequence goes on from CAJQZJ010032807.1 coordinate 282,069, forward strand.
GATCTCAGATCAGGCACCCCATCATTTGCCAGTCTTGACTGGCTGCAAATGCTGGACCAAGCAAGGAAAGAGGAAAGCAGGTAAGCCAGCACCGCCAGGACCATGGCAGTGCCAGGGAGGGGAAAAGCACCGGCAAAGGCCCTGAGGCACAGGGTGGGCTGCAGAAGGGTGAGGAGGAAAAGACTACCTTCCCTGGGCTGGTTTGAGGCCTAGAGAGGCAGGGACCCCATCAGGCCCCTGGAATGGCCTGCATGAAGGTCACCTTGCTCTCATAGATCTGTTACAGTGGCTGCAGGCAAGCCCGTCCTGCCCACACAGCCAGGAGTCCCTATCTTAATAACCATCTTCAACTCCGAGAGGAACAAAAGGCATTTTGTTTTGATCTCATTTCCTAAAATTGCATATCTCCCTGAAAACTTTTGTTTCCTGTCACAACTCAGTTCCAGAGGCACTCTTGGTGGGACGAAGCAAAAGTACTGTGCCAAGGACGGCTTACAAGTGACTTTGCAAATGGCACCCTCCCAGACCAAATGAATGCTTTCTGTCCTGACAGACACAATGGGACCCAGAAGGGCAGGAAGTGTGGTTCCACACAGGGCTTGCCTGACATCCTCGAAGAGCAGGTTCAATTTGGACAAAGTGTCACATACATAATCCTACCACTGAAGACGTAGAGCCAGGAGAATCAAAAGTTTAAGGTCACTTTTGAGACCAGCCTGGGTCACACGAAACTGTCTGAAAAAAAGACAGAAATAAGACCCAGAAAGGCACGAGAAGGTGATTCACAAACACCTGAACATTCGTGACACAGCCCAGACTGGACCCTGCTGGTTGTGAAGAAAGGGCCACCAAGGCACCCAGAACAATTCCCCAGCAGGAACAGAGGCTGGGGGACATCCCACCAACTGCTCCAAACTGATTGCCAATGTCAGCAGAAGTAGAGGGAAGTTTTAAGTAAGAAGCCAGCAGGTTTGGACCTGAACCTGGTTGGGTAGCACAAACAGGTTCTGTTTGTGACAGAAGCATCCCACTGCACCCTGATTCCCTGCAGTGCGGCTCAGGGCTGGTAGTGCAGAAGCCCAGGCGCATGGGCTAGACAGATAGTTCAGCAGAACTGGCGGCTCTTCCAGGGGCCCAGGTTCAATTCCCAACACCACACAGTGGCTAACAACTACCTGAAACCCCAGTTCCAGGAGATCTGACACCATCCTCTGGCCTCTGTAAGCACTGCACACACATGATGCAGGCAAAAATAAATAAATAAATGAACAAAACAAAAAACCCACACACATAAAATTTTAAAGTAAATAAATCTTTTTTTTTTTAAAGAAAAAAGAAAAAACAACACCTGGGACCATCCTGTTACCCAAGTACAGAGGCAGAGCTACCATGAAATTCAGTGAAGGGGGACCCAGAGGGGCAGGGATGCGGCAGTAGCCACATCTCACCCAGTACGGCACACAGAGCATATGCTTACAGTAGAAAGAAAGCCACACATGGGAGGAACAAGTGACCACAAGGAACATATGGCCTGTGATGGGGGAAGGGGAGTAGAAACATCAGAACCAGAGGTGCACAGATGGAAAGCAATGGCTGCCAGCTGGCTATGCGAGAAACATTGAGCGAGAGAAGTGGGTTTCAGATATACTCTGGTAGCCAGTTCCAGGACTCTTGTTCTCCACCAGATGAACAAGACTTCCCAACTCAGCAGTGACGCACAGGCCAGCAGGATACAGGCCCCACCCCAATGATGTGGGCACTCTATCCATCTTACTCAGCCCCCAGGGTGCATGTGCGTGTCCCTTCAGAGCACCACAGGGTCTCTGTGGTTCCACCCTAGGAACAGCAAGCTCCAAGCAAGCTGCAAGGGACTGCATGGGAACCCTGAGCAGTGTTCCCATGGCCACTTACCCTACCTGTAACCCAGTCTTTCTTCAAATAAAGAGAAGCACTCAGCTGTATGTGTGCAAGTGTTTGCTCATGCAGTACAAACCTATGTGTGTGTGCACATGTGCACATGTACATGCACATCTCCAACACTAGCTTTCATGTTTCTATCTCTTGAAGTCATCAAAGGAAGTGCTAATGGCTCACGATGAGGACCAGCGCTCAGATTCTCAGTGTCCATGTGAAAAGCTAAGTGGTCATGGCAACCCAGCAGTCAGGAGGCAGTATCAGATCCCTGGACCAAGCTGGCTAGCTGAATGGACAAGATCTGGGATCTGCAAGAAACCCTGACTCAGCAAATAAAGTGGAGAATGACTTAGGAAGAAACCTGATGTCAACCTCTGGCCTACACACTAGAACATGAACACACACACACACACACACACACACACACACACACACACACACACACACACAGAGTCACCAATTCAAATTGTGCCAGAGTGATCAGTATGATCAGATTGCTCATGTGTGATCAGATCTGGAAGGCCCAGAATGATGGTGGGTCTCTTTCCTCTTTGCAACAAGCAGAGCGAAGAGAAAGGTTGGGTACCCCAGAGAAAAGAGGGGAACACCAATAGCCACACCCCAGAAAAGGCCTGCCCATTTGTCCACTCCTAGGGAACACAGAGGACCCACATGGAGTCAAATTCATGTCTACACACCTGTAGACTACACCAGGTCAGTCCATCCAGGACAGCAGGGAGCCCTGTGGCTTCCCAAGGAAGAAGAGAGGTCAGGGATGCAACTTCGGTAGCTGCTGCAACCTCCAAAGGGCCCTGAGGTCTTCAAGAACCAAACGCCTGTTCAGGAGGCCAGAACTCCCATGGGCCAAGGGCTGAACAGGAGACTTCCAGTCTCAACAGTGGTCAAGAGAAAGGACACCCAGACATGCCTGATTAGACAGGTCTGCTGTGCCATGCTACCTAAGAGATTGAAACAGGGGATCTTGAGTTCAAGGCCAGCCTGGGTAACTTAGTAAGTTTCTACAAAAGACTAGGGATGTTGCTCAGTGGCAGGGTCCTTGTCGATCATGCTCAAGGCCCATGGATCAAGCCTTAGTACTATAAGGACTCCCTCGCCAGAAGGAAACACTACTGCGCAGAGCACACCACACAGATTCCAGCTTGAGACTGTGCAGACGGTCACAATGCGAAGAAAATGAGAGAACAGAACATCCGTTCCTGCTGAGCAGCTTCAGCTAAGCCTCTAAGCCACACTTAGAGCTCAACTGGATGAGCTAAAAAGAGGGCCGAGGCACCGATCCCACGGCCCATGTGGCTGCCAAAGGAATGCTCTGCAACAGATCCCAGGGGCTGCAGAATTATGGGGAACACCCTTTCACAAACAACAACAGTGTCCCCATGATCCAGAATCTTCCTCACAGAGAAGGCAGCAGGCAGGAATACCACACCCAAGGGACAGTGAGAAGATATGGGGATGGGGCCAGTAGCAAAGTGCCTGAGCCTGGGCCTCCAAGCCAGGTCCACAGGATAGCTACGGCCAGTTGGAGGATGGCTGAGCAAACAGCACAACGCTAGCACCCACTGGCCATGGAGACTCCACCTAACACTGACACCTGCCTTGGAGATGGGACTGGAACCTACTACAAGGCCAGAACAAGGCCAGAGACAGGCTCTGTGGAGTTCCCAGAGTGGTGAGCAGTGCCACAACAACCAGTGCTAGCAACAGAGATGGCTCAGGGCTTAAGAGCACTTGCTTGAGGACACAAGGACCTGAGTCTGAATGTCTGTGCCCATGTAAAAAAGGTGGGCATGGCTACACATGCCTCAACTGTGGGGGCATGTAGACAAAAGATCATGGAAAATTGCTATCTAGCCAACTGAGCCCAGAAAACACCGAGCTCTGGCCTTAGTGGACTATGTCTCAAGGAAATGAGAGTAATAGAAAGGGGGTGGGGTGGTGGGGCTGATGTCCTCCTTTGGCCTGAATGCATTCATTCTCGTGTGTGTGTATGTGTGTGTGTGTGTGTGTGTGTGTGTGTGTGTGTGTGTGTGTGCAAGCGCACACACAGCATGCTCACACACACACACACACACACACACAATGCACAAACCAAACAGAAGAATTTCAGTCATGGATCTGCTGTTAAGGTAGTGGCACCAGGTGACCACAACAGAACTATACTGAATTCCCACCCACTTCATCTATCTCTGTGCCTCAGTTTCTTCATTAGCCTCAGCCTCAAGAAGATCTCACAGTAGGACAGGAAAGTCCTGTATGTGGAACCCATCACGGGGTAATGGTGGCTGCACACAGAAGGGTCTGGCACCACAAGTGTGGCAAGCAGTGTGAGCACACCAGCCACCACTGAAGAGCACATGGCCGCTAAACCTGCTATACTCAAATCTGCTAGAACCCAGAGGCAACGGAAATACACCAGCAGATGAATGCTGGGTAAATTGCAGTCCTCCATGCATTGCAATGGTAACATAACTTTTAAACTGAGCCATCGGCCAAGAAAACTGTGAAGGACTTTGAAGTCGTGTTCCTAAGTAGAAGACACCTGTCTATGAGCTGAGGAGACAGCTCCATTGGTAAAGCACTTGCTACCCAAGCATGGAGCTGAGTTACATCTCCAGCACCTACATGAAAGCTGGGTGTGGTATTGCATCTGTAACCCAGGTGTCACGGAGGGAGAGGCAGGAGGATCCTGGGGTTCAGTGACCAGGCAGCCTAACCTAGTCAGGAAGCTCCAGGACAATGGGAGACCCCCATCTCTAAAACCAAGAGCAATTGAGGAAGAGGCCAAAGGTTGACCTTTGACCGCCACATGCACACACTCCCACAGAAAGTGCTCAACTCAACACAGCGTTGCCACAGTGAGGACTGCTGGGTACTCGCAACTCATGTCCACACAAAGCCCAGTTGCTAAAACCCATGAGCCACTGTGATACCCTCTAGCAGATGAACATCCAGGAAAGGGTGCACCTGGGCAGACGGGTGAGAATTGGTGATAGAGAAGAAAAAGAAGAATGATTGAGCTATGAAAAACATGGACGTATTACCACTCTAACAGGACTGTATGCTATCCAACAGGACACAGAGAAAGAAGGCACAGTCTTCCTCTGTGATAGTGAAATAGGGAGATAGTGGTGGGCAGGGCTGCCAGGCATCCAAAATAGTAGCAGGAAGGAGGGATGCCCAACAGACACAGAAGGTGTGCAGGGTGGAAAAAGCTCTCTGGACCACCTGTAGTGTGGAAATCCTACCCCCATCTCTCCCCACAGATGACATGCCTATAGCAACTGTCACAGAGCCAAGTGTCTCCTAGAACAGGGACCACAAAGTACATGGGACCCAGAACCTGAGAGTCAGCAGATAGGAGACCATGCAGACAAAGGCAACGCTTGCATGCTCTTTGAAGCTTAAAACTGGGGCAGGTAAGGTAGCTTAGTGGGGTGACTTGTATGAACCCCTCAGAACCTAATGAAGGTGGAAAGAATGAACTCATAAGGTTGGCCTCTGGTGCCACAGGTACAACATGGCCAGCACACACACACACAAAGAGACAAATAATAATAATATAATAAATAAAAGGCTAAAACTGCTCTAATGTGATGCAGTTTAATTCATAAAAGTAAAAACCACAAGCATGATTCTGCTTTGATATGATGCTCACAACACCAGAATCAACCAGGATGGGAACCAAGCTCACTGGCACGGCCAGACAGCTCTCCATCCCGAAGGTCATGGGGCAGTGCGAACTCTGATGGGACACAGGATGGCACGGTCAGCCACCCATGCTCATCCTGCAGCATAGTCACTCCAGGTGTGCTGCAGGAGAAGCTCGGTCACAGGCATGAGGGACAGACACCTCTCTATCATCACAACTTCCTGTGACGCCATGACCACCAGGCCAGCAAACAGAAACCCCACAGCATGTGTGCCACCTAGCCTCCAACTGGGTATACCACAGACGCCTCCTCTTTCAGCACGCCCCTCTCCAGGCTTCACTGAGTTGCCTGTAAGAGGCATCACCCAGGCCTGATCATACCCAGGAGACAGAAGATAAATAAAATCGAAGTCTCATAAGACACCATTAAAACCCATCAGAAGGAGCTGGAGAGATGGCTTGGGGATTAAGAGCACTTCCTGCTCCTGAGGAGGACCCAAGTTGTCCTCCCAGCATCAGGAGGCTCACAACTGCTGACGCCTCTGGTCCCCTCAGATACCTCCAGGCATGTGTGTACACCCTCCCCACCCCAGACTAAACATAACTAAAAATAAGTCTTTTTTAAAAAAGCATACACCGTGAGTAGAAAATAGTCAAGGAGGAAAATCCAATGCCAGGTCAAGACTTTTAGTGTAAAATCTATAAAACTTGCTGTGAAAAATTAAAGACCATCTTGGTAAATGAGGAATGGTTAATGTCACTTATAAAACTAAACAACACCAAGATACTATTTCCCCCAAAATGATTCATGCAGTCTGAATCGTATCCCAGCAGCGTCTTGTGGGAGGTAACCAGCTGCACACAGGGAGATGTAAGACCTAAAGATCTGTGAGAGCACTGGCTTAATTTCTTTATCTGTCCCAGGGACAGAAACCAGGGCCTTATGCATGTGTGTGTGTGTGTGTGTGTGTGTGTGTGTGTGTGTGTGCGCGCGCATGTGTGTGGGAGTCTGCAGAGGCCAGAAAAGAGTAATGGATGCCCCTGTAGCTAGAATTACAGGTAATTCCAGCATCCCAGTGAGGCTGCTGGAACTGAACCTAGGTCCTCAGGAAAACAGCAAGAGCTTGTAACAGCTGAGCCATCTTTCCATCCTCCCTCTCTCCCCCCTCGTTCTTTATTTATTTATTCATTCATTCATCCATTCATTCATTTATTTATTGGAGTGGGTGGGGACCCCATGATATACATATGTTAGTTAAGGGACAACTCATTAGAGTCTGTTCACGCCTTCCCCTTTATGGGCTCCAGGGACTGAGGTCATCAGACCTGGCAGCAAGCACCTTCACCCACTGGGTCCCCTTCAACAGCCCACTTACCCAGTTTCTTACATGGGTCCCAAAGGTCACATTCAAGTCCTTGGCACTTTACCTCCTTAGCCATTTCCACAACATCTCCCCCCACCAAGGCAATTCTTCGTGTTTTATTTTGCAGCGGGGTCTTGCTAATTTGTTCACACTGGCCTTGAACTTACTCTGTAGGCCATGCTGATCTAGAGCTGACCTGGGCCACCTCAGCTAACAAATTGTAAAGACCAAAGGATCCGGGGCTAGAGAAATGGCTCAGCAGCAGGGGCTATACCAATACACATAAAATAAAACTAAGCATATTTAAAAAACCAAAACCAAAAACAGATCTAGAAGATTCCATGGGCAGATAGCAACACTTATTTTAAAAGTAGAAGTTCAGACAGGGTGACATTAGCACACAGACCCAAGGAGCTAACGGTATAAATTCTACAGTAGCCCACTATGGACTGGCCAAAGGATGCCCCTTCTGTGAGCAGAGCTATTCAGCAGCAGATCTCAGAACAAGCCTGGGCACCTGTTTCATATCACACTCCAAACCCAATTCCAGACGCCTGTCAGATGCGAGCATAAAAGGTTAAAACCATAGACTGCTTGGAGGAAACTGTGAGATCCCTTTAATATCTGCCTGACTTCAGTCGGCAAAGATACTTAATCAAGACGCCCAGAGTGCCGGCAGAAAGAGAAAATCGATACCCTGGACTGCAATTAAAATGAAAAACGCCTGTTCACCTGCAGACACAGAGGTGGTGACAAGAGTGGAAAGGCATGCCACAGGTGAAGAGGGTCCTATCCGGATGCAAGGGGTCACACCCAGAATCCAAAATTCATGCTCATATGTGTGAATCTGGGGGATGAGGAAGGCCCCACGCTCCTGGCAGCATGCAAGCGGCATCCTGAGTGCCAAGTGGTCTGCCAACCCAAGGAGGTCCATGGTCGCCCTAGGCCAGAGCTGTCAGTCACAGACTCGCTGGGTTCAAGTACAAGCACAAAAGCAGCAGTTCATTCACACGGTTGAAACCGACAGGCAATGGAAAAGTCGAGCAAGTTCAGGTCTGCACAACAGTAACACAATTCTCACTGAGGGCAACAAAAAGGGGACATGAAGAGCAGGGGCCTGTGACTATTAATGTCAGCCCACAGCTGGGCCACGTTCGAAGTCAGAAGCTGTCGGCTCTCCCGAGAGTGAGGGAGCATAGGGTCACCAGGGCCAAGCAGCAGCCTGCCTCAGTCTTTCTTGCACTGCTGTGTGCGCAAGCAGCCTTCAGCACAAAACTTGCCGGGAAGAAGAAAACACATATATACGGTGTGTGGCGTCTGACCTCATGACAGCATTCAACAGAGAGAAAAATCAAGTCACTCCAAAGCAAATTCAGCAAGATGGACTGTATGAGCCTCTGCCCTCGCACCCCACCTCTCCTCAGCCTGCAGCTGGGACACAGACCCTTGGTCATGGTGCCCATTTCCTGCCCACGGTCCTTGCAGGGCCACAGGAACCCACGAATGTCTAGCTCTCACAGGAATAGATCGTGAATCATGCCTTGCCACACACCAGAGTTAGAACCCAAGAATCCACATACAAAAGCCACATGCAATGGTTCATATTTGTAACCCTAGAGCTGCGGAGGCTGAGGCAGGAGAATGCCTGGGACTTGATACTAAGTCATGCTTATTTGGTAAGCTATAGGCAACTGAGAGACTATCTCAAAGGACAAGGGCTCAGAGGGGAAGGACGCTCTGCTGCCAAGCCTGGTTCTCTGTGTGAGCCCAGGAATCAGAGGGGAGCAGAGAGCCAATTCCTGTAAGTTGTCTAATTTCCACACATATGTACATGCACATGTGCACATCCACACATAAATGCAATATATATTTATATTTTAAACCAAGGTGGATGGTGCCTGACAAAAGATACCAACATTGATCTTATGCACATTCACGTGAACAAGAACTCACATGTGCACGCACATACACACATACATACACACACACACACACACACACACACACACACACACACACACACACA
>CAJQZJ010032807.1:295856-322950 GCA_907164525.1 Lophiomys imhausi
TGGGGGATTCTAGGCAGGTGCTCTACTACTGAGCCACACCCCCAGCCTCTCACTGGGGGATTCTAGGCAGGTGCTCTACCACTGACCGAGTCACACCCCCAGCCCCTCACTGGGGGATTCTAGGCTGGTGCTCTACCACTGAGCCACACACCCAGCCCCTCAATGGGGGATTCTAGGCAGGAGCTCTACCCCTGAACCACACCCCTGTCCCTCACTGGGGGATTCTAGGCAGGGGCTCTACCACTGAGCCACACCCCAGTCCCTCACTGAAGTAAGTAAGTGCTCTGCCACTGAGCTACATTACCAGCCCTCTTTTTTTGTTGTTGTTGTTTTCCTTTTCCCTGAGATAGGGTTTCTCTGTGTAATAGCACTGGCTGTCCTGGACTCACTTTATATACCAGGCTGGCCTTGAACTCACAGAGATCTGCCTGTCTCTGCCTCCCGAGTGCTAGGATTACAGGCGTTTGCCACCACACCAGGTTTCCGAAGCCTCTTTTTATTTTTCACTTTGAGACAGGATCTCACTAAGTCTCCAAGACTGAACTTGAGCTTGTATTCTCCTGTTTCAGTCTCCCGAGAAACCAGAGTTACAGGCTGTGCCACCAAGTCTGACTTCCCTTTACAATATCTGCTTTTCTGTTGCATCCCTGTGGCGTCCTTGGCTCGGTCACTTCCTTCCCTGTGTCATCCCAACAACCTCCCAATTTGGCCAACTGTCTCTATGAACATCAGAGGCCCAGGTCTCTGGACTTAGGCCTCTAAGGGCCATTGGCCACTCTCAGGGCTGACCTCAAGCATTTTGGCAAAGACCCTCAAAAAGTACCCTTGCTACCATCCCACCAGTCCCACAGCTGCCCAGTGCAGCCTCTGTTGCCCCTGGTTCTTCAGAGGACGTGGCAAGCCCCAGAACAGCAAGGGCGAGGATCTCATCAAGTACCTAAATGGTGCCTCCTCACATGTGCCCTGGGCCACAGCCCATCTTATGACTGCACCTGTAGAGAGACAAAGCCACAGCAGAGAGTAACAGAGCAGGCGATAGGAGCAGCTGAGGAAGGACCAACCAACCCCACCAGCCAAGACGGCACACTGCAGGCTGAAGATGAGCCGACAGCAAGAACACCGGTTATATGTGCTGCTGACAGCAGAGACCTCTTCCCAAAGAAAATCCTAAAAGCTCTCAAAAATCAAGACATGGGGGCTGGGAGATAGTTCAGTTGATAAAGCGCTTGCTTTACAAACATGAGCAATTGAGTTTGGATCCCTCCCCAGAACCCATGCCATAAGCTGGGCATGGTGGAACACATCTGTAAGTTGTGTTCCAGTGATGTTAAGAAAGATGTGAGGTAGAGACAGGCAGGTAGATCCTGGCAGCTTGCTGGCCAGCTCTCTAGATGACTTGATCATGTCCCAAGCCAATGAAGGACCCTGTCTCAAGCCAAAGGGGGGTGGCGCCTGGAGACTAACACTGGAGACATGACCTCCATGTATGTGCCATGCTTTGTGGACTCACACAGACAGCCAGGCAGACACCCAGACACACACACACACACACACACACACACACACACACACACACATAAGCAGGGCATTAGGGTTCTGTTATCAGGTGACATCTGTAACACTCATGCAAAGTGATCATGACCAGAACACTGAAGCTACTTTGAAAATATACAAACTGGGGGCGGGGCCTGCAAGAGACACCTGCAGCTCAGATTACTCCTGCATCCAATTATTTTTGTTTGCTTTGATTACACAATTTCAAGAAAACCTGAATTCACAAGAGTGGCAGATAACGCTTTTGTCAGGTAGACGCCCCTGCAAATATGTCTATTTCACATCTGAGTGAATACAGGGTTTTGTAAATTATAACTCAGTAAAATCATTTAAACAGCTGAAGTGTAATTTGAAAGTAAATGAAAGTCAAACATTTATGAAACTTCAGAGGGAGCCTGCGATGCTCCGGGCTCTGGAAAGTGTCACAGGGAGCCCTGCTCTGGGCCACCAATGCGACCACAGAAGATGGAGCCAACCATGTGACATCAAGGACAGTGGCTCAGTTTCCATGGTGCCATCTCAGGTCGCCCTGTGCTGTCTGTCTGTCCCCTAGCTCCGCTGAGAAGCAGCTGATTGCCACCTGCACCCTAGGTGCATCACAAGCCCAAATTGTAAAGCAAGAGCAAATATTCATGGGAAACAGACATATAAAGAGGCTATTTTGAGTTCCAGTTCAATTGAAAACTATTCATAGACCAATTTAATAATCAAGGACTGTGAAATCGACTCTTGAATCGTTGAATTCAGGTGGGGAGGTTCACAAGCACCTTAAATCACTGCTCCAAAGTGGGTAATTTAATTAGAATGGCAGAATTTGCTCTGCTACTTAAGAGCCAAGCACACAAAGACAGGCGCATGGCAAGGCAACTTTTCAGGTGACAGGGCAGGGTGTGTACAGGCAGGGTGGGACTAGGGGTTTGGGACCACTCTGATAAATTGTCCTCAACACTGGATTCAGGGGAGTCTTGCAGGAAGACTGTCAAAGCCAAAGCTGGAATTTGGGGACAGCATTCCCCTCGTAGCTACTCAGGGTTCTACCCACCCAGCACAGATGCAAACAAACCTAAGGGCACGACAGAACAGTTACTTTGCTGGGACTTTGAGGACCAGGGTCTAGTGTAACAGAACTAGGCAGCAGGACTGGACTCCAGGAAATCTGTATCTTGGTACAAACCTCCACTCTGCAACTAGGCTCTGCTACCTAAGGAAGGCAAAGACACAGGTACACTGTCTCAGCCCTGCACCTAGGCCACGGTGTGGAACACTACACACACTATAGGCCATGTACAGAGATGTGTGCCAATGGCACCCGGGGAAAGGGTGGGGTCTTAAGGGTATGGGGAAGACCTGAGTTGTAGCATTTCATATTATTAAAAAACAAAACAAATAACAACAACAACAAAAACCTCTGTCTGTCCCTCTCCACAACACTCCTTCCCAAGAAGAAAAGAGTCCCCAGAGGAATCTTAGATATCTAACACAAGGCCTCGTACTTGCTAGGTAGGCACTGATCTCCAGCCCCAATCCACATCCTCATTCATTCTCATACCCTACCCTCCTGCACTCGGACCCTCTGTGCTCACCCCGTGTAGACCAGAGATCCACGTCAGGATGTCGTCCTCACACTCTCTCTACTTTGCTCACTTTAGTTTTTGAGACAGGGTCTCTCAATGAACCTGTGGCTCACTGTTTTGACTGGCCTAGCTAGCAAGTGAGCCTAACAGAGATACACTATTGCCCAGCTCTATGTGGGTTCTGGGGGCCTGAATTCGGATGCGCATGCTTGGATAGCAGGTGCTTTACTCGGTGAGCCATCTCTTCAGTCCCCAAACTCTCTCTTAAGAACAAAACACATTTCATCCACTGTGGAGGGGAAACCTCCACATGTCACAAGAATGCGTGGTCCTACAGAAGATGCCAGACAACAGGAAGGACTGCAGACCACGGCAAGTTCTAATGTCCTGTCCCAGGACAGGACAGACTGTAAACTGCAGTTCAGAGCATGGAGGAGTTAGGGCGCTCCTGAGCACCATTTACAGAGTTTCAATGAAGCCCTGAGCACAAAGATCAACAGGCTGGGTTCCTTCTGGCTCAATGCACATGCGCGCACACGCGCGCGCGTGCACACACACACACACACACACACACACACACACACACACACACACGACACATGGCTGGCTTACCAGCATAAGGCTACAAAACAGGCATAAATCACCAACCAGGTGACTGCAGGGGAAGGGACAGCTCACATAAACCAAAGAGGCAGCAGTAATGTCTTCTCAGACTGCAGGACACTGGTGCCTGGGCAAGGAGACAGCATTGGGCGGGGTCCAGGCCTGGGTCCAGGGCTGCCTGCAGGGGCTGGTGTTTGAGTGCGGCAGACATCACAGACCTGTGCAGGAGGATGGTGTGTGGAAGGAAGCTGATGGAAAGCTCTCTCGTGAGCCGGGAAGGCACAGGGCCCTGCACACACCTGCGGCAGGCTAACTAGGTGCCAGCTGGCATGGCAACATGGGCTGCAGGTCCACATTGCTGCCTAATGGACCATGGTAAAGGATAAAACCGGTGAAGAAAGGGATACGTGCTCCATGGTGAGGTGGGTAGAGTGAGCTAAAGGCCCACAGGCAAAGGGGAAGCCAGATGTGTGGGACACTCAAGGGACAGATGGCAAACTGCTCTAATATCCAGGGCACACTCACAACTGTGTAGAAATGGGAGTTGGCTATGAGGCTCAGATTCCTTAGCCAGGAGGCAGTAAAGAACTGAGGAACAAAAACAAGAAAAACAAAAAACCCAACACCTCACAAGAAAGAGAGAAAGGGACATAGAAGCTTTCCAGATGCTCCTTGGACTACAGAGGTGAATGGAAGACAGGATGATATGGGAGGGGCAAGGGTCTAGAAACGCTGGCCCTGCTTAGACATGAGGAGCAGGTGGGTATTCTGCACCCAGGAGCTGTGGGCCCCATGGAGAGGAGAAGGGCCTGCAGATAGACAAAGCGTAACACACAAGAGGGCCGCAATACAATGTCCTAAGAGGCTCTGGACGATCGATCGCAGCCAGGCTCATCAAGCCACACCTACCAGACAGGCCTAGACACTAGACACGCAGGAATGCCAGAGTGCAGGGGGGAGCTCCTCATGTTGAAAGGGGATCTCTGCCACTGGGCCCATGGCCTTGTGAGAGCCTCAACAGCTGGAAGAATTTGAACAACCGCATGCCAACACAGACACCCATCAGCTCCCGGGACTGCCACTTCTCTCTCACTGCCCCCGCCCCCCAGGAGTTTCTCTCCATTCAACTCCAGCCTTTCTTCAAGGAAGAGAAGAGAGAGCTCATAAAAAATTAAAGTTCTCGCTCCACGGTGCGCTGAACTCTGAGGGCAGCGGCATTTCCATGAACCTCTGGGGGTTCACAGAGAAGCTCTTGGTGCTTCAAGGAGAAGCCGAGTGTGTTTATCGATCTTTGCCTTTCTGAGGCAGTATCTGCTGAGAGAATGAGTCCAAGCCTTTGAGAGCCATCTTTGGATGTGGCGGGCCACTGCAGTTCACTTTCATGTGAGCTTTGTCAGAAACCCAGGACTAAGAATATCTACTTTCAAGGAACCAGGCCAGGCCAGCAGACATTGCAGAGTGGCAGGAGACATTTTAACAACCTTCTCCAAGACACCAAGACAAAGAATGCGGCCTGCAGCTCCTTCTTGCCTGACCCAGCATTCCACAGCCCTGGGGGCCTGCCTTCCCCAGCTCGGACCCAGTACCCACATTCATGCTGTGGGAAAAGCACACCTACACCAACGGATGCTGTGGGGCCTCAAACACTAGGAAGCCACAGAGCAGCTCTGAGAAAGAGCCACGCTTGGTGCCCAGCTGAGAGAGAAGCTACATACCAAGTCATAGTGTGTCACACGGTGACATGCACACATCATACAGTGAGTGGTTCCGTGCTGTGGATCTCACTGAGAAGCTGGCTCTAGCAGCAAGACTGAGCCCTCTCTCCCTCCCCCATTCCAGATCCAAGCATGTCTGTCTACGAGTATCTTCTGAGGCCTCCTGTCTGGGCTGGCCTGCCTAACTCTGTGATAGCAAGACGATCCAAGAGTAAAAATGTCACACCCTTGAAAACAGCTGGAACTCTTTCCAACAGAGGTCACTAGTGTTCATTGCATGATATAAAAGTGCCTGCAGAGGGAAAGAAAAGCCAGAAGTTCAGCCATGGGAAGTTTAGCCATGAAGAAAAAGCTCAATGGGGAACTCCAGCTGCCTCAACTTCCCCTAATTGCTGTCTGCGGGATGTTGTGCATACCCAACTGGATAACGCTTGTTATCTAGCTGTGTATTATCTATTCCTTGCTATTTATTCTTTGCTGTTGGCTTTGCTATATACTTAATAAAGCTACTCACTCAAAACCACAAATGTGAGTATCCAGGGGCACTCGCCACACCACACAGAACGCAGTGCTGGAGCGCTGCCTGGTGCAGAAACACAGAGCGTGTTCAAGTGTCTCCATGGTCACGACCAAGCCCAGGTTCTAAGTTTAAAAACACAAAACACAAAAAACTCAGAGGGCCGGTGATGCAGCTCAGTCGGCAGAATGCTTGCCCAGGAGCATTCTCAAAGCCCTTGGTTCCCATGCATAAACAGCGGCTTAGCTCTAAACAGCACTGCATACACAGGTGTAATCCTAGCACCTAGAGGTGGAGGCAGGAGGTCAGAATTTAAGATCATCCTTGTCTATGTAGAAAACTCAAGGAAGGCCAGGTATGGTGGGTGGCGCATGCCTTTAATCCCAGCAAAGGCAGAGGCAGGTGGATCTCTGGGAGTTCAAGGCCAGCCTGGTCTACAAAGTGAGTCCAGGACAGTCAAAGATACACAGAGAAACTCCCTAAGAAAAAGGAAGGAATGAACGAACGAACGAACGAAGGAAGGAAGGAAGGAAGGAAGGAAGGAAGGAAGGAAGGAAGGAAGGAAGGAAGGAAGAAATTTCAAGGTAAGCCTGGGCTACATGAGACCCTGTTTTAAAAACAAAAGAAGAAGCTGGGGTGTGGTAGTGCATGCCTTTAACCCCTCCAGAGGCAGAGGCAATCGGATTTCAGTGAGTTCAAGGCCAGCTTGGTCTACAGAGCTAGTTCCAGGACAGCCAAGGCTCCACAGATAAGAGCACCCCTGAGTTACGTGGCATCTCTGCTGAGGACTGGATGTCAGTGTGAAGCCCTGTCCCCAACATGACAGTGTTGGGAGGAGCCTGGGCAGTGAACAGAGAGCTATCATGATGGACGAGAGCCCTTAGAGGAGCCCTTGTCCTCAGAAAAGACAGCTCTCCTCAGAGGCACACATGCCAGCAATGCAACCTCAACCGCCTGGCTCCAGAACCATGAGGGAGACAAGCTTGCAATTCAGGCGCCCTAACTATGGCAGAGTTGTGACAGGAGCCCTAACTCACTAAGATAACCCCTGTTCTATAGTGCTTGAGGAGAGGTGTCACACAGAGGGCTAACTCGGGCCTTTGTGGTGACAGCCCAAAGCAGTCTGACTGCATGCACCCACAGCAGTAGTCTCCTACAGGTTAGGATAATGGAATTCCGCGGGCATGGAATTCCTTTATAATTCATCTCTTTCATGAGGCTAAGAAAACACTAGGAAAATTTCATTCAACCCCTACCGCACCTTTATTGTTAGAGGGCTGAGGAGCACAGACCAAAACCTGCTAACAAATGATTTCTAACCTTGAGCCCTGTGGATGAGTCAATGAAGACCTCAGCCGCTGAGTCACCCCTGGGAGGCCACCATGCCTGCACCAGGAAAATCGGATGCTTGTCCTCCCTAGCCTCTGGGCACAATGCCTGGCACAGCCTACAGCACTGACCTAAGGCATCCCTACTTCAAGAGGGAATGTGCAGAGTGTAGTACCCATACCCGAGGCCTCTGAGAGGGGCCTGCTGAGATACAGTCACCTACGGTCCCCAAGCCTTGTACACAGAACAGGAATGGGTCCGCAAGTCCCTGCTTCCTTCCTCCCAACCCATTGGGGAGTCTCCAGAAGCTGAGAGAAAATTCTAGAAATCTTCTTGACTAGTGAGTCAAGAATTAACAGGGACCACCCAGAGGCAGGATGGGCTAGAGTTGTAGCCCCAGAAATGGATGACAGGGAGAAGGCCAGTTGGTCAGCCAATGCATTAGCCCTAAGCCTGGGAAATGGCAAGCCCTGACAGAGCCAAAGGGACTCAGGGTGTAGTAGTCAGACAGCAACCTCCAGTCAGACAGTGAACATCATGATGTCAGAATATCATGATGCTCTTGGACAGTGAGAGAGAGCTTTGAAAAGTGACAAGGATGCTTACTTACCTCAGGGGAGCCCCCTCTGAAAAGACACCAGAGGAGAAAGAGGTGGGGTTTTACAGAAGACAAAGAAACATAAGGGAAGCGACTGGAAACTTTGCACTCAGGGAGGTGGGAAGACTGCTTGGTAGGACTCTCACAACAGGCTAAGTT
Source organism: Lophiomys imhausi (assembly GCA_907164525.1). NCBI lineage: Eukaryota > Metazoa > Chordata > Mammalia > Rodentia > Muridae > Lophiomys > Lophiomys imhausi. The sequence goes on from CAJQZJ010032807.1 coordinate 303,906, forward strand.
GCCACCTAGGAAGGCCCTCTAGATAGTCAATACAATATAGCTGACTCCAGTTGACTCAGGCTTATTTCTGGAAGGAATGACCTTCAGGGGAAAAAAAGCCATCAGACAAGAGAGCTACACATACAACAGAAGGTGTGGAAGAAGTAAGTCCATGTTAGCCTGATCCATCGGCACTCCCTACACACCTCAGCCAGGGATGGAGGAAGACCACACACATGCTCCTGCATCTCTTTGGATGTCACATCCTAGGTGCCCACTGGGTGTCTACTCCAAGCTACCTCCTAGAAAGGTATTTCATTTCTAAAAGACTTCCAACAAAGACCACAAAGGCCCCAGCAGGGAGCCAAGAATACGCACAGAGCTACCAGCAACAGGGAGAGGCAGCCACACCTACATGACTGAGTCTGCAGGCAGAGCCAGGATGTCCTGTACTGTGCCCAGGTCCTTATCAAAGGGCAAGGCCCTACTGGTGAAAGGATGCTCCCGACACACTCTTGGGAGGTCTCCAGTGACTGAGGGCAGTCAGATGTGGAGCAAGCCTAAAGGGGGTCATGTCGGCTCGTCTAGCCTGAGCCATGAGGTGGTTTTGGAATTTGTAGGTGAGGCAAGGATCAAGGAAACAAGCAGTGATCCTGCCCTGGATCTTGCAGTGGGGCAGTCTGATGCAAACTCAAAAGGAGCCAGAGCTCCCGGGCACCCTTGACAACAGGGCTTAGCATGGCACATAGCTATCTGTATTTCCATCAGCTCTAGTTCCCAAAAACCTCTAATTATTATTATACATTTTTCTGACACCCACTCACACACACACACCCCAAAATCACAAAACTGCCAAATTGTAGAGACAAACCAGAGAACAGAGAAAACATAGATTTAAATAATTACCAACCAAAGGCCCAGCCGAGGAAGACGGAGAGTAAGCCGCCTGGTCTCTGGTCACTGGGCACACTGATGAGAGCTGTTCCCAACATTTCATCAATTCCAATCACCAAACTCAATTTGCATTCCCAGACAAACAGAGGCCACCAGTAAATACTCTCATCTGCCCTTGAAATGTGAGAAGGAAAACCGCCACTCACAATTTCTATTTGCTCCAGACCAGAAAGAATAGTCCAATCTGAGTCATTGGTTACCATCTGCAACCTCCCAGGTGGGGCAGAAGTCTCTGCAGGCCACTGAGTCTCGGCTGAAGATGCAGGGACCGGAGGACAGGTCATCCCTCCAAGCCTTGCTGAGCAGCCCTTGTGTGTCCTCTACCAAACTTTTGGGATAAAAGGTGTAAACAGAGAATTCAGACAGCTAGAGGACTGGGGACGTGGTTACAGAGCACAGCACTTGGCTGTTTACCCAGGAAGCCCTTGGTATTCTCTGTGGCACTGTAAAAGGCTATGAAAAACCAGAAGTCAGAAATGGCAAAGTAAGGGGTATTGCTCTTTCAGAGGACCTAAGTTCTGTTCCCAGATACCTATAACGTTCCAGCTCCAGGAGATCCATCCACTGTCACCCTTCCCTGGCCTCCACGGGCCTCTCCTGACCTCCACTGCCCTCCTCTGGCCTCTATGGGCACCAGCACTCATTCACTTATAACCCTACAGAGGCAAGTAATTAAAATAATAAACTATTTTTAAAACCAGCAAAAAATTTATGGCTGGCACAGATATGTGTCAGGTAAGGAGGGACACTCTCACACATGTCACTTCTGCCTGAATATGCCTGGAGAAGAAGAGTTGGGTGCAGTGACCCTTAGGAGAGACACAAACTGGCAGAGCTGGCAGAAGGCCAGTCAAAAGCCCTGCTCTCCCACACGCCTAACCCTCGGCAAGCAGCCTTCCCTCTCTTTGCATGCAGTCGAGTGTGTCCCAGCCACACCCAGCATCACTGTTCTGTGGCTGCTTTCCTGTGGCAGACGTGACAAGCAAACACCTTGATCTTTCGTGCCCTTCACAGAGAAGGGCATGCTGACTCCTGGCCCACATCAACAGTTCACTTTTGAAACTCAAGTAAGAGATCTAAAACACGTATACAGACTCACACCAGTGACCCACTGATGATGGCCCCAGCGCTGTAATAATAGGCAGATTCATGATAGAACCATAGATAGGTACATGGGCAGATAGACAGATGCATGATAAAAATATAGATGATGGATGGATGGACGGACGGATGAACGGACAGACAGAAGTGATAAATCACTGCCAACTCCCTTCACACCTGAAACCTACATCCTTATAAGAAAAACAATGTGGCCTGGAAAGATGCTCAGCAGTTAAAAACACTCACTGCTCTTGCAGAGGACCTGGGTTGAGTTCCCAGCCACACATGGTGCTCACAAACTTCTTTTACACAAGTTCCAGGGGACCTCATGGCCACTTCTGACCTCTGTGGGCTCCTGCAATGTATACAGTGCTTGGATATATACATATTCTTGAGTACAAATACAAACACATAAAATTTTAAAAGCAAATAAATCTTAAGGAAGAAAGGAAGGAGGAAAAGAAGGAAGGAAGGAAGGAAGGAAGGAAGGAAGGAAGGAAGGAAGGAAGGAAGGAAGGAAGGAAGGAAGGGTGTGATGGTACACATCTTTAATCCCAGTACTCAGGACGCAGAGGCAGGCGGATCTCTTGAGTTCAAGGCCAGCCTGGTCTACAAAGTGAGTCCAGGACAGTCAGAGCTACACAGAGAAATCCTGTCTCAAAGAGAAAAGAAAGAAAGTAAATAAGAATCCCAGTAAGTCTCCAGGAAGCCCACCTCTGAGTGCAAACACAACTGGGAGCAACGCTGGGACCTGCCCACATCCACAGGTAGCACATTGAGGAGCAGCAGGAATCACACCAAGGACTGCCCCTCACACCTGTGTGAAAGCTTGGGGGCAGAGAGGGACTCCTTTCTTCCAATAGCACCCCAGGCACCCTTCTAAGGAGGACAGTGTCTTCACCCCATGTTCCAACAACAGACACAGAGGCTCACAAGGTCATGGTGCTCCCAGGCGGGCATCACTCCCAGGTGATGTGGCTGGAACATGAGCTACACCTCAGGCTGGCTGCGCGCTCAGCTGTCTCACATACTCTCCCACATCCTAGTATTCTGAAATACAGACTATCTTCTTCCCTGGACCTAAACTCCAGGGAGATCAGATGCGGGGGTGGGGGGGTGGGATGAAACCCCAGTCTGGGAGGAAAGAAGAGACAGAGACCAGGAGCCTAGAAAGGGCTGGAGCCACCATGAAAGACAGAACTACAGCAGGAAGGTGGGGATGGGGGTGTCTCCAGTAGGTCCTGTGGCTCCAGACAGACAAGGGCACTGGGCACTCTCCAGCCAATTCTCTGCACTGGGCTCCTTGTTCCCTCCTCATCTAGATCTTCAGCTCTGACGAAGTCCACCGAACTCCCTCTAAACAGAACTTCCAAGACACAAGTCACAAAGGCGCCATCTCCCAACACCAGCCCACTCTACCTGCACCACATGTACCGACAAGTCTTGGAGAGTAGGGGAGAGGGTCCTCTTATACAGACTGAAGGAGGGGGAGGACAGATGAGGCTGCCTGGAGCTGAGGGTGCTCGTAAACTCCCATCTATGGCAAGGGGCCCCTCCCACCAGACTGGCTAGACTGCTCCTGTACCAGCACTGCTAGGGGCTCTCTCCCTCATGTCCTCCCTCTTGGCAGCACCTCAGGCCTCCTTGGTGCACTCCTCCAGTCACCACGTGTCTAGGGACCAATGGAGCCCTGGGAGAGCCCACATACACAATGGCCCCAGAGTCTGCCAACATAGGACATTGCCCAGGGAGGTGGGGAAGCACCGAATCCTCCGATGGCCTAGAAATGGCCTGTGTCATCCAAAGACGCATGGCTTGATGGCTGAGAGTCATGAGCAGTATGGAGAGACCTTTAAGAGGTGGCCTGGAAGGAGTCAGCAGATCTCTAAGGAGCACAACCTCACAGGGGACTGTCAAACTCTGCTCTGTCTCTCTCTACTTCCTGGCTTCAGTTGGTGATACATGGCACCACCAGAAACTCAAAGCCATGGAGCTGCCCAGCTGTGTGCTGCAACCTCCAGAGCTGAGCCAAATCAGAGCTGAGTGTGGCCTACTGTTCACATAAGTGTGAGCATGTGTAACACAGGAGGTGAGAGGGCCCAGGAGAGCTTGACTGGAGTGCCTGTCAACAGGGTGACTTTAGCCAGCCCCCTGCAGGTCACTCAAAGCACAGAATTGAGCCTACACCTCCAAGTCCATGCCTGTGTCTAAGGACATGTCGCACTGCAGGACCATGTCAAGGAGAGAGGAGCTCTGAGGGGTAGAGCTGGGTGTGGGCTTAATTGAGATTGTGAGTCAAATCGTGCCAGTATTTAGGAGATAAGACAGAATAATCTCAACAACGTCCCTCTCTCTTTGGAATCACCGGGCAGCCCAATTAGCAGTTCCAATGCCGAGGTTCCTGGTGTAGCACGGTCGATAGTAGCCCGCTGGTCCGCGCGTGGCCTGAGCGCCCACACCAGGCGCGCTGTCAATCGACACCTGGGCTCCATTATAATCCCTGCAGCTGCCTTGGTGGTGTCTGATTAATAAAACCCATTCTTCTGTTTATTCTCCCATTGATTTCCCTGTCCTCGGCCCGAAGCCCAAAGTCAATAACCGGTTGGGTGAGGCAACTTCCCTGGGCCTCTGCTGTCTCCCCTGGATGCGAAGCATCATCTGCCCTTGTCAATCACCTGTCTCAGCAAAGGGACAACTGAGGGACAGAGCCATCTAAGCATGAATGGGACGTCAGGCTTAAATGCTGTCACTTGATTAATAAAGAAACATCTCCAAAGTGTTCCCCAGACTGAGAAGTGAAGCCAGGAGGAGAAAATGAGTTTGAGCCTCCCCAGTGTCCTGTCTGTCCACCACTCTGTTGTGGGCTGGGAACAGGGAAGCGCTTGCTGACCGATGGCTATGTCAACATGGCCACTCACTGATTAATCTCACTTCCTCTCCCCGTAGGCTTGAGCTTGGAGAGTTGACACTTGGCTTGAGAAATGCCAGCTGTAAGCAGTTTATTTCCTCTTGAACTTTAAGAGCTGACTGAGACAGAAGCGACCTTTAAAAGTCAGGGTTAAAGCTTGTCGGACTTGGCATGGCACTCCTCAATGTACACAATGAGAGAGGGGTCGCAGGCTCCACCAGCATACTTGGTGACCCTGGCCTCAGAAGGGAGGCATCCCGACAGGTGGGTCAGAAGAACAGGTCCAAGGTGGCTGGGCTGGGTGATGGCCAGCATGGAGCGACAGGGCCTGTGGCAGGAGCGTGCAAACACATGTGGGCTCTAGAGTGAAGACTGGAGAGGTGCGGTTCTGATAAGAATAAAAGCAGCACACTGAGGGTTGGAGTTTGGTCCACATCACTGGCTGGTGGCTGGCAAGTCATACATAAAGAATATCTACTTCTCCATTCTTCCCAGAGAAGCCCACTGAGGAGAAGCCAGGGTGTTCCCAGCACCCTGTAGGGGCTCCGTTCTACCCCCAATCCCCAGGGTCAGCTTTCCAGCGTTTCCAGGGAACCTGGAATGGTCTGGCACCAGTGCTTATTATGGGTAGTCTCTGCCCCGGGACTCTACAGTGCCCTTGGTGACAGTGGAGAGTATGACCCAGAGCCAAGAGTGAGGGTTGAGTGAGAAAAGCAGAAATCCCTGGGAAAGGAAGAAGGCTCCTTCCCTATGGAAAGCTGGAAGAGTTGTTGTGAGTAAGTCATTAAGAAAGCAAGTTCACCTTTTGCCTGAAAATTTTTTTGCTTAGGTTTTTTTCCCATGTATTTTTACCAGGATTTTCCACATGGCTTTGTGCCAGATGTTTTTCTTAGACTTTGTTACTGTATTTCCCATTTAATTTTTCTCCTGAATTTTTGTCCAAGCGGTGGTGGCACTCGCCTTTAATCCCAGCACTCGAGAAGCAGAGGCAGGTAGATCTCTGAGTTCGAGGTCAGCCTGATTTACAAAGTGAGTTTCAGGACAACCAGAGCTACACAGAGAAACCCTGTCTCAGGAAAAGAGAGAGAGAGAGAGAGAGAGAGAGAGAGAGAGAGAGAGAGAAAGTAAGTCCGAGATCACTGCCAGCAGGAGACATCCCCACTGGAGGAGACAGTGCAGCCCACAGGGCTCCAGGTTGATGTGGGCTCATAGCACAGAGCAACCATGCACAGGGCTCCAGAGAGAGGCTGAGGAACCAAGAGCCCTCACCTGTGGCTGAGAAGCTGAACAGCTCTGGCCAGCCTCTACTCACTGGCAAGGACCACAGGAGAGACATCAGCCCCAGAGCAGTCACCTGGGGTTGGATGCAGCCTGAGGATCAGACTGAAAGTAGGCCATCCTCCCCATGGACCTACACTAACTACTAGAAGGACACACTGTCCCCTGAAGCAACCCTAGTCACCAAAGTAAATGAGCAGCAGGCCACCTGTGCTCCCCCCAAATGGTGCATTCTGTGGTAACAGAGCTGGACACGGGCAGGGGTGGTTGTGAATATTCAGCATATGGAAGGTTCATGTTCTGAAGATCTATGGAAGACACAGAGGCCAGTTGCAAGACACAGGCTAGAGTGACCCTGCAGACAGCCACAGCTATGCAAAGTATGTCTTCAGTGACAAAGAGGCCCATGACCTTCGAGCACCAATGGAGCTCTGAAGAGTGAGGAGTTGGGGGGGGGGGGTGATCAGGGCGGTACAGTGTGGTCAGCTGCTGAGTGGGGCTTCTGCAGCCTCCTATACACCCCATGGACAGAGTGGAGCTGAGCTGGGTAGCTGCTGCTGAGCAGATCCCGGCCAGGCCCATCTGCAGAGCTCAGATTAGAGGCAGGCAATGCAGCTCAGAGAGCAGAAGCCAGAAAACACATTTCCTGAGCCATTGTGTGTGTCCACGGATCCTGGCGGTGCCACTCAATCGGCAATGCGCAGCAAGTTTAATAACTTTCTTAGAAGACATTCAGAGCTGACCTCAGACCCTTGAATATCGGCTCCTCAAACTTCCGGTCCTGGCACCTAGAGCTCTGGAGGCCCCAGAGCCCTTGGAGGCCAGAGATCACTGCTAATACAGGACAGGAGGTGGGGGATGTAACATACAGTACATTGTGAACTGCCGTGTGCTGCATGAGCTCACTCCAGACCACCTCTGGATGTAGGATTTCCTCCCCTGCTTCAGACCCAGGCATGACTGTCTCCAAATGTCCTCTAGGACCCCTTGCCCTGGCACCATCTGTTCTGGCTTTATAATGGGGAGATGGTAAACAGAAAAAAAAAAAAGGTCCAAGAGTAAAATAATCAAGTTCTTTAAAAAAGCCAGTAGTTCTGAACCACTTCAACAGACATTGCTATTATGTATCCCATGGTTTAAAAGCGCCTGCAGTGAGAACAAGAAAGCAGAAGTTCATCCCTGGAAAGAAGGCACAATTGAAACTCTAGCTGACTGCCTCAATTTTCCCAGTCGTCTCTGCAGGATGTTGTAAGACCCCCGATTTGATGATATTTCCTCTGTACTCTTTTTTTTTTTTAAACATTTTTATTTATTTATTATGTATACAGTATTTGCTCTACATATATGCCCGGGCAGATCTCAATGTAGATGGCTGTGAGCCACCATGTGGTTGCTGGGAATTGAACTCAGGACCTTGGGAAGAACAGCCAGTGCTCTTAACCTCTGAGCCACCTCTCCAGCCCTCCTCTGTACTCTTAACCAGGCTACTCCAGTCGTCTTTGTGGGATACGTGCCTGATAAGATAATCCTTTGTTCTCTGTCTCCTATTTGCTATTTCTTTCTTTCACTTTTTTTGCTAAGTGCTTAACAAAGTCACTTACTCAAAACCAAAAACGTAGGCTGCAGAGATGACTCACAAGTTAAGAGCACGTGGCTGCTCTTGCAGAGGACCTGGGTTCAGTTCCCAGCACCCACATGGTGGCTCACAGCTATCTGTAGCTCCAGTTTCAGAGGATCTGATGTCCCTTCTGACCTCTGTGGGCTCCTGAACATGTATGTGCTGTTTATATATATGTTCATACACACATATATATGAACATAAACACAAACACTCACGTGCACACACAGACACATAAAATAATTTTTTAAATGAAAATGTGGCTATCATAGGCCATTTTCTAGACCCTACAGAAAAAAAAGGCATGGCCATCTCCAACACTTCTGAAGATGAAGGGTCAAGGATACCACAAGCAGAGACAACTAACCTGGGCCCATTGGGGCTCACAGATACTGAACCTCCAACTAAAGAGCATGCATGGACTAGATCTAGGCCCCCTACACATACAAAGGCTGCTTGATCTTCAAGTGGGCACCCTAACAATTAGAGCAGGCTGTCTCTGACTTGGATTCTGTTGCCTGCCTTTGGACCACTTTCCTCTAGCAGAGCTGCCTTGTCTGTCCTCAGTGGAAGAAGGCACTTAGTCCTGAGGTGACTTGATGTGCCAGAGTGGGTAGGAATGCCCCCCCCGGGGGGGGGAGAATACCCCTTCTCTAAGGCGAAGTGGTGAATGAGGTGAGTGGAATGGTGGGACTGGGAAGAGAAGATGGAGTTGGGCTGCGATTGGGATATAAAATAAACAAATAAATACATTAATAGAAAAAACCTGAAAATTTGGCTATCATAGGTCATTTTCTGGACCCCACAGAACAAAATGGCATGACCATCACCCACACTTCTGAAGATGAAGGCTGCCTCACCATCTTCACTTCTGGCCTTATACCATTGTAAATGGGGATTTTTAATTACATCATAATTATTAATACCTACTAAATACCTATAAAACATCTACAACCTATAAACTACGTACAAACACTTAATACCTAAGAGCACCGAAACAATCCTATTTTAGCCCTCTTAAAAGGATATCAGGATTCTCTAGCGTAGGTCGGCATGGGCACCTTGGTCAGCCTTCTATCTGCAGGCACACTTCAAGGGTTCAGTCCACCTCTGGCAGTCACGGCAAACTCATCATGGCTCTGTTTCCTCTGGGCCTAGTGTGGCCAACTGGCTCATGCAATCAGTTTGTTTCAACCGCTTAGCTTGGTGCCGATGGCACAGAAGCTGTGTCACATGTGGCCCAGTCGGTCCACGGCTGTCGTTTAAACCTCTTGAATCCCCTCAGGGTAACTGTTAATACTGTCTGGCTTAGCCTTTAGCTTTGCGGCCTTGCCTTAAAGGCTATCACAGTCCATGTGCGTCTCATGCTTCGGGTTGGTGCTGTCGTTCCCCCCTCCCATACTCCCCTCCCCGTCCACTTCAGTTGCTTTGCTCCTGCTGCTATGGTGTCAGCCAGTCCCAGCTTTCCCAGGCCACCATTACTGCCTATGGTCTTTGTTCATTCGCTGGCATACCTTAGGCCACTGGACAGAGGCCTTTAGTGTCCAGTTCTCACGAACTTTCTCTCAACAGGTTCTATGCCATGTCTTTTTTACCAGCCTTCATGGGCTGGCTTGTGTCAAGAGTCTCTTTCTCAGACTCCGCCTCTCAGTTTCCTCGGCAATTCTCAGTTTACTTGCCGAGGCTTCTGACTGCTGATTCTTATTCTCTCAGGGCTGGAGTAGCCTAAGGGCTGGCAGATGGCATAGTCGCTTCACACTTCTCCTGCAGGCATTCTTGTCAGCTTGTCTGTGGGGACAGGGGGCTTCAAGTGAAGTTCCCTGGTTTACATAGGGCGTGGTCTCACAGTCTTTCCCAGTCTTGCCCTTTCTCACACTGTTTGGCAGCTCCACGACCTCTCACAGCTTCTGACAGTTCCTGTGACTTCTGTGCCTCTGTACTCATGCCCCTTCACTGGGCTCTGGGGCAGGCCTCGCAACAAGGCTTTTCTCCACCCCTCCTCGGCCACAAGTCTAGAAAATTTCAGCTAGTGTCTTTCAAAGTGTGGCTGCATTGAGAAGCCTTCCTTCAGTTTCCCAGGCTTTCAAAGTGGCCTCTCAATGGTTGACCAGGACCATGTGCTGCCAGCTGCCAGGCTGATCTGCATACTAATTCACTAAAGAAAACTAAATCCCATTACATCCTATCTCCCTTAATTCATTCCCAAGTTAAGTGGTATGGTCTACTTCAAAAAAGAAGGACTACCAGGAAGAGGGGTCCCAAGCAGGGACACTGGGGACCTTCACTGAGAACACTAGCTGAGAGGAGAGGGTGATCCTTGGTATGTGTTTCATGTGAAATGTACCCAACAGGTTTGCATGTTTGAGTACTTGGTTCCCAACTGGCAAGCTCTTTTAAGAGCTTGGGCCATGGGGCTGGAGAGATGTCTCAGCGGTTTAGAGCACTGGCTGTTCTTCCAAGAGGATCCAGGTTCAATTCCCAGCACTCACATGGCAGCTCAAATCTGTAACTCAAGTTCCAGGGGATCTGACTCCCTCACACACATTCAAGCAAAACACCAATGTACATAAAATAAATTGAGAGCTTGGGCCTTATACATTACAGTATGGCCTGAACTGTTCCTGCCAGGTACTCTGCTATGCATTCCCTGACATGGTGGACAATACCCACCATACTCAAACGGTGACCGTAACTAAACCCCAACTCCTATAGGTTGCCTCTTTTCGGGAGTTTTATCACATCAGTATGAAAAGCAACTAATGTAGTTCAGTACAGAAAACAACATGGAGTCCCAGAAGAGAAGTGAACAGGACCCGAGTCCCACCCCCTAAGTCAGCTCTGGGGCTAGAGGGAGCTGCCTTACCCTCCCCCGTGGGGAAGACGGTTGCAGACGGTGAGCTGGAGCTTGCCACAGCCTTGCCCTTGCCCTTCCAGCCTCTGGGATGGTAACAAAGAGGCTTCTGTGGTGTGTGAGGAGCCTGGACCAATACAGACAAAAAGACTGCAACATGGGGCTTGCAGCAAATGACACAATGGATAACTTTCAACATGAAAGTCAAAATCATGAAAGGGGAAAATGTGGAGGAAGCCTTAATGATATAGGGAAAAGAAGACCTTTCTGTACCCACATGAAACCACAGCACTAACAACATACGGCTGCACAAGTTTCCAGAACCGATGCCTGGAAGACAAGCAAGTACTCACACAGAGGGAAACGTCAAACGAGAAAGCAGCTGGGTGTGGGGGTGCGGGCCTGTCACCCCAGCACTCACGAGGCTGAGCCAGGACTGAGAGACCAGCCTGAACTACATACAAACTGAGACCCTGTGTTAAAACGAGGGGAGCAGATCGTATTCTGAGACGAAATATCAAATTTTAGGGAAAGAAAAATAGCCAAAGATTAGAAGTAGAAAGTGAAGCAAGCAGACTGAAGGTATATAGCACAGTGGAGCACATGGACTCTCCACACCTGGTACCAGATGAAAGCAGATCCAGCCTCAGCAGGCCTCTCCCACTCACTCACTGCCCATACTTAGTTGTAGCTGTATAGAGGTCGGAATGGTACACACGGACAGACCTCAAATCCTCCTTCTTACTTCCCAGCAATCATAGGTCCATGTCAAGACGCAGGCGTGTGAGCCCTCAAATAACTTTGCACAAACACACCCATACCAGGACTCATAAAGGTCAAAACCCAGCATTGACCCAGACACCTAAGAGCGGGACACAGATGTGCAAGGAATGCTGCTCAACACAGAGAGACAATGTGCCAACCCCACCGCAATCCAGAAGCAACTTCAGCCAGGAGTGTTTTGGGTAAGCCGTGCTGAGGCCCTATCAGAACCCATTACTCCTTGGTGGTATGACACATGAAGATATGTGAAATTCAAGAACAGAGGGGACACACCCAGGTAGAGACGCCACAGCTATAGTCACCTCCACCTGGAGGCACAGGCAGCCCACTTCTGGGGCATGGGCCATGTTCTACATGTGACTTGGAATATTGACCCATGGGGAATGCCAACAAGTCTTTCAAGGAATGTTCTACCTTCTACCTCATGGAAACCAGACTTCAATAAGATACTGGGTAGCTGTTGTTTCTCTTGTTATGTGTGTATGTGTGTGTGCACATGTGCATGCATGCACAGTTGCATATGAAAGTGCATGAACATGTGTGGGACCTAGAGGTCAGTGTCAGATGGTATTCTTTAGGGGCCATCCATTTGTTTTTTGGGACAGGGTCTCTCACTGTCCTGGAACTTGTCAATTAGGTTAGGGTGGCTGGCTATCAAGCCTAGCGATCCACCGTCTCTGTCTTTCAACTCACCATCACGGGAATCATAAAGGCACACCACTGCATCCAGCTTGAACTCTGGACTTTGAAAGCACTTTACCAACTGAGCTATCTTCCCAGCCACAAGACTGGATTATACCTTTTTTTAAAAGTCATATTAATACCCACTCTCATTTAACAGAGTCCCACCTAACAAATTTCAGAGAGTAAGGGCATGCTGTTGTAAGAGATCATAAGGGGCATTCTCAAAGTTAACAATGCCGCCGGGCGGTGGTGGCGCACGCCTTTAATCCCAGCACTTGGGAGGCAGAGGCAGGTGGATCTTTGTGAGTTCGAGGCCAGCGTGGTCTATAAAGTGAGTCCAGGACAGCCAGAGCTACACAGAGAAACCTTGTCTCGAAAAACCAAAAAAAAAAAAAAAAAAAAGTTAACAATGCCAATGCTTCTGATTGGTCTCAGTAAGGAACACACACCTCTGGCTTTTGATGGTTGTCAACCCTGCTGGGGGCATGACACTAGCACCTGCCACAATAGACCACCTCTTTCTCACAGGCCCACAGGGTACAGAGGTGCTCTTCTTCCTAGAGAACAGGATGCCCAACAGGAGCATAGCTAATACTCACCAGCCTCCTCCACAGCTGCATTCGATCAAAGTCAAGGTGAAGAAAAAGAACAAAGCACTTTGCAAACAATCAGTAGAGTACTGGCGCAACCTGGCTTCTGTCATAGCAGGGGGACGAACGAAGTCTTTAAAATGTGCTAATTAAGGAGAAGAGATGCCAGTGGCTGCTGACAAACTGCAGGACAAAGCCTGAACAGGGATGGTCTGAGACCCATCACACTGCTGCCAGCCTCTTGTACTGCATGAGGCCCTTGTAAATTGTGCTGCAGGGTAGGGTGATGGATTGGACAGCCCGTAATTGCTCTTATCTGCTTGTACTAAACGTCTGGACTAAAAGGGAAGACTGTAAAGCGCAGAAGATGGTATGATGTGGTCAGGGATCCTCAGAGTGACCCGCTGCTGAAGGAAGACTGCTCAGGGCTGGAGAAGAAAACAAACCCCTTGGCTCTGAGGGCTGAGGGGAAGTGGCTGCACAGTCAGAAGCCTGACTTCGAGCTTCACTTACCTCCACCCAGGGCTCATGGGGATGGAGGTGGGGACTGGCCAGAGGGAGGTAACCACTGCCCTCGATGGCAGGCACTCAGCACTAACGTTTGGATGTTCGTCAAGACCTGCAGAACAGCATGTCAACAGAGTTTCAGTACCAATAAATAAAAATCAGTTGGATTGCCAAGTTCCCGGGAAGCTGCTGCCAGGGTGGATCAGAGCGGGAACCGCTAGGCTTCTCTTTATGGTAAAGGGAACGCTGACTGCTGGCCAAGGAGGGTTGAAATAAAGTCAGAAGTGTGTGTGTTGAGAGAAAGCCTGAAACCCGGAGAGTGTCTCAGATAAGAAAGCAGCTCAGAGGGGCTGGGGATGTGGTTCCACTGACAGAGTGACTTTTTAGCATTCATGAAACCCAGGCCTTGATCCTGAATAAGCACATGCGGTGGTCCATAGCTGTAATTCCAGCACTTGGGAGGCAGAGGTAGGAGGATTACAACAAGTTCAAAGTCCTATCTGACTACATATTGAGCTTGAGGCCAGCCTGGGCCATGAGACTGTGGGGACGGGGTGGAGACATAGGGATCGAGAGGTGAAGCAGGTGGGGGAGTAAAGGGGGTCAAATCAGACTGTAATCATCACAGACACTTAATTCTCCCCTCTGACTCTACATACAGAAGAAAGGAGGTAGGGGACATGAAGGGACCCAAACTCCCATGCTCTGCTGGCTGACATCAAGAAGTTGGGCTGTGGTGGAAGGAAGGGCTTCCAACAATTTCGGGGACCCCAGGGCTTGCCTATGCCTCCACACCCTCACTTTAAGTTTTCCTGAAATTAGCCATCTCCTGCCTCCCATGCCTCAGCCTGACCACTGTTACTCAAGTTCCTCACCTCTTATGCCCTCATTCACTACATCCAAACCACATCTCTAACCTTCTGACACTCAAATACGTTCTGGGGGCCTGACTCAGCTTCCCGGAGATCATGCCTAGCCATTGGATACAGGCCACAGCAATAGCAGCCTGAATCTCCAGTCTTTCCCTGCACAGCTAGCTACACCAACATGTGTGTGCTTTTGGTTTGGTTCACTTTGACTCTAGGGCGGGGTATTTGTTTATGGGTTTGTATTGGGGGTTTTGTTGTTGTGTTTGTCTGTTTCAGACAATGAATACTGCTCCTCTGAAGACAGGACCGGAGGTATCAGTTGGGCAGGCACCCTCAGTGGTGACAGAGGAGCCAGCAGACCTACCGTCCACAGAGACAGGCTTGTCATGGGAGGAGCAGTCTCCCTCACCAAAGACGCTGGTCCTCCCTTTCGGCCCTCTGCCCATTAGACACTCGAGAGAATCCTCTGGAGAGCAGAGGGCTACCTGTATGACCTAGGACTCCACACCAGCAAGGCTTTCTATCTCTACCAAGAAGTTCAGATTTAACCATTCTCTCACAGGTATAGTTGATAGGGCAACGCTGTTTTGCTTTGTTTCAACTCTGTCTTCCATTATTAATTCTTTGAGACAGATCGTGTAACCCACACTGGTCTCAACTTATTATCTAACTAAGAATGGCCTGCCACTTCTGCTCGTCCTGTCTCCACCTCACTAGTGCCGAGATTACAGCTGTGAGCCACCATGCTAGGCACATGTGATGCCGGGGATGTGGCTTAGCACATTTAAGATAGCTGCTCTACTAATCGAGCCACAGCCCGACACTAGTAGAGCCTATTTATCGATTTTTTTTCTCTTATGCTGATTTGCATCTGGTGCATGAACCAAAGGCCTGTGATCTGACCCAAGGCCACGCAGATTCACTCTTACCTTTCTTGCTGGGTGAGCAAAGGGCCTTCTTCACTATAATGAAGATAATGTAGGTAAAAGCACCTGGCCAGGGAAAAGGCTCCCAATTGGTTTGCTTGTAAAAATGTGAAGGTTTCAGAGGCACAGTTCTGATTTAAGAGTTTTTCTTGAAGAAATAATCAGCAGTTATGCAAGCAAGGATTTGGAGGCACATATTAATCAGGGTATTATTTATAATAGAGGTGAAAAACTAAAGATGATTAAATACCTAACAATAAGAGAATGGCTAAATAAAGTACTCTTAATGAGTATAATTTATAGTCAGAAGTTTGGAGGGGGGCTGGTACCTAAGTGGGTCCCAGGGCTGGTGCTAAACATGTTATCCAGCCTCAAAAAGTTGTTTTGTGAAAATGTTTAATTTGGGAAGTGTCAGAAAAGATTAATCAAAATAGATAGACTCCCCAAATAGTCGACACGGCATTGTTTTTACTAAAAACTACCTCAGAATACACACACACACACACACACACACACACACACACACACAGAGCCAGGCTGAATCTAAGCCAACAAATTTAGATTGGCTTTCACCGGGTAGAGGGATTATGGGAAACCTTTCTTCTCATCTTTTCTGTTTGTTTCCTCTACATTGTCAAATGTTCTAAATGAAAGTGGTTTCTTTTTGTAGTCAGACCCAAAGCAGGTTATTCAAATGCATTGCTGACATCCTTCCTCCCTCCCACCCCCAGGTGGGGGACACAGCTGCAGGAAGTGGGGAAAGGAGATACCGCAAACCTGAGGAAGACAAGGAGAGCCAAGGATGGCGCTTGGCCTCCTACCCTGCAGCCTGGGATGCTCACAGGGTTGACCCAGACACACGGCGTGAGCGTGCTCAGAAAGACTAGACCAGAGGGGGTAACATAGATACTAGGATCCACCAGCTGTCATCTAGAAGTGCCCCCAGAGATCGACAGTGAAAGCACAGGAAACACCCCAAGCTACAGTTGCCACCCAGGTGCTGATGGGCAGAAAGATGTCACTCTGTCAGCACTGGCCTGGTCACAAGGGACACAACCCACCCTCGGAAGCTGCTTCAGTGTGGGAAAGCAGATGGGCCAGTGAAAACCTTGCCAGCAAGGAACTGGCCAGGCTATGAGGAATGAGGGTGGGAGAGATCAGAGACACCTAACTGCACAGCCGGCACACCCCACACCCAGGGACCTGCTGTCTCCAGGAGGGAGCCAAGGTGAGACAAAGTGATGGAAGAAACTATCACACAAAGACCTGAAAGCCAAGCTAGAGTTGGCTAAACCCAGGATCTGAATGTGGAATTCCAGGCAGGAGGGCTAGGAGATACCTGGGGAACAGGGCATCCTAACATGACTCATAATGACACAGAGTGGACAGAGGGGCTGAGAGCACACAGTGAAGGAGTAGGAACTGCAGGCCCACCGAGCCTAGACTTTCTAAGGGTGGTGGAGACGCAGTGGGGCCAGCTCTACAAACAGGTGTCACCAGGGAAAGGGCAGCTCCCCCAGGGCCTAGGGCTCTGGAGGCCAAGGCCGTCCTCACCCTGCCTCTACCCTTTGTTCAGTGCCCTGGCTGCAGTGCACTGCTCTGACCATCTCCCACCTGATTCTGGAGGAGCATCTGCATGCTTTCCGCCCACTCTGCATTGTTCAGGCTTGACAGAGTGCTCTCTCCTGCCTCCTTTTGTGCGAGAGATAAGTAACATCTGAAATCTCTATCGCCCCACTGCAAATGTTCCAGCTTTTTTCTTTAACTTAAAAAGAAATGAAATCTCATTTTAGATTTCCAGAAGAGACAGCCACCAATCTTTACTGTGCTAAAAAATAATCTGTCACCCAGAGGACAGGTAGGAGGTGAGCCCGCAGAAGTGAGAGGGTCAGGCTGGGAGAAGCTTGACCTACAGACCCACTTTTCTCCTGACTCCAAAACCCACCAGTGTGGCTTCAGGAGGGCAGAAGAATCTCCTGCTCACAAACAGTCTCTAGAATGCAAAGAGCACTCCCGCCCACAGGCTGCAGGTGGTTAAGGTCACCTCCAAGGAGTCAACATCCCATGCATCAGATACAGATAAGACTAAGTGTGGGGATACACACCTGTAGTCCCAGTACTCAGAGGGAGAGGCGGGCAGATCTCTGTAAGACCTAGGCCAGCCTGATCCACACAGTGAGTTCTAGGCAGCAAGGGATATGAAGTCCTGATGCTACTTGGGGCTGATCAGTCATTGAGGATTCTCCAACAGTTTGTACATCTCATCTGGCAGCTGGCTACAAGCTCCCTGCCAAGAGAGAGGCCACTTCTTAGCCAGCACTCTGAGCGACATGAAGCCTAACCATGTGTGGACACAGGTAACCTGTGGCAGCCTGCTGGACACTCAGAGTGACAGGCAGTGCCTAGCTAGCTCTTGCTGAAGAAGTGATATACACTGGACAACGGAGCTAGAGCAACTGACCCTACTGCTTTCCAGACAGGACAACAGAAGCACAGAGCTTGTTCTTAGAAGAGCCAACAGGTCCTCTCTGACTAGCTGGCCGAACTCTCCTTCACATCTGACGTCCAAGAACAGGACGACACCGCCTTTCAGAGTGCAGCTTCACACAGAGACTAAAAGTGTGTCACATGGGGCTGGGGCTTTGTGGCTCAGTTGGTCGAGTGCCTGCCTAGAGTGCACAAAGACCTAGATTCCAGCTCTGGCACCACATAACCCAGGCAGGCATACAGTATATGCCTCAAAAGCCAGCACTTCTCGGGTAGAGCCACGAACCAGCCTGGACTACATGAGACCCTGTTTTAAATAAATCAAGACAAACGCATGTTACAGAGTAGCACTCCCCAGCAGGAGCCACCTGCCTCTCAGAGTGAAGCCTGTTACCTGAGCCTAACAGTTGTGACACTGAATGGTGAAGGCCCAGTTCTTGGAGTCAGCACATTCTAGTCACCCGGGGCCTCTTCCAGTTCTGAGACATTCTGGGTTGGCTTTCTGTTTTGCAGCATCACAGCAGACTCCAGTCACCTGGGCCTCATCCTTGTGACACCGAGGCAGGGTCCTTCTCTGGGGAGCCACAGCTAGCCTGGTCCCCAGTGAAGAACGAAGAGTGGCGAGCATTGGTTGTTCCCTCAGCTTCAGAACTCTGATCCTAGGCCTGAAAGAGACCTGTTGAGCAGCTCCTCCCAAGCTAGAGCAGCAAAGGTGCTGGCTTCCAGCTGCGAAGCAGAAGGACTTTAAAAAACCACAGCTACTAGAGCAGGATCCTGCCAGTGAGCAAAAAGCGCCTCTGGCCAGGCAATGCACAGTAACCTCCCACAGGGTCACTTACCATTCTAAATAACAACTGTCAGGGGTGGAGTGGGGCACCTCCCCAAGCTCACCTTCCTTGTCCAGGAACTCCTGACAACTTGACATTGGTGTTAAAATTTTATCATTTATGTAACAACTCGGTTATTAACGGAGGCTCATTTGCACGTGTCAGAGGAAGAGAAAAATCACCTAATTAACTAACCACTTTCCCCATCAGCAACGCAGGGCAGGGAAGGCTGCCAATGGGCTTCAACTGCTTGCTTCCTACCCTCGGTGGCTGCCTCACCTTTAATAGAAAAGATTTATAATCCTTCGTCATGAGGGCCTGAAAAAACTCCCCTTCCAATTACTGGAGTGTTAGCTACACTAGCTACACTAACTTCAATGCTGTCTTTTGCTATGTTGTTTGCCATCAAGGGAGGCCACATGCACAGTGAAGTTCCTAGGGATCCCTGTCCACTGCTGTTGCCTACCAAAAGGGCAGGCTCTATAGCAGTGCTCTATAGCACAGCATACCTGTGGGAAGTCTTAGTAATTACTATTTTTGTTCATTTGGTTTTTTGTTTTAGTGTAGTGTGGTGTAGTATGGTGCATAAGACTGAACCCAGGGCCTTGCTTATTATAAGCAAGAACTCTACCTCTTAGCCACACCCCTGCCCCTCACTGGGGGATTCTAGGCAGGTGCTCTAC
>CAJQZJ010032807.1:322960-339885 GCA_907164525.1 Lophiomys imhausi
CCCAGCCCCTCACTGGGGGATTCTAGGCAGGTGCTCTACCACTGAGCTAAGGCCCCACCTCCAACAATGTTTAAAGATGCTTCTGTTTGAGATCAATGTGAAGAGGGAGTAATATGAGTATGAGAAGGAAGTACTAGGCCATTTAAGAGCTGACTTCCCTCCACCCATATCAGTGTTCATATACCTCCTGATACAAGATCTTGCCACCTCCCATTGTACATACAATATGTAAGGTCATAGGGGTTAGCAGGTTCTCAGACATACTCCACCAAGTGGCTCTAGTATTCCCAGAACTGAGATTCCCAAGGCAGAAAGCATTCGGGACAGACTCAAGAGGATCTAGCAGCCATGAAGAACAAGTAACAAAGTGTGTGAACATTAGCAGGCATCCTGGCAGGTGGCTCCAGCACCATCTGAGCCTCTATTTGAGGAGCCCCTGGACATCCACAGGCCACCAAGAGTCTCATATACAACACCAAGGCCCTGAAGATGTCATGGAGGTGAGAGGAAGAAGGGACCTCCACACACCCCTAATTATAACTGTCTGCTCTACACACTCCAATCCTAAAGGAATTAAGAGAAATTAATCCAAAGGGAGAAACGTCGAGCCCGCAGCCAGAGCCTGGAATATTGAGCCAAAGAGAGAAGAGCAGAGGTCTCGATGGTGGAATAAAGTAGTCTCTAGGTAGAAGGCCCAGGGTGGAGATCTCCAGGTAGGCTGGCCACACCACAGCCCACATCTTCCACTAACACTACTTATGAGGCTGGCAGGTGCTCCACTGTGAGGCCCAGAAAGGACAGGAGAGCAGTCAACTGCCAACCAGAGACACCAGAGTGACAACGCACAGACTCGGGAAGACACATGAACCCAGAGAGAGGCATGCAAGGCAGCAGCCTCCAACTATGGAGACATGTGATTAGACCAGGGAAACTCGGCCTGGTTCTCAGGTGAGGAGGAGTCTATTGCCTCAATTAGATTCCCCCATCTACATGGGACACATTGCCTCCAGCAGGCAACTTGGTGATCAGGAGAGCAGAAACCACCCTGGGTACCAGGCAAAGCAGAAACTGCTGTGGTTGCAGGAGATGAGCCTGCTGGGAAGACAGGACAAATGGTCACCGCGAATAGAGCCACACAATGGGCTTTCAGGGCAGAAAGCTCCCTGAAGTCAGCTGTGGTTTATATGAACTGACTCCCATAAATGGTGAACCTGAACGTCTAACTGATTTGTGAGGACAGGACCCAGACTCTACTAATACCTCCTAAGAGAAGGTGTGGCCAAATTTCCTGAGCTCTTCTAGGTTTATGTCATTAGCCTCCTCCCCTCACACACACACAGCTTCCAACCCACAGTTCAAACAGTAAGATTAGATCCAGGCCTGGGAACTTTTCCTGTGGCACAGAAATGTGACTAGTTACTTCACAGATACTGAACCATGAGAAATTAGACACAGCAGTCCCACCACACTTAAGACACTCATCCTAGACACAGGAGTCCCACCACACCTCCCACAGCCTACCTTGTCTCCATTCCAGATGCAGAAGGGAGGGACCTTTGGGAAGGACCAATGCCAACTGTCTTGGAGTCAGAAGCTAGCTCTACTCTTGCAACCTAGAACAGCCCCCATCTCTCTTGAATACCACATGTGAGACACTGCCAAGACTGCACTGGGATGCCAGGTAAGGATGATTACACGTGGGTAAGAGGTTCTGACAATAGGGAGGGAGAGGCTAACAATGAGCCACACAGGACACAGGTGCAAACACAGAGGAAGGAAGCTGGGAAAGGAAAGACCCTTCCCAGGGACATGCCCATCAGTGAATCCCACCCCTACAAAGGCCATGTCCTTTGGGTTGGGCCTTCAGGCCTGGCACTCCTGCAACTTGCCTCTACCCTATGTAACCGTAGGTAGAAGACAAGACAAGCAGGCTCTCCCCCAAACAGTCCCATCATCTGTCCCTGTAGGTGCTGTCCCCAGGGCCATTCAGAAGGTTGGCGTTTCAGTCATATCCACCTTCCCCCATCCTTCCCTTCTCCTGGTCTAGGTAGATATATGCCTGCTTCATTCTCAGCTAACACTCTTGTGAACATCTGCCCAGCCAGAAGAGGCCTCCCCAGCCCAGTTTACTATCAAGTGTGAGGGGGCTGGAGAAATGGCTCAATGGTTAAGAATGCCAGCTGCCCTTCCAGATGACCCAGCTTCAATTCCCAGCACTCATAAGGTTGCTCACAACAATCTGTAATTCCAGTCCCACATCTTACTACCTCTTCTGGCCTCCATGAGCTCCAGACAGACATACACACAGACAAAACACTCACACACATGAAAAATAATGTTTTTCTTCTTAAACCAAGATTGAAGTTCTGAACCCAACCCCGCCAGGAAGGGAGGGTGCAGCTTTGCATGTCTTCCAGAGGGCATGCTCATCTACCACTCCAACCTGGCAAACATGGGCAACCAGTCATCCCCGAACCTTCAACATCGTTGCATAGGAAGTCAGGCTCCCTGCCTTCCTGAAACCTGGAAGTCCTCACTTACACAGCCACTAGGGCCACAGCAAAAACAAAAGGGGAAAGACCACTCTTGTCCCTTCTGCAGTTACTAAGGTGCAGAGGTTAACCTTCCCACAGTTGTGAAGCACTTCAATCACATTGCCTAGCGCTCTCCACAGACCTGACAGTTGCCCCTGTCGCCCACCCCCGGCAGAGCTCTTAATGGAGATCCCCCTGGGTCCTGACTGACCTCTTGGAATATGGGCCCTGGTGGGGCTCTGGGGACAGATGAAACAGGGCCAATTCAACTCTGGAGACATTCAGTCCCTCGAGAAGAGGCGGCAGATGCTGAGAGCTGTGTGTGCTCATAAAGGTGGTACCTGTGAGAGGCCCAGCCCCACAGCCTGGTGCTGAGGAAGGGGAAAGGCGCCCATGCAAAGACCACCATGCCAGTGTCTAGCTGGCTGGGGCAGCCAGCTCCTGAGCAGGAAAGCTCTTCAGAATGGGAAGGAAACAGAAAGTTGCAGATGAACCAGGCCCACCTCCCTAGCACTGTGGGAAAGCTGTATGTTCCTTACCTACAGGGTGAGAGGTTTTGAGGAAAGGGGCAAGGAAGAGATAGTGAGCCTCAGCTGTGGTGGGGGACTACAGACCCTGACTAGAGGCAGCAGCCCAAAGGCAGAACGGACAGATGACCACTGCTAGAGTGCTCTTCCCCGAGCTGCTAACAGCCTGTGACTCCAGGACCACATACACCACAGATCTTCCTGCTCCTCAAACCAACACAGGCCACTCCTCCAAAGAAGCCAACTAAATACAACACTGCATACTTCCAGTCTTCACATGGCTGGACCACAGCACCCACAGCCCTGCCCAACTAAGATGCTTTCTGGGAGGCCATCTGGTCCCCCAGGGTGTCCCTGACCACCTACTTTTCTCACAGTACTCTCCACAGCCTGTGTGCATGTAAATATTTGCACGTTTGTGCACATGTGAGTGCATATGCACACATGCGTGCATATGGGGGGGGTCAGAGGTCAAAATCAAGTATCTTCCTTAGCCATTCTCTACCTTATTTGGTGGGCACAGAGTCTCTCATTGAACCCGGAGCTGACTTGTGTAGATAGTTAGTGGGCTCCAACCCTCCTCCTGTCTCTCCCGTGTCATTGTTGGGATGAAAGGCTGCACCATGCCCAGCTTGCTTTTACATGGATCCTGGAACTTGAAGTCAGAGCCTCTTGCTTATATGGTAAGCACTTTACTGACAGGCCCCACAATGTCTCCCCAGTGTTGAAGACGGAACACCAGGCCTCACATATGTGAAGCAAGTGTTCTTCCCCTGAACCCACCTCAAGTTCTTTCTACAACTGTGGGTCTGTATGTCTCATTGTATAAATCAAGCTGGCCTAGAACGTGTGGCAATTCCCCTGCCTCAGCCTCCTGAATGCTGGGATGTGCTTTTCTTTACTCTCATTGGAGGGCATCTCAGGGTTGGGGAGAGAGACAGACAGTAATAGTCCTGGCTAAAACACCAGCTCCAGCTGGTAGTGAGAGCCAGGCATGCACAAGCTCCTCAGTTCCATAGTCAACACTGCATAAACTGGGCATGGTGGTGCATGCTTGTAATCCCAGAAGTAGGAGTGGAGGCAGGAGGATCAGAAATTCAAGGTCATGATCAGCTACATAGTGACTTTGAGACTAGCCTGGAATTAAAAAAAAAAAAAAAAAAAAAAAGGAAAACACGAACCCTCAGCCACCACTTCCAATCTAAAGGAAGTCCTGTGAGTTCAGTGATTGACCCTCGCTGAGCCACTGGCAGGGCAACACCCTTGCAGAGGACAGTAGCATGCCAGGAAGCCCTGACACACTTGGAGGGCCAATGCGCCGCTCAGGTGTGCGGAAATGCCTATTTTAAAACTTGCTGACCAGGTACTCCACCTCACGGGCTTCTGAGAGCGGAGTGAGAGCTGTGCCTTTTCACTGTGTAGGAGATGGCATCTCTCTGTCAAAAGGAACAGACTCGGGGGGCCCCAGTGCAGATCTGCTCAATCGGCTCAGTGGGATTCACTTCGCCCTGCTCGGCTATTCAGCCTCCCTCATCGGCACTCAATGGGCATTTCATCAGCATTGTGTCTGAGAAAGGGACGGGGTGCAATTACGGGGGGAGCGCTCCCCGGCTTGGATTAATTCATCTTTCCTCGCCTCAGAATGAGCGCAGATGTTCCATTGGAGGACAGGAGGGTGATGAGCGCTTTCACGCGGCACTTTGTTCCTTTAAAACTTTATTTAAGATGAAAAAGTGATTTAAGTGAAATTTACACACAGTGTTTTTCTCCCTTTGTTTGACTTGCTACGGGGCATTCACTTTCAAAGGCTGGTTCCGCTTAATTTGATTTCTCATTTTCAAATGAACATCTGTGTTTAGGTCTAAAAAGCTCTTTGTTTAAACATACAGAGAGGGTTGGGGGGCCCTGAACAAAGACTCTGCTGTAAACAGTCGCTTACCAAGAAGGCCTGCTCTGGGGACCAGAACCCTTAGTGTGGGAGCCCATGGCTTGGCTTAGCACCAAGACCTGCTTCAGAGAACTGGGATCCAGGCTCTGAAGGGCATATCCTGTGCCTCACCTTAACATTAAGGGCTGCTTTCATGCACAGGGATCTAGGCTCTGCTTTCATACACAGGGTCTAGGCTCTGCAAGATGAAGCCTGTGCCTGGGCTTACTAGGAAAGCCTGAGTCACAAACCGGGACCTAGACTTGCCAGGGCAGAACCCATGCCTCAGCTCAAGTGAGCCCGTTGCACACAAAGGTGCCTTGCACGCTAAGAGGAGACCTTGTGCCTCAGCTTTCTCTGGCACCAGAACTTCATCTCTTTGAAGGCCAGGAACAACAAAGGCGTGGTGGGGCTAACAGCCCAGCCAGGCATCCATTGCCCAGGCAGACACTGGCAAGAATAGCTGCTAGAAGTGGATCCCACAGTCTCTGAGAATCTGTCCCAACCAAGTCCCATGCCTCTTTCTGATGGCACTTGTTCCATGAATGGCTCCTAGGAGACACACAGCCACCAACAGGTAGGAAGCCTGAGGCTCTTGTCACATTCCTGGGCCTCTCTGTAGCTCAGAGCACTGAACACCATGGTCTCCTGCCTCTCTTCTCCCATCACTACTTGGAACTGGAGTGTGATGGTTCCTCTTGTCAGCCTGAAAGATTTAGAATCACCATGGTAACACATTCTGGGTGTGTTGGTGAGGGATTAGGGTGATTGAGGAGGAAAGACCCAACGTAAATGTGAGTGCATCATCCCACGGACTAGGGTTCTGGCTAAATAAAAAGAAGAAAGTGAGCTGAGCACCAGTGTTTGTCTCTGTTGCCTGACGGCAGATGCAACAAGACTGGCTGTCTCACACTCCTGTTGCTGTGCCTTCCCAGGGATGAAGGACTGCATCCTCAAACTGAAAGTCACAAGAAACCCTTCCTTCCTGGTGTTGCTCTGTCAGGAGTTTTGTCACAGCAGGAAAAGTAACTAATACCTGGGGTTTGAACCCAGTATCTCATGGAGCATTCTACTCTCAACTATGTCCTCAGCACTCATACTGTCTCCTTTGAGTCAGGGTCTGTTCAGGCTAGCCTTGAACTCACTTCTGTAATCCAGGCATACCTTCAGCTGTCATTCTCCCTCAAGGGGAATGACATTCCCCCTCAGCAGGGAAGCCTCTGATTCCCAGGAGAGGGCAGGCCTGTCTCTGAGACCTTTATCACCGGTCTCCGGAAGGTGACCTCCCCTAGCTCTGCTCCTCTTACAATAGAAAAGGCCCTCTAGCTGGGTGGGCAACCTCACAGCTGTCTCCTGTCCATACAGAAATGCCCATTCTAACCCACCTACTGGACTACCTCGGGCCCACCCAGAACCTGAGCCAAGGATTGCAAAGACATGGAACACAGACAGGATACACTGACCTTGCCACAGAGGGTAGCAAGGCTGCCCTAGGAGCACCATGTCAATCAACCACAGGTCCCAAGGACACTCTCTATAGACATCAGAACTCACAGGCACAGAGGTGCAGGGCCTGTGGCCACCAGGGATGGCCCTGAATGCCTTGGTTGTTTTGGAGGCTCAGGAATGAATCAGAAGGCCCCCCTGCAGTCATGTCTGGTTAACAGGGAAGTTTAGCATACAGCCCACTGCAGCGGTGCGGGTCTAAATCGTCTGCAACACTTCTGTGTTTTTATCCACTATATTTAGAAATCGCTAAATAAAACCCATGGAGAGTGTTGCAATACTATACATTTTTAAAACTCACTAATTGAATGTTGCCATTACGAGTGCTATTTTGGACCATCTGCTAAATATGTAATTTAGGAATTAAGATTCATATCTTACAGGATACTAATTATTCCCCGGATCCACGCGGGGACTTTTGGAACACATGCTGGAAGTCCCAACAGTTGGCAGGGGTGTTCACTGCAGTCACAGAGAGTGGAGGTCAAACTGGTTACAGGCAAATTCCGGCCACAGGAAGGGCTGTCAGGAGGCCACATGCCTTGCCAACTCAAGAGGTGGAACCAGCAGAGTTCAACGGCAACAGGTGTGTTAGGGCCCAGCCCATTAGTGCTGCTCTCTGCCTAAGAAGCCTGTGAACAGTGGGCAGCAGGTAGTGCAGACTCATAACTGGTCAGAGCTCTGAGAATAAGTGACTGTTGGGTGCCCAACTCGAAACAGGACATCAGTATCAACTGCTCTATGGCTCAGGGAATGTCACAACACCAGAAAGAATGTGAGAGCCAGGAATGGGGGAAAAGTGTGTGAAACCTGTCTTCTGGTAATAACATGACTAATGTACCTATGAGCTCAGCGCAGCTGCAGTAACCTACATGAGACCTACACTGGATGGGAGCCCATCACAGGTGGGCAGCAGTTCAAGAGGCCCCACCCCTCCCTGAGGAGCTAATGGCGGCTAATGGCTGCAGGAGGAATCTTGTTGCTCAATGCAGACACTAAGTTGCCTTTGCTCAAGTAAATCAGCCCTGACCATGTTCAAGCAAGCATCCTTGATTAAATGCAGTAGGCCAAAACAAACAAACAAACAAAAACAAAAAAAACAGACATGAAATTAGAAAGGGAACTTGTTCATCAGGAGGTGGAGGGGGGTAGAGAAGATAATGGAGGAGGAGATGATCAGTGTGTGTCAGTCCCCAGCACACATATTGAGCAGCTCACCACCACCTATAACTCCAGTTCCAAGGGATTGGACACATTTTTCTGGCTTCTATGGGTTGGTGCTTGGTGGAACTCATGTTCATATATGCATAAAAACACATGTTTATCACTAAGAAAATTATAAAAATCAATCTTTAAAATTATAAATATGGTGAAGAGTGGTTGAGACAGACACCCAACACTCACCTCTGGCCTACACACACACAAACACCACACCACACGACAGCACGACACATTGCATACATCCTGCCACGCGACTCTCACCATGCTGTGTATCTCACACCACACCACCTGGCAATGTGACAGGCTCTAAAACAGGGAAACTCAGGACAGCCTGGTCTTCCTCCTCCATGGACCAGTTCCCATCCTCCACCTTGAACATTACACCTCTGGGTACCACTTTCATCCAAGATCACTGCTGCTCAGTCACCATGCTGCAGACAGGAGCAGTGGCTCTGATGAACTGAGGATGCAGTTCCCCTGAAGTCAAGAGAGTCCTGAGCTAAACGAAAAAGGAGGCTGAGGGAAGGAAAGAAAGATGAATGGCCGCAGGGCTGCTGTAGTGTATTGAGAGGGAAACAAAACTGAATCTTGCAGCTGGGGCTTGATCTTGAAACACAGGGAGTTGGATACGGAAAACAGGCTATGACAGGAGGGTTGCCAGAGGAATGGAAAATTCCAGAGACAGCGAGGGCTGGGGAGCTGCACACCTGGAAATACACCTGTAGCCCACCCTCTGGGAATGGTGAGGCTGACAAGACCAGCATCAGCACAAGGAAGAATGCGGAGGGCTGGGGCTCCATATTATGAGGGCACGCATGCCAGAACTAACTCTCTGACATTTCTCATGAAGCTAAAAGTACACCATGACCAGAAAGGTATACACACACACACACACACACACACACACACACACACACACACACACAGAGAGAGAGAGAGAGAGAGAGAGAGAGAGAGAGAGAATGAAAGAGAGACAGACAGTGCCAGCATATGCAGCAGCTTCATTCCTTCTACCAAAGCCCGAGCAGCTCAGATGAGAATGGATGAGTAAAGTGTGGTTAGTTCTTATGGTGAAATATTCACAGCTTAGACATCCTTGCATAGAGGACAGATGACTGTGGTACGTCCTTATACAGAATACTATGCGGCAAGAGGGGTAGTGCCATCCACTCCAGGGAGCCATATGAGGAACCTTCAGCTGACAAACCAGACATAGTCAGCCTCCCTATGGCAAGTTGGCCTATGTCAAGGTGCTAGGAACAGATCTTTCCTAAGCTTCAAGGGGCAAGTTGGGGGCATGATATGGACATGACAAGGGAGAAGTGAAAAGTCCACAGAAATATGGATAAATATGGAAAAAATAAATATGGATTAAAAATGATAAAGAGCAAAGGATTTTTTATGTCAATTTTTAAAAACTATGTGTATGTGGGAGTGGGATTATATGAGCATGTAAATGCAAGTGCCCATGGAGTCCAGAAGAGGGCACAGAACCCCCTGGAGCTGGAGTTACAGGAGGCTATGAGCCATATGACATGGCCACTGGGAAGCACTTGGGTCCGCTACAAGAACAGTACACGCTCTCAACCACACGGCATGCTGAGCCATATCTCTAGCTCTCCTTCATGCTAACTTTTAAGAACTACCCAGAATGACAAATGGTCCAGAAGAAACTGGAGCCTGAACCTCATGAGCAACAGAACTCTGGGGAGTAGGGAGCAAGCTGCCTACAACACAGCAGGTAGACCAGATGTCACAGTTAAAGCAGAGCTCTACATCCTGGTTGCAAATTAGAAGTTCTGTGAGGCCTGTGTGAAGCCTAGGGTTGCTCAAACAAGGAACAGTTCCTGGGCATCAATGGGATTGGTGTTCTCTTGAACCATCACCCCAGGAAACAAAGTCTGCACGTGGGTTGCTTTTGTGGGTGCCTGCTACAACAGTCTGGCTCCATCCTCTTGACTACACACAATTTTCAGAGTACAGTTATCCACAGGGAGTGGCCTGGGCCTACGGCCATACTTGACTGCTGCTATGATGGCATGTCTGTATGTCTGTACAGGCTCCTTCCTGCCCTCGCCACTCTATATGCTGCCTCCATCCTGGGTTCTTTGGGACCCTGAACGTTCTTAGGGGCACAGATGACAGCTCACAGATGTGGCCCCTCCACATCTCACATAGTAGGTCTCCACCCCACAGCTCTCCTCACAGGGGAGGAAGTGGGAGCCTTCCACTGTCCCCTCAACAATGTGGGCAGGACCCCCCTACAGCTTGCTTACTTCAGTATGGAAAGGCAGGAATACAGTTCCAGAAGAGGGTGTGCTTCTCCCCCAGGACAGAGGCAGGGACTGGGAGATGACATACTTGGTCGAGTGCTTGCCTCATAAGCATAAGGACCTGAGTTTGTATCCCCAGCACCCACATAAAAAGCCAGGCATGGTGGTAGGTACCTAGACACAGCTTAGCAGGGGGAGGACACAAGCAAGCAACAGGACCCCCGGAGTTCACTGCCCAGTCAACCCAGCAGAACTGTGAGTTCCAATTCACTAAGAGGTGAGGTGACACTCAGCATCAGCCTCTGGGCTCCATACATGTGCACGTGTCCGCGTGTATATCCATCCATATGTACATGTGCAGAGACAGAGACAGACGGACAGACAGACTGGAGGCAAGCTGTACTAAGGAGTGATATACCCCAGAGTTCAAGGTGCTTCCCAGACATTCTCCCTTCCAAACCTCCACTGACCCCCCACTTTTCATAGCCACACTGAGCCTACCACCACCCATATAAACTATGCAGTCATAGGACAGGACACTTACACAGTGTTAAATGTGAAGGTCTCGGTCAGCCAAGCCCTGCTACTCCAGATGAAAAGCTCTGATGGCATGGGCCTGCATGGTGCCGTTCACAGGACGGCGCTAGACAGGGCAGCCAAGGGCCCTTCTAAGTCTGATGCCCTTCATGGATTGGTCTCCAACAGCTGACCAGTTCCCTGTTTTCCATGCTAATGCCAGCACTGGCACAACTGATAGGGTAAGTCCACATACAGCATGTGCCCAACACAACAAAAAGCCTGATGACCCAGCCCCAATAAAAGAGACAAGGGGAGGGTGGGAACACAGCACAGTGTACATACACACAACACACACACACACACACACACACACACACACACACACACACACACACGTTTTAGTCTACAGAGTCAAGGCATGCTGGCCCGCCTGGAGTTTCTCTGTGGGTGGCTGGAGCTGCCCCACAGCTCTGAGCACGTGGCTCATTAGTGGAGCCATTGATCTTGCTTTTCCAGGTAACCAGCTCTAAGCACGTCTTGGAGGGAGGAGGTGCAGGATTATGCTGTGGGTTGGGGTGGGCAGTCTTAGACTGTGGCTGGCAAAAGCGCCTGGAACTAAGCAAGCCCAAGGACATCAGCCACCAGCCCCAGAATCCCAGTAGTAAGTAGGCAACAGTCTCCAGGCCCAGAAGCCCCCAGTGAGAGGTCTCTGAGGGGCCATCAGGATGTCACTTGCTAAAAGCAGGAAGTCTGACTCCACTGTGTCAGACAGAGAGGACCATCAACCAGACCTGTGCTCTGTCCCTCGCACAGGCTGGTCCAAAGACAGTCAAACAGATATGCATGGATGGACACCTGAGAGGACACCAGAAAAGTGACAGATGTACAAGCAGAGAGGGGTAAAGTCCAGGGATCACTAACTGTCTGAGTGACTGTCCTGGGGCAGTGGGGGGGGCAGACAAGACAGCAGGCTCAGAGAACCCTGGCTTAGCCACCCTTCACCCAAGCTAGGGCTAAGGACTGACTCTATTGGTTAATCCTTAAACAAACATAAAAGTAGAGAATTAATACACAAACATTTTATGGCAACTGAATGTTCTAGACTACTGTCCTCTATAAACAGACAAGAGGCTAGAGGAGGGGGATGACACATGGCATGCTGTTCCCACATCCAGCACCTAAGGTCAGAGCTCCTGCCTAAATACAGCAGGAGCTTCTCTGCCACGCTGCCCATAGAAAGGTAAGGAATCTTTGCAATCGACAGACAGGGATGGCACCTGTCAACTTTGGCGAAAAACACTCCACCAGACAGCACCAGAGCCCAGCCAGCCCAGGGGCGAAAATGAAACTTGACATACGCGAGCCCATACAAGACAGACATCCGCCCACTGTGAGAGGAGTCTCAGCACAGACTGAGGATGCTGATCAGCCCCTGATAGTCTCTGCAAAGACCACTCAGTTTCCCTGAACCCATGAGGCTGACCTCATTGCATTTCCTCCTCTAACAACCTAGGGAGGATGCCCAGTAGCCCGAACCTCCAGAGCCACTGGATGGACAGCACCCAGAAGGAGTTGTAGGGCCTCCACAGATACACTGAGGGGGAGAAACCTCGCTCCTGAGGAGGGCAAGGCCCTCAATAAGTAGGGCAACACCTCAAAGCAAAGCTTGCTGGGACCTGGTGTGAGCAGGCTGGTCTTGAGGCAATTAAGGCCACTCTCAAGTAGGTTTGGCAGGCGGTGCCAAATCGATGGGCTTCCCCCCCCCCCCCCAAACCCCATGCCTGCAGGTGAGGAATCAATCAGGCAGTGCCTCTCTCGCCTGTTCCTGCTGAGCAGAGAATCAAAGCTGTTTACCATCCAGGCCTGGAAATAAATAAATAAAGCCGTCAATTAGTCAGCACCTTTGTCTCTCTGGCAAGAGCTTTTTAGCTACTTCCAGAAAGCCAGTGTTCCCACTTGGCCTTCCATCAGGCCCTCAGGTGGCATGACTGTCTGAAGGAAGGGGTGAAGGAAGGGACAAATGAAGGCACAGTTGGAGGGCTGGAACCCCAGATGTGAACTCACCTGGGCAGAGTAGATAACCCAGGTACCTGCCGCAAGAGCCAAGGGGAATGTAGACACTGTCAGAGGCCACAGATTTCATATGTTTACCATACATCCCCATGGACAGATCATTCTGGAAGAAGGCCTTTTCTTCTAAAAGCCAAGTATTCATCCAATTTGGTGCAGATCCCTGCCCTAAGGCCCTGCTCCAAAAGCCACTGCAAGAGCAGAGCCAGTACTAGACAAAAATAGTCCATCACTCCACCAGATATCCCTACCCGAAAGGTTACCTCCCAACAGGCAAGACTCCCAACCTGGACCTGAATCCAAATGGGGAGCACTGGTACGTGAGTCGGCCACCACATGTAAGCCTTAAAGTGGTGTGTGCCCAATGCCATCTACTCTGAAGAAACTAGAGGCCACGTCTGGGTCCTGCTCATCCACTACACAACAGAAGGGGACACACAACATGTATGAGGCAAGACATAGGACACACAAACACTCTGAAAGTGAAACCGCATGCGCTGATCAGAAAGTGGCCGCCCCCCTTCCAAATCTCAGGGGACTGGGCTTCAAAGGCCCCACCCCTTATAAAATGTACAAAATGGGGCCAGAAGGTGGCACAAGAGGTCAGTCTGGGGACTGCATCCAGTAAGAGGCCAGCTTGCCATCTAGTGCATATGGCCTCAGGACTGTCAGCAGTGGGCTCTGGGGGAAGGATGGACAGCGAGCAGAGCCAGTGGGAAGGCTTAGGGCCTCAAGGAGCACACAGGAAGGAACTGCCTTGGGACCAACTGGAAACAAATGGCCCAGGGAAGCAGGAGGAACAGAAGTGAGAGAGCCATTCTGCTGGACAGGGGGTTCCAGGGCCTCACAGCTCCTCAGGGGACTGCCTCTGGGAAGGGTGGTCTCAGCTGAGGTGGCCTCCACCCTACCCATCACTACTCACTCAGGAAACCTACTGACCAGCAGGGATAGATGTGTGTGTCAGATACATCAGTGCTATGGCAGGGAGACACTGAACAGGTATACCCCTGGGGTAAGGGACACTGGATGGCGACTAGGGACACAGACCCTAAGAACTTAAGGCAAAAAGCAGAGAGGAGACACAGCCCAAATGGGTGGCCCAGATCCATGGAAGGCAAAGGAGTGCCTGCCCCATAGGGCATACCTACCACGCAGGGCCAGCAGGCCATGGCTATGGTGGCAGGACAGAAAGAGGAGGATCAGGATGACAACTAAGAAAGGCTAGAGTTCTTGTAAGCCAGACTCCATAACCCCATCTATCGGGCTCATCATATGAAGAAACTCTTCACAGCTACCAAGGACCTGTGATCCAGGAAGAGCCTGCAACAGTAGTCACTCTTAGTAGGCAAAGTCAGAGCAGAGTGACATCAGAAATCCACCTGGTGACAGACTGGAGAAGGGGTGCACTTGACAGTCTCCTTGCCTTGCCTTCACAAAGCTCTGTTTGAATACCAGAACAGCATAAATCGGCTGTGGTGGTGCACACCTATAAACTCAGCATTTGGGTTATCAGATCAGAAATTCAAAGACATTCTCAGCTACTCAGCAAGTTGGACACCAGCTGGGATTATGTGAGACCCTGTCATTAAAATAAGAAAAAGAAAAGAAAGATGGTCTAGTGGTCTGGACCACCTTTAAATACAAGATGCTGGGAAGCTAGGGGTAAACTGAGGCTGAACAGATAGTAGACTGTTAACAAAACTCAGAAAGGGCCACCAGGCATTTCAAGTCACCTCAATAGTCCTCTGAATGCCCCTAATGCTGCCAATGAACCCTGGAGAGGGAGGAGGCACCCAGCCTAGGCTGGGCTCTGCCAAGAGCCAAGGCTATATGATGTTCCTTTGTCTGTCCACCCACACATGTGAACTTGGTAACATTTCAGACTACCAGACAGTCAGGCCTTCCTCCCCAGGTTAGGAAGCGAAACTTCAGCTGTATTTCTGGGGCACAATTTCTGACATGAATACCTATGAATATTTATGAGTTCTTGCCTGTCCAGGTGAGCCTGGGAACCTGTTTAGTTCACCCCAAAAGAAGCACTAACTCTGAAACAGAGGCTTCAGAATAGCCAGTGTGCCTGAGAGAATGGGGGTGGGGGGTTGACAATTGTTGGCCTCTGTCTGATGGAAGAAAGATACACCTGAGAAAGCCAAAAGCCGAGTAGTGTGAATTCCCTATGACTGTCTTTGTACCAGACAGGGGCCGCTTCTGTCTCCAGTAATGGCCTCCGGGGTCTGTTCAAAAAGACGAAAGTGGTGGTGTGGAGAAAGCCTCCTGACATTTGTCCAGCGTCAGAATTTCAGAGCAGACAGCGGGAAGGCCAGCTCAAAGCACCTACTTAAAAGTGAGCCCGCCTGCAGCTTCCAAGTGTGCTGCCAATTAGTGCAGGGCCCACCATCGTTTGGCTTTCTGACATTTACAGCCCTGAACTGAGAAGCCTCAGCGCAGCCAGAGTTGGGTGAGGGCTGATGTTCCTGCTGCTGTCCACATGTGGAGTTGAAAGGACAGAAGGAATGGCAGTCTCAGTAACACAGGCCTGCCAGCCGCAGGCTTCACTGCCACATCAGATGACAACATGGAAGACACAACCTGACAGATGGGTGAGGCAACCAACCCTGGAATTTGGCGAACACCTAGCAAGATGACCACAAGATGTGCAGACATGAAAAGAGGCCTTGGCAAGGATTTAAGGCACAGACTAGCAACCAAACACTGCCCTAAGATGACTCAGCGGTGGGAAAGCACTTACCACGTGAGTTCAGATCATCAGACAGATATGGCGCCTATACTCCTCCGCTTCTACAGTGAGATGGGAAGCAAGGAGAAGACACTGCCTGGAACCCATTAGCTAGCTAGATGGACCTATGCAGTGGCCAAAAAGAGATCCTGCCTCAAACCTGAGAATTCACAGCACCAACGGCTCAACATCCTGTAGGTGACAAAGAAGGAGCTCACGAGACCCCACCCCTCCCTGAGAAGCTATGGGCAGTGAAAGCCTGCTGGGAGTAGAGGAGAATCGGTTCCTAGGTGGTGTAGCCTCAGGTGAGGTGTCCTTGCTTAAGTGTTCATGTTCAGTAGGCAACCCTAATTAAATACAGTGGGACAAACACAAAGGGCATGAGAAGGAATGAAAAGGCATGATAGGAGGAAAGACAGGCTAAAAACAACAAGGGGTTCAATTGGAGGGAACCATTCGGGAGAAGAGATCAAAGCACACCACACATAAGACTAAAACTGTCAAAGAACAGAAAGTATTTAACAGCACCGATCATTCTAAGAACACACAGAGGCTGCTCCAGGCCACTGTAAATTATGAATGGTTTGGGCCTTCCACTATTGAGCACTTCAGTGGCTGCTGGAGCGTCTACCCTAGACCACTGCCAAATCAATTTGGTTTTCATGAACCAGGTGATTATTCCATTGCCTACAAATTCTTCATAGCTCTCTGGTCCCAGACTAATTATTCCACATCTCTGTCACTGAGTGGCATTTGTCACCAGCCACTCAATCACTTCTCATCGCACCAGATGGCTCTCCTCAAAGCCTGGCAGCCCATTCGCAGGGTACAGTGCCAGTCACTTCCAGGACGTGAGGGTGGCCTTTGCAGTGTAGAGAACAGGCAGCTCAGGTCATGGGATGGGACAGCACTGGTCAGCAAAAGAAGTCACCAGAAGCTCAAGACGCACAAGCTGTCTCAAGAACAGAGCCCCTCAAGAATCCTGGAGCCAGCAGACCCTGGAGAGCAGCATGTAATCAGAAGGCCCTCCACTGTATGACAGGCAGGCATCCTTGTGCCTCCTGAGGCCACATCTGAGGTGGAACCAAAGAACCAATGAAACATAACCAGTTGTGATGGTGGACACCTGGGTTCCAAGCCCTCCGAGACTAAAGCAGGAACACCCTGAGTTTAAGCCAAATCTGGGCTATATAACAAGATTCTGTCTATAAATAAGTAGAGGCTGGAGGGAATGGCTCGCTTATTAAGATGGTTGCCACACAAACATAGGGACCCAACTTTACCCTCATGAACCTATAAAATGCCAGGAACGGTGGCATGTGTGTAAACCCAGAGCTGGGGAAGTTGAGAAAGAAGGACCTCCGGGTGGGCTCGCCAGTGAGTCTAGTTAAACCACCAAGCTCAAGGCCAGTAAAGATACCATCTCAGGAAAGTAGGTAGGCAGTTCCTGAGAATGACATGTCAGGTTGACGTCTGGCCTCAGCATGCATCTGCATCGCTGTGAGCATGTGCACACGCACACTCACATGTTCACACACACACATGCTCAGACACACACATACATCACACACACACACACACACACACACACACACACACACACACACACAC
>CAJQZJ010032807.1:339895-350765 GCA_907164525.1 Lophiomys imhausi
CACACACACACACACACACACACACACACACACACACACACACACACAAAACAGCTTCTCCACAAGAGGGTTGAAGGTTTGATCTGGTACCTTGATCAGAAGAAAGTTCCTGGTACAAACAAACACTGATACAGGATTGGCTAACAGCCATTCAGCATGATCCCTTATGTCTGTACCCTTTGGCAGGAGCCAGGCTTGTCTATGTCTGCAAGCCTCTGTCATCCAGCATGTGGCCACAACACAAAGAGTCTTCCCTGAGTCTGTTCAAACAGAACTCCCTGGGCCAGGAAGAGGAGAGCTGGCCTACTCTGTGCCTGCCTGTGTTCTTCATACAGGCCAGCCAGGAAGAAGGAAGCACATCCAGGTCTCCAGTATCGGGAACCCAAGTGGCCTCTCCTCCAAGGGTTACCTGTCCAATACCTGCATGCAGGAAGGATAGCAGTGAGCACAGCCGCCCCAGTGGGCTGCAGGCATGAGTTGATGAAGGGGCCTGCATGAGGGACCTCTGCACAAAGGGACCTGAGTTTGCAATTTGAGGCTCTCCAGGCATGGAGCCAGTGAGCCCGCTGTTCAATACCTCGCAAGTGCCAGGACTGAAGCAGCACTGTGGTCCTAATGTACAGAGTATACCTACTCTGCGCCAGCCAGAACCAACATGGGGCAAGGGATGGACGTGTGAGGGGACGGAAGATACCTGTGCTTCAGAGGAGGGCCCAGGGTGAGCTCTGAGGGAAGC
The DNA here is from genome assembly GCA_907164525.1 of Lophiomys imhausi. Taxonomy (NCBI): domain Eukaryota; kingdom Metazoa; phylum Chordata; class Mammalia; order Rodentia; family Muridae; genus Lophiomys; species Lophiomys imhausi. Next base: position 340,632 of record CAJQZJ010032807.1, read on the forward strand.
TGCCTGGGCTTTAGCAGGCACGAAACAGAAAGGTTTTCCTCTACAGGACCATGTCAGACAGGTCAGGCTGGCGCTTCCAAAGGCACATCGGGGCTCCCTATCCCCCATGACTGGCAATGTTCTCCCTGTGCAGCCACTGGCCAACACTATGTACACATGAAGATTCCCAGGGACACTGAGCCTTGGGACTCAAAAGCCTGGGCATTTCTTCTGAGAAAAGAATGTGTAGCCAACAGACAACTGTATGAAAGAAAGCAGGCAGGGGGCAAATTGTCACCTCCTTCAGAGAGGTGACACAAGCTAGCCTTGCTGGTCCTTCACCTCATCCCAAGGACCAGAAAAGCAAATGTGGCTATTTCTGCCCACATGTCAACTTGGTCCAAGGAGCTGGAGCCGCAGCAGCTCAGAGAAAGGCCAAGAGCCATCCCCAGGGTCCTGTCTAGACACAGGGCTCAGGCTTGACACAGGGCCCAGGCTTAACACGGCGGCCCCTGTCAGAGGAACAGACAGATGGCCAGCACAGAGGGACTCATGGCATCATGGGATCTGCTGCTAGCATGGCCCTGACAAGCCAGGAAAGCTGTCCTGTTGGGATCCAGTGAACTGTGAAGAAAACATTTCCCCAGGGGAGAGGTGAGCGCCAGAAGGGTCTGACAGATGGCAGGCACCACATGGGAACTGAAACCTGCCTGCCTTAGAAGCTTCATCCCAGTGCCAGGGATCTGGCCCCCAGGAGAGCCGAGGGACAGGGGTTCTCTACCAACAACATAGGGGTCTAGATATCCCCCTGTTGAATGCCTGGCCTCCCGGACCACCTTAGTCCAGAGAGCCAGACATGTGCTACAGCCTACCAAGGAGATGCCACACCCTTCCTGAGTTCCCTGTGTCCAGTAGCTCTGCTCCTCCCAGTCAAGGACAGTCAAGGAAGACTTCAGTGAAACAGACTTGACTCTAAGCCCACAGGATGCCCGCAGTGCAGCCTGCTGGAGGCCGTGTGGCAGGCAGCATTCAACACTGTCAGGTCACTGCCAATGGGGTAAGGCCTCCATCAATGCCCAGGTTCACATACTGGCTTCCTTCAAGTGCAGAAGATAGAACCGCAATGTCTGTCTGCAAAGACCAGAGTGTGTTCTAGAGAAAAGGCATGGAGACCTGAACCATCAAAGGAGATACCAAAGAACTTAACGAGGTCTGAATTACATACTGGAAACTAACTTTGGCATGCATTTTAAAAGCTAACACTGAGGAGACAAACGAATGGCCTTCCCACCCATCCTGTCAACTGGAATTCCATCCCCAGAACCAACTCCTGCAAGTTGTCCACATGTGGGCTGCAGGCATCTGCACACAATCACGCACAAAAATCAACCAACCAATCAATCTTTAAATGTTTTTAAACTGACACTGAGATACAGTTAGAACAACTTATAAGACGGTCGTGGATCTCCAAGGGGCAGCTTGCCTGGATTAGTGTCCCAACTCCAGCAGGTGACATGCTGGGTACAACATGGAACCCACACCTAATATGCATTGTGAACCATATCACCACCTTCCAAGCCAGAGCAGGACTGCAGGTGCCATAAGACAACAGAACCCTGGCTCTATAAGCCAGAAGGCCCTGCCACCCTGACAGTCTTCCCTAGTAAATACTCCTGGGGACAGATGAATGAGTGATAGACTGGACAATTTGAGGCTAAGAAGCAACTCAAGTGACGAGAGAGAAATTCTCTGTGTCATGAACAGGAAACCTATGCCCCCAGGCCTTTGGCCAGTCACTCTCGGTGAGTCCACTATTTGCAAACCAGCCCATGTATCTGATGGTCCTTGTGTACTGGGAACTTCTGTTAGGACAGGCAAGGGCACAGCCCCCTTGGGACAGCACATCCATCCAAGCAAATAAGGAGCACTTTCAGAATGTTCCATGTGGGGGTGGGGAGGATGCTTCAAAATAGGTGGGTGATCGTTCCAAGGTCTGATGAGGCACAAGCCTCTCACTTCTCCAGCTTTTTATGGGAATCTATATTAAAAAATGGTTTAAACACAATAAAATCTGTTACATTTATGACAAGAAAATATGGAACGACCATAAAATTAGCAGAGCATGGAAATGAGAGGGCGGTGAAAGTCTCTCTAACAGAAAGACAAGAGACTGTTAAATTCAAGGAATCCACTGATCCTTGCCTGCCAAGCCCAGACACTGATAGCATATGCCTGAGTCCAAATCTTATTCCCACATGTTCACAATAGGCGAGGCTCTTCCTACTTCGGTCAACGGACCCAGGCTAGACCCAGTCTGCCAACTAGTGGACTACAGGTGGCTCAGGGGAACCCACCAAGACCACGCTTGATCTTCCACTTGACTTTCCCACAATCCCAGGCTTGAACCTCTCACCTATAATCCCAGGGATACCCCCCAAATGAGGCTGGGGCCACAGCAATTCAGCTCCTCACTTCAGGCTCTCTGGTCATTAAATAAGTGTTCTCTCCAAAGCACAATGGGAGTCACAACAGCCTGTTTTGCCCAAAAACTGGCTGAGGGGTGACAGGGGCCAACCTGTACAGTTGAGACCACTGGGCCAAAGCTAGGGAAGGATAAGTCACTGCAGAGGAATTTTAATCCAGCAACATGGAATGCATTCCAACATGGCTGAAATATAGGCATGTCTTTAATCCCAGGAGACAGAGGCAAGCAGATCTCTGAGTTCAAGGCCAGCCTGGTATAGATCCAGATGTAGAGATATGAGCCCTTAATCCCAGCACTCAGGAGACAGAGGCAAGCAGACCTCTGAGTTCAAGTCAGTCTGTTCAGGCAGTTCCACTGAGTGAGTGAGCTGAGAGGCAGTGCAGTGGAGCTGAGTTCGTGACAGTTACCAGTTCATGGAATTCAGAGGCAGTTTTACCAAGAGACTTTCACAGAGACAGGTTAAAGAAAGAACAAGCTAGACATGGGTGAAAACAGAACGAGCCAGAGAATGAGAAGGAGTCAGATTAGAACAGATTGCTAGAGTTAGTTTGAGGGTATGCAGAACAAAAAGTCAGAAGCTAAGAGAAACCAGATTGAATCAGTCATCTTGGAGGGGAATTTGAGCCAGAACAGCTGAGTTCAACCAGCCAGCCAGAGGTCAGAAAGAGTCAGAAAAGGTGAGCTTATTCAGCAGTAAGTCTCAGAGGCTGAAAACATTCTAGACCTGCATTAGATTTTGGAAGCTAGAAGTCTCCAGGACTAGGCCTAGGGTAGTACATGGAGGTTTAAGCCTCTAAGATGACAATTAAATCAGGCAAATAAAAGTTACTTTTACAAGCCATCACATTCAGATCATCATCCTTGATTCCCCATGCTGACAGTCAAGTTCTAAGGACTCTGAAGAAAAGTTAAACTGAGAGAGCATATTACTTCAAGAATCTCAACAATGAAATGGCACCTTATCTAGCCCCATTTTACTTAGCAATTGTGATGGATAAACTTTCCTATGGACTCAGATGGAGTGAGAATCACCTCAACTTGGGGTGTGTCTGTGAAAGAATTCCTACATTACCTGAGGAAGAAACACACTAAATATGGGTAGCGCCATTCCCTGGGCTGGGTCCTGGACTAAATATGGAGAAAGGAACATTCGTCTCTCTGGTACCTGACTAGGAACACCATGTGGCTAGGTGCCACCATGACTTCTCTGGCATGACATCATGATGAACAGTACCCCAGAACTGTGAGCTAAAACATGACGTCATGATGGATGGTACCCCAGAACTGTGAGCTAAAACATGACATCATGATGGATAGTACCCCAGAACTGTGAGCTAAAACATGACGTCATGATGGATGGTACCCCAGAACTGTGAGCTAAAACATGACATCATGATGGATAGTACCCCAGAACTGTGAGCTAAAACATGACATCATGATGGATGGTACCCCAGAACTGTGAGCTAAAACAAATCCTTCTTTCCTTCCAGTACTTTTGTCAGGTTTTAGTCACAGCAACTGGGAGGATAATGTGCACAGTAATTCTCTTCTATACTAACAGACACTATTATTTAGAGAAAGTTAGAATCATTAACAAAACTGAACAGGAATTCTAGACATCTCATAGACCCCTGGAGCATGCCACACTCCCCTGGAATTGCACGTACCTCCACAACTCAGTAAAGCTCATACAGCACACACAGGACAAATGCAATGCAGCTCCACAGTATCACATGCATGGTCGCGGTCTACCTGTAACTGCAGAAACCAAGGCAGAGGCAGCTTCCAGACAGCAACGAGCTAGAAGAGCCAAACTAGAGAGCAATGGATGCAAGTGAGGGATCCTGCCTCAGTGCATAAGGTGGAGAGCGAGTTCTGGCCTGAGCCCCCTACACACACTACATACTATACATCTCCACACACACACACACACACATACACACGTTCTCTCCGTTCATCCCTCTTTGTTCACCAATGCACCAACTCATGCCTCTTTCTCTCTCAATTCACCAGCCACTGCCATTGTGATGCCTTTTCTAAAATGCCCTGCAATAGGAAGCTCAGCCTCCCACTCACAGGAATATGAAGAGTCCATCTGTCTTCCTACAGCTTCAGAGTCCATTTTTTTTCAGCACTCAACAATATCCCACTTTTTGAGTGTACCACATTTACGTATCCAGTCACCGCTTCAATTCATCCTTGCTGCTTCGAAGGCTTTGGAAATTAAGACTAAAGCTTGGGCTAGGATGATGGCTCAGTGGGTAAAGCATTTGCCATGCAAACAGGAGGACTGGAGTTGAAAGCCCTAGGACCCAGGTGTAGACAGCTGCAATCCCAGCATTCCTACAGGGAAACGAGAGGCAGACAGGAGAATCCAAGAAGTCTGATGCGTGCAGTGGGAACCGACAAGAAGGCTGTGTCTCCAACAAGGTGGGAAGCGATTACTGGCACCTGAGGTTGTCTTCTGATCTTCATACATGTGTGTGACAAATGTGTGCTTACAATGGCACACAAACACACACACACACACACAAACACACACACACACACACACACTTTAAAAATAGAGTAAAGCTGCTGTCGCTGCTTCCGTCAGGTTGCTGTGTGGATGCAGGCTCCCATTCACCCAGATATGCTCCAGCGGGTGCAACAGCAGAGCCATATGGTGAACCTATGTTTACTTTGGTAAGAAACTGCAAAACTGTCTTCCAAAATAGCTGTACCATCTCACATTTCTACAAGCAAAGAGCGAGAACTTCTGTCTGTTCCTTTGCGGGCATTTGATGTGGCCAGTGTTCTCAATTTCAGACATTTCAATAGGTGTACAGAGGTGTCTCATTTTAATTTACAATTCTCTAGTGACATGTGATGGTGAACATCTTTTTCAAAAGCTTATTTGCCATCTGCTTCTCTTTTCAGTGAGATGTCTACTTTCAGCTCTCTTACCCACTTTGTTAACTTGATTGTTACTACTGGGTTTTAAGGGTTCATTATATAATTGGTATTCTGGTCCTTTTTTCAACATATATTTTGCAAATATTTTCTCATGGTTTATGGCTGCTACTCTCTAACCCAGATCCCAACATTAGGGATTGAGCCTTCTTTCGACATATGTCACATGAGTAATTACCACTGAGCTGCACCTCAGCTCCTCACTGGAGACTTCTAGGCAGATGCTGTACCACTGAGCCACACCCCAGCCCCTCAGTGGGGATTCTAGGAAGGTGCTCTACCACTGACCCACACCCCTAGCCCCTCACTGGGGGATTCTAGGCAGGTGCTCTACCACTGAGCCACACCCCAGCCCCTCACTGGGGGATTCTAGGAAGGTGCTCTACCACTGGCCCACAACCCCAGCCCCTCACTGGGGGATTCTAGGCAGGTGCTCTACCACTGAGCCACACCCCAGCCCTTCACTGGGGGATTCTAGGCAGGTGCTCTACCACTGAGTCACACCCCCAGCCCCTCACTGGGGGATTCTAGGCAGGTGCTCTACCACTGAATCACACCCCCAGCCCCTCACTGGGGGATTCTAGGCAGGTGCTCTACCACTGAGACACACCCCCCAGCCCCTCACTGGGGGATTCTAGGCAGGTGCTCTACCACTGAGTCACACCCCCAGCTCCTCACTGGGGGATTCTAAGCAGGTGCTCTACCATTGAGCCACACCCCAGCCCCTCACTGGGTAGTTCTAAGCAGATGCTCTCCCCCAAACTAATTCCTAGCCCTCTTTTTGGTTTTTAATTTGAGACAGGGTCTCACTAAGTTGCTCAAGCTAAACCTGAACATACTTTGTAGCCCAAGTATCCCTTGAACTTGTAATAATCTTGCCTGAGCATTCCTACTAGCTGGGATGACAGGCCCACTATACCCAGCTATGGTTTCTCTTTTTATATTTTGGCAATACAGTCAACAGAACAGACATTTTTAATTTTAATGAAGCCCAGCTTATCAATTATTTTTTTCTAGGAATTGTACCTTTCATGTTGGTTAACATGAAATTGAAGGTCAGCTAGATTTTTCTTCTGTCATCTCCCAGGAATTTTGAGTTTTGTGTTTTACACTTAGGTTTAGGATCCTCCTGTTGCTAGCCCAGATGAGAGGTGTAAGGCCTGGGCCTGATTTGCCTTCCTGTGGATACTGAGTTGTCCAGTGACACCTGTGGCAAAGCCCCTCCTCCCTCAGAGCTGCCTTTGCACTGCTGCCAGTTAGCTGGCTGGGCTGGTGAGGGGCTGGAGACCTTCCACCTTTCCATGCGGTCACACTGCCTCTATCACTGCAGCTGCCCACTCAGTCCTGCGGTCAGATGTCAACCACACCCCGTCAATCTTCCTCAAAGTTATCCTGGCCATTCTGGATCTCTTGCTTTCCTAGATAAGGAACTATGTGTTGTGATAACATCCTCAAAACAAGGCTAGGAAAGAGGGCACAGTGGGTAAAGTACTCCCTGAGCAACGTACGGACTCAAACTGAATCCAAAGAGTTCACTCTGGGGGAGAGGAAGCATGGGTAAACATGCCTTTACCCACCAAACTCCATGTGTCACAAAAAAAAAAAAAAAAAAGAGTAAAGACATTAGAACACTGGGGGTACTAACTGCAAAGGACATGGGGTTCAGCAGGAGTAAGAGGAAGATAAGCAAGGGTAACGGGTGGGGTGATATGTACTTTATACATTCATAGGCAACAAGTAACTTTGAATGAAATAATAATTTAACATAGATATAAACATACATTTGTGTGTGTGTGTGAGAACATGTGTATGTGTTTCGAGCATGTGAGTGTGAGCGTGTTTGTGTGTGTGTGTGTGTGTGTGTGTGTGTGTGTGTGTGTGTGTGTTTGGCAGCAGGAGGGTCTTTTTTGAGGCTGTGTCTCTGATTATGTAGCCTTGGCTGGCTTGGAACTCACTCCATAGATCAGGCTGGTCTTGATCTCACTAAGATCTGCCTGCTTCTGCCTCCCGAGTGCTGGGATTAAGGGCATGTGCCATGATGCCTGGCTCATGTAATATTTTTCATCTTAATTTTTAAAAGCAATAAGTATTGATACAACTCTCTAATGTACTCTGTCTTCTGTATCTGCTGTGCTGGGCTCCTGAAACCAGATGCCAAACAGCAATAATATGAGAGCAAGAGTGTGGCAAGCTGAATGTACCCACCGCCACTCTACAACTCCAGTGCACTGGTAAAGAGGAAGTGGCAACTAGCAGGGTGGCTGGGTGGAGGAGCCTCAGCTGTCTCAGATTGTCTCCCCACATTCTCCATAAGCAGCTAGGTGGGAACCTGTGAGACTAGCGAGTGGGAAGGAAGCATTGCTGAGATGGGGACCCCCAAGTCCACCCTCCCCAGACCTCCCACTGATCCTCTGTTTACCCTTTAGGTCACGGGGACCTCCTTTCTGATAGGGAGTCACATTCTCTATTGCATTGAAACCTCGATCTCTCACTGTGTTCATGAGTAAGCAGTGCTTAGTAGCACAAGGGCCAGTATAGTATCCCCCAGTCTCAGCAACATCAACACTCTTTATGCTAAACTGTATCTGTTGGCCTGGGTTGTTAAGAACTGTCAGGAATGGAGGTCTCATAACCCAGAGAAGCTCTGACTGACCCAGCTTGAAAAATTGTCCCCCAATGAGACACTGTGAGACAGAGATGACACACAGGCCTGTGTTCAGAACCAGATGGCCACAGGGACTGGCTGGAAGACAAGGAATGTGCCACCTAGCAGGAAGGGCTTGAGTAGGGACCTAGGGATCATGAGTCTCTACAGGACCTTTATCGGTCATGGCTCCTATTCTCTCCAGCTACACACCGGCCCTAGACACCCCTCAGAGGCATATGGCACCAACAGAAGCCCTGACATGGAGCACACTGCAGTCTCAAGCCATGCAAGGGCTGACCCTGCTGGGAGTGCTTAGAACCTGAGGACCTGAGGCCCTAAACCGCAGTGCAGCCCTCTTCCAGGCTCCTGGGGGGTCTGTAACCACAGCTGCAGAACAAGAGAGCTTATCCATCCGAACCCAGCAAGCCACCTCTGTCCTCAGCCAGAATGGCTGTCTCCTTTGGACCTGGTCCTAAAAACCATCCAAGGCACAGAGCACTCCAGTCAAGCCAGACAGACAGGCCAGGTCAGGCTGGAGTCAGGATCTTGACCTCCCTCCACCCCACTCAATAACAAAAGCAGGCAGCTCTCACTGCCCTCGTGTGACAGGCAAAGTGATGTCACTCCTGAGGGGACCCAAGGAAGGCCAGCAGTGTGCCTGCATTCCAGTCCTGACAGGGTGCTGAGCAGTGCAGGTGAGGCCTCCGGGCTGTTGGCAGGGGAAAGGGTACCATATGCTTGGCTGTGCCCCGTAGCTGCGGTCTCAGCGGAGACCCCTGGAGCTATTGGAAACGTGGCCTGCCTAACACAGTTGCTGTTTCCTTCACTGTTTTCTGCACATCAGCTTTCTACTGCTGATACAGTCGTATCTATCACTGTCTCCTAGGGCTTCCCAGACACCACAGTCTACAGAAAGCCTCACTGAAATGACAAACATGAAGCCATGCTTAGAAGAGGAGGGTAAAGGGCAGAGAGCAGAAATCATGCTCACTAGGTCTGATTCTGCTAAAGTGATGCCAAGTAGAGTCCCTGAAGGCACTTCCAGTTGCGTGTTTTCGGCCAAGACCCTAGAGCCCTGCACAGATCCACTGCCTCACACCAGCCACTGACCAGGAGAGCAGAGCCACATCTCTGTAAGTCCTAAAGCCCTGGTCTCTTGAACCTACCCAGACTTGACCTCTAGCCAAAGCTAGCCCGCTGAATCTCCTTTCTTGGTCCCTCCACTCTTTTCTGTCTCCACTGCTCTCCACTGGGCTTCCTGTAGACAGATATTCCAGAACCAAAGGCTCAGACAGCTCCCAGATGTACTGGCAACCCTAGGTCACCTCTGACCCATGACCTTCAAGGGATCCTGGAGGCAGATGGGAGTGGTTGCTTCTCCCCTCCATAGAAAAGGGAAGTGCAAGGAGACTGGTCCCTCAAAGCCCCAGCCACCAGCTGCAGAACAAGGAGTATCTGAAGCCAGGGCAGGAACACTTAATGACAGGTGCACCTCTGACCCTGCCACTATCAAAACAACAAGCCCTTTAATCCCAGCACTTGGGAGGCAGAGGCAGGCGGATCTTTGCGAGTTCAAGGCCAGCCTGGTCTACAAAGTGAGTCCAGGACAGCCAGGGCTACACAGAGAAACCCTGTCTCGAAAAACCAAAAAAAAAAAAAAAACAAGCCTTATCTCTCTTAGGCTGAGAGAAGGAAAATGTGGGAGTGGGGGGCTTGGCAGGTAAAGTGCTTGCAATACAAGCATCACCTGCGTTTGGATCGCCAGCACCCACCTAAAAGCCAGGAGCAACAGTGGATGCCTGTAATCCCAGCACTAGGAAGGTAGACGGAACACTGGACATGTTAGTCTAGCTAAATCAATGAGCTCCAGGTTCAGCAAGTGAGTTCAAGGCTAGCCTGGTCTACAAAGTGAGACAGCCAGAGATATACAGAGAAAATGTCTTGAAAAACCAATAAATAAATAAACAAACAAACAAATAAATAAATATATGTAATGGAAGAATACACCAATGGAGTTCACATAAACACACACACACACACACACACACACACACACACACACACACACACA